>JARWKJ010000003.1:56293829-56808829 GCA_029959095.1 Rhinichthys osculus
TCGAGATGTATGCATCTGCATAAAGCTATCCATAATTGTTGCGTCTACGTGTATCTGATTGTCCATGTGATGCAAATCCAATTGAATTTGCTGCTTTTGAAATGTCATGCAATATCTTTTTACGACAGCTCCGTTTATATTTTTCTGTGAAGATCATTATCGCATTACGAATGTATTTGCACTCTATGAACATTAGGGCTTTCAACTGAAAATTAAAATGAAACGGATCAATTTCACCTCTCACCTGACCTAGAGTAATTTTTATGATTGCAGTCTAGATTGAAATAGCTTGTTAGTGGAAAAAGGGCAAACTGCAAAATGCTATGCTTTACCTAGAAGAATTAAGAGAGAAGCATTTGTGTACTGATATAAAGTTGATTTGGCGAACCATTGCAGCTTCTAAAAATATGTGCACCGCCTTTTAACGTACATTTGAACCTAAAATCCTATCATTTCTGTTCACGTTGTCAAATATTGCAATGGACCAGTTAGTCCACTAGATGTCACAGGTGATCCATTTTAATATGATTAAATCACGATACAGTATTCAATAAAGAATATTAAGATTTTATTTAAGACACTATTTTAAGGTGTCGTTGTTACAGTGTAATTATATATTTAAGTATTCATTAACAACATGTACTTACTATAGGGTTTGGTTGAGGTTTAGTTGCATGTTATTATGCATATTTTACTGCTATTACTATGGTAAATACATGTAAGATATGTAACAAGGACACTGTAAAATAAAGTGTTCCCTTTATTTGTTTATTTTATTTTTTTAGAATTACAATTATGATGTACAGCTGCATTACTGACTTATTTATAATGTCTAGACAAACCTGTTTTTTTGGCAAGTAAAACCAAAAATGTGTGGCATCTTCTGAATGTATTAAAGGGTTATTACAACAACGCTTGCTTTTGAACTCTTGTGGACAATTGCTCTATTGTCACGCCTATTAATCTGCAATAAAATAACACAATATTTATGACGACAATGGTAACAATTAACATTTATTCCTTATGTTATAAATTAAGTTATGTGAACTCTTTTAATTATGCGTGGTTTATTTACTTAATAATTTCAAGGCAACAGGTTTACTCACTTTCTTAAGTCAACCGATCACTTTTTACAGTGTAATGAAACTAATCATCACAAGCATGAATATGAAGATTTTGTTTTAGTATTATTTATTGAACATTTACCAATAACTTATTTCAAATTCATGTTTGTAGATGGATCTTTCACAATAGTGAAGAAACTGCTGAAATTCATATTTGAAAGATGATATAATCTTATAAGCCTCACCTAATGATGCACAAAACACAACAATGGTGACACTCAACAAATAATAAAAACATTCATACAACATAAACCAAAATTACTAAATAAACCAACAACACAAACTGCTAAAGCAAAGAAAAAATAAGTTCAACAGTAGCTCAGATAAAACCAACAAGAATCATGAAAATCCAAAGCATAATCTATTCATGACGCACTGCATGCTGGGTAACTTAGTACATGTGCACTGGAGAAATACAGAATGATGTTGTTTGTTTAAAGTAAATTGTGTTTTCCAATACTGTAAACTTACAGTAAAACCAAGGTTTTTTTGACAACTGCACTTTTTTTAGTGCAGTTAGATAGGAAAAGTCCTACTTTAAAAAATGTAATGCAATTATTAACCAGGAATATACTGTAATTTCACGCTAATTCTTAGTTCATGTTAACTAAAGTAAGCAGTTGACTAATGAAACCTTATTGTAAAGTGGTACTGTTTTAGTTAATGGGAAAATTGACTGGAAGCAAAGGGAGCAAATGAATATATATGTAATTAAATACGTACTAATCACTATTAGAGTCTAATCATAGTTAGTGAAACTGAAAAGGATTCTCGCTTTAATAAGTACTGCTACTAACAAAAGGGTTAAGACCCTTTAAAAAAAGTGAAATTTGTTCAAGGCAGTTTTGAGTCAGGACAATCTAGAGGCGAAAGAAATCCGATTGTGGTCCGCAACCTCGTGCTCTCTCTCTCTCTCTCTCTCTCTCTCTCTCTCTCTCTCTCTCTCTCTCTCTCTCTCTCACACACACACACACACACACACACATAAACTACAGCAGACTGATGATTGACAGAGCTTCACACAGTAGCAGTGAACGCTGCGCTGGAGAGGAGGGGTGACAGGGAACTGTCTACTGTACGCTCCAGTAATGAGATTATTCAACTCAACTAAAGCTTCTTCTAAATAGTAGTATAGTTGCGCTGTTTCCCGCACATGTGCTCGCGTGTGCGCGTTCTCGTCCTGCTCAGGAAAAGCGCAGCGTTTGATGACAGGACTTTTGGAAAGAAACTGCTTGTTGGACCCTCTCTCGCCCAATGCGCACATGACTTTTCAGAAGGAACGGAGGTTGCGTTTGTTGTCGTTTGCGACTTTTAACGGGATTTAACTGTGAGCTATTCGCCGTGGTTGAGCGAAACAGACCCCGCGAGTCATGGAGAACCAGGCAGATTTGCAGAATAGCACCGAGGACGTCCGTAAAAGCGGGTATCTCCGCAAGCAGAAGTCCATGCACCGGCGGTACTTCGTGTTACGGACGGCTTCTGAACGCGGCCCGGCCCGACTCGAATACTATGAAAGCGAGAAGAAATTTCGAGGTAAAGCTCCCGTGCCCAAAAAGGCTCTTGCGCTGGAGACGTGCTTCAACATCAACAAACGGGCCGACTCGAAGAATAAGCACATGATAGTGCTCTACACACGGGCTGAGAGTTTCGTGGTGGCGGCGGAGAACGAGACGGATCAGGAGGAATGGTACCAGGCGATGGTCGAACTTCAATGCAAGAGTAAGTCTGGGAAATGTGTGTGAAATTAGGTGTTAACGTGGCACGCTTCGTTTAATTGCATCTTGCATGTCAGTGCATCTAAATCCGCCTGAGTAATGAAATAAATAGTCTACGTGTGAAATGATAGATAAGAGCACAATGTTGTTAATAGAATGATGCGTCTGTTAAAGAGATAGTTCACCCCAAAAATGAAAAATCTGTCATTATTTACTCACCCTCAAGTTGTTCCAAACCTGTATGAGTTTCTTTCTTCTGCTGAACACAAAAGAAGATATTTTGAAGAATGTTTGTAACCAAACAGTTGATGGACCACATTGACTGTGTTACTATAGAAGTCAATGGGGTCCATCAACTGTTTGGTACTGTCATTCTTCAAAATATCTTCTGTTTTCAGCAGAAGAAAGAAATTCATACGGGTTTGGGAAAACTTGTTGGTGAGTAAATGATGACAAAAATTTCATTTCTGTGTGAACTATCTCTAAAGTTTAGTCGTTCTTTCTGTCAGACAGAAGCAAAACCAGAGTTAGTCTTATTATTGGTGAAACTACTTTGCTTGTACATTCACTGTTTTCTGCGCTGTCTCTAATACAGCAAATTCGCATAATGACAGTGGTATCAGAGTAGACTCATACTACTATGATAATGAATGAATAATAACATCAAAGAAACACGAGAACGGGCAAACAGTGAAACATAATGGCTTAAAAACGATAAATTAAAAATATATTTGTGTCATATAATTCATGTAGTATGGATAAAAAAAAAGAATTCATATCACCTCTAGTGTCATCTTCTTGTTTCTGATCTTTCTCTTATTGGTTCATTAATATTCATTGTATTATTAGCATATCTTATTCAGAGCAGCGCAATGACAGGTATAAAAGTGAGTCTGTCAGGGATTTACTGTGTGTTTTTTTTCATTTGGATCCGCAGTAAAAAGCTCTATAAAGCTTCTACTAGATCACTTATAATGTTCCACACCTCAAGTTTGTCTACTGAAATTTCTCGGAAAGATATTTTTTGCAGCTTTTCATCAGCAGAAAAATCCAAAAACGCATGAAATAACAGTAATCAAAGATAAGGTCTATATACTAATCAGAAATGTAGGGTACATTTAAAAAGTATACATATTAAATTCAAGATATCTTTGATCTAAAAGTTACTAGTATCTAAAAAATAAGACCTAGTATCTAATGAATAAGTACTAGTATCTAATGGAATAGATATCATGTAAATAGATACTAGTATGTTTTAAGTATTAAATGTTAAAACAGCTTGCCATACATCCTCCACAGCCTTTCTCATTGCATTAGTAGTACAGCTGCTGGTGGTGGTGTTGAAACAACAGTGTTTTTCTTCCTCTCCAGCAAAGTTTGCCCCCAAGTTGGGTAGTGGGGCCTCCTTTGCTGTCGAAGAAGGGAAAGACTGTTACTGAAGCTCAGCTTGCTCCTTATCCACACAACCCGAGCACATGTTATCATGTCTTCTCACTAGGGCTCAACTTGCGCAATGTTATGACGTTACACTTTCCATTTATATCTGTTATTTAGGCGAATTATTCAATGACTTTACTAACAGTGATCTCTAATAATGAGATTTAGTTCAACTTTTGTAATTGGCAGACATTTTTAATCGGTTGGCGTTCCGAGGCGTCAAGGCGGTTTAAACTAATTATTGTGATTTTTTTGTGATATATAATCTGTAATAAATTATAAATAATAATAGTTTTTACAGCGATAGAGACAGCGATCAAGCGGCCTTTGCTGTGGTTACCTTGACAAATAGCGATCTTGCGATAGACTTGATATAATAATAGACTTGCAATGCAATCTATCTTAAACGATTGAAAACTATACTTATTTGAATAGCCTATATCCCAACAGGTTTCTTTCTTGCAGTTTGATACTATTGCAAAGCTTTTTTCATTCATTTCTTTTGGCTGCTAGGCCTATACAAATGATCAACATTTCTGTGATACTAGTGTGGAACAACCCAACTAAATAATCTCTATTAATGCTACCTAAAAGCTGCAAATTAAATCACACGGACAATTGGTATTTAAAAAAAATACTGAATATTACATAACCCCTCATAGAATAAACTGTACTGGCGAAAGCAGGTACACTTGCAAAGAGTAAACAGAGAAAAAGGGCAGTGACCGTGACTCCTACAGCAATTACACAGCCCCGCATGTTCCTTGGCTCCAGGAGATACAACTAACAAACCCAACATGTGACGCAACCCTTGCATGATTTCCATTACACGAGAGTAGATGTTAAAACTTCATGCTGATTTGTACTCGGCTTTCGCCAAGATAAGCAACACTAAGACGTAGCTTTACAGTAAACTATGCTTCTCCATCCATTTACGCTTCTTTCCATAAGGTAGTGTGACTCCCCTTCTGTCCGGCGTTAACGGCAGCAGTGTACTTGGCACGTTAGCGCACGCGACGGCTGCAACTACAGGACCAGCACGACAACCGTCTGGATTGAACCGAGTAGGGGACATCTCTAGGGTCTTCAAGTGGGCACCTTCCGTCCTCAGTGTTTCGTCGACTAGCCCACGACACCTCAAGAGGGCTCGACAGTGACTCTGGCGTCCCAGAGTCACCCCCCTCCGTCCCCCACTCAACTCAGCCCAGCTTACTGACCTCTACATCCCTCCTGCTGCTGAGACCTAACCACAATATCACAATCTCTCCGCGACCCAACCATACGCGCCAACCCGTTGACTAAGGCTGTCGAGCCCCACTGGTGCGTTAATATGCAGTTTCAGTGGACACCGGTTCCGTATGGCATACCACCTACCGCAAAACACAATATCTACCCAACCACCCCTCATTCACGCAATATCCACAGGAACGTATACAAACAAACCAACAGACTCTTCAAGAACTCTACGAAACCGTAGCGTGGCGGCCTGTACACAGCCAGCTAGAATCTTTCCGTCTCAACCACAGCCAGTTGCTGCTCCTTTCTGCTGCTTCAGATAAGTTCTTTACTGTGCGACGCAACTCTTGGCCACTGAATCCAACGTCTCTGAGGAACCGGGTTGTAGAGTGTGCCACAAAACCTCGACAACCCACTTCCACTGGATAAACCTGGACTCTCCATCCTCGCTGTTCTGCTTCAGTGGCCAGATGAGCATACCGCAGTTTCTTCCTCTCATATGCCTCATCTACCGCATCCTCCCATGGCACTGTTAACTCTATCAGTTGAACAATGCGTGCTGATCCAGACCACAAAACAATATCTGGTCGTAGGTTAGTGGTGGCAATCTCAGGTGGAAAAATAAGCCGTTGGTCAAGATCAGCCAGCATCTTCCAGTCCCTAGCAGCTTCCAGTTGTCCTGGGCGAGAATTGGTGTTAACACCTTTTCTTGGTGGTTGCTCGCCTGGGCGGAGGAATATTGTCTTCTGCGTGTAATGTTTTGCTAGAACAGGTGGCAACTTATTGGTCATGTTACGCTTGCCTTCTAATGCTAAAGCCAAACATCGTAGTACTTGGTCATGGCGCCAAGTAAACCGACCTTGGCTAAGAGCCACCTTACATCCTGTCAAAATGTGCCTTAATGTGGCAGGTGATGAACACAAAGGACAAGAGGGATCCTCTCCTACCCAGAGGTTTAGGTTCTGCGGTGATGGGAGAACATCATATGTTGACCTAATAAGGAAACTGATCCTACTCTCTTCCATTGACCAAAGGTCTTGCCAGCCCATCTTACGTTGTTCCACACTCTCCCATCTCATCCACTCTCCCTGCTTGGCCTGTGAAATGGCCTTTATACACCTCATCCTCTCCTCCTGCTGTCGCACCTCGTTGACTACCAGCTTCCTCCTTTGAGCTGGGCCTGCCTTGTGCCATTTAGGAGGAGCTAAACTGAGCCCAAAACCCCCTCTTCCATGCTGTACCTGTCCCACGATATCCCTAATTTGAAGGGCAGCCTTTGCCTCTACTACAGATTTCTTTGCTGACCACTTTCTACCAGTTTTTAACACAGGGGCTGCCTCCCTTACACATTTGTCGCGTGACTCTACTAAGGTCATTTCCAGTCTGACCTTGGCACACTTGAACTCCTCGGTTAAAGCAGAGACTGGCAGCTGCAATATTCCTTTACTATAAAGTCCTACTCTGCTGAGGCAGCGTGGAACTCCCAACCATTTCCTGATGTATGAACTTACCAACGCTTCCAGCTTCTCCACTGTTGTCAAAGAAACCTCGTACACGGTCAGTGGCCACAGCAACCTCGGCAGTAGACCAAACTGAAAGCACCAGAGTTTTAGTTTACCAGGTAGAGCACAGCTGTTTATGCTCTTCAACCCTTCCACTGCTTGTCGTCTAACTTCTCCCACCCGAACTGTGTCCTTTAGATCCCCATCGTACCATCTCCCAAGACTCTTCACTGGCTTCTCAGAAACTGTTGGTATTGCTTCACCATTAATGAAGAATGTTTTATCTACTACCTTTCCTTTAACTATCGAGATGCTCCTTGATTTAGAGGGCTTAAATTTCATTCGTGCCCATTCAATATTATCTGTTAACTTCCCCAATAACCGATTAGTGCAGGCTACTGTTGTAGTCATGGTTGTCATGTCATCCATGTATGCTCTGATTGGTGGTAGTCGCATCCCAGAAGCCAAGCGCTCTCCTCCTACTACCCATCTTGATGCCCTCATGATTACTTCCATCGCCATGGTAAAAGCCAGTGGAGAAATGGTGCATCCTGCCATTATTCCAACCTCTAGGCATTGCCATGCAGTGCTGAATTTTGGAGTTGAGAAACTGAATTGCAAATCTCCAAAATAGGCTTTCACTAACTTTGTTATTGACATTGGTACTCTGAAAAAATCAAATGCTGCCCAAAGAAGCTCATGTGGCACTGAACCATATGCATTAGCCAAATCCAGGAATGTCACATGGAGCTCCTTCCTCTCCTTTTTAGCTGACTGAATTCGTTGCCAGATAACATTGATGTGTTCTAAGCATCCTGAGAACCCTGGAATACCCGCTTTTTGAACTGAGGTGTCAATAAAGCCATTCTTTAACAGGTAGGTGGACAATCTCTGGGCAATAATGCTGAAGAAAATCTTACCCTCAACGTTTAATAGTGAAATAGGACGAAACTGACTGATGCTTGTAGCATCTTTTTCTTTAGGTATAAAGACTCCACCTGCTCTGCGCCATGCTCTAGGTACAACCTGTTTTTCCCATGCCACTTTCATCAATTTCCACAGAATTCGCAGAACTCCTGAAGCACTCTTGTACACTCTGTACGGAACTCCATTAGGCCCTGGAGCTGATGAAGCCCTTGCCTTTCTCACAGCCTGCTCTACCTCTTTCCACTTAGGTGCACAGACCTCCATTTGGTATTCTGGTGGGTTGATAGGTGGTATGTCTGATGGAATTGACATAGGCTCATGCCTTTTTGCATCTGTATGCGTGTCCTCCAAATATCTCTCTAGCTCAATCCTAGATGTTTTTAAAGTGCCATTCTTCTCACTGGTGAATAACTTCTTTACGAATTTGAATGGGTCTTTATAGAAATTAGCCCTCGCACGTTCCTTCTTTTTGTAGCGTTTCCGTAGGCGCTCAGCTCTGCGTAATGTTGCCAGCTTATCTTTTATGGCCCTTTGTAAGAGATTGAGTCCCTCCTTCTGACTTTGTTCTGCTCTTTTCCATTGCTTCCTCAGCTGTCTCCTTTCTCTAACTAACCCTTCAATTTTCTGCTGCCGTCTAGACATTCCAGGAGTAGTTTGTACTTTTTCCTTCCTTTTTTCCACACCAAACCTCTCACTTCCATATGCGTAAATGATGTCCCCAAATTTATCCAGCTTCTTTTCAACTGTACCAGTTAATCTTTCCAATGCAAAGCATAGATCTGTGTTTACCGTGTCCCATGCAGTTTTCTCACAAGCTCTTGGCCATCTTACTCCAGGCCTATGCCCGTTGAGGTTCTTTTCTCTCTTATGCTGGTTAGCCTGACCGGGTTCACAAGTACGAATATGTTCATCACTAACTGTGCAAGCCCTCCTTTCGTCAATGACAGGGGTGCTGATATCCTGCGAGCTGTGGTTTGCTTCCTGTCGCTGGATTTCATTCGACTGACTTGACTGACTTCGTAAGAAGTACTGATCAATGCGAGGCCCTTGTCCCTTCTCCCTCAAGCATTTCATTTTCCCTTGATGAACCTTCAAACCCCTGACCGTTGTCACCTTGCTCCAGCCACAGACACAAACTTGGAGTTCAATGACTTTACTTACTGCAGATCTTGAACTAGTCTTACTCTCCATACTCATATCCGTTTCCATTCCTAAGTCGTTAACCATGTTGTCCAACATTGAGTCATCTTCCGCCCCCGCTCTCGCAGACTCTAGGGGTATTTTTCTCTTTAATTTCTCAGAAGCCTTGGGCGGGTGTCTCCAGCATCCTGTAAACACGGAGCTGGATACTGCCGACAAGGGTAGCTAACCCTTACCAGCCCCATTGGGGTCTCTTTCCTCCTGTCAGCTGTCTCTCCAGGCTGTCACAAGGTCTTTCCCTGGTTGCCAGCAGCACTATTCACCGCAGTCACTGGATGTATCCAGATCTTCATGATTTCCATTACACGAGAGTAGATGTTAAAACTTCATGCTGATTTGTACTCGGCTTTCGCCAAGATAAGCAACACTAAGACGTAGCTTTACAGTAAACTATGCTTCTCCATCCATTTACGCTTCTTTCCATAAGGTAGTGTGACTCCCCTTCTGTCCGGCGTTAACGGCAGCAGTGTACTTGGCACGTTAGCGCACGCGACGGCTGCAACTACAGGACCAGCACGACAACCGTCTGGATTGAACCGAGTAGGGGACATCTCTAGGGTCTTCAAGTGGGCACCTTCCGTCCTCAGTGTTTCGTCGACTAGCCCACGACACCTCAAGAGGGCTCGACAGTGACTCTGGCGTCCCAGAGTCACCCCCCTCCGTCCCCCACTCAACTCAGCCCAGCTTACTGACCTCTACATCCCTCCTGCTGCTGAGACCTAACCACAATATCACAATCTCTCCGCGACCCAACCATACGCGCCAACCCGTTGACTAAGGCTGTCGAGCCCCACTGGTGCGTTAATATCAAGCAAACCAATATCAAGAGTCCAAGGTGCTATTACTGCATTACATAATGAGAGCATAATGAACGCACCAACCATATGCCATACCATATGTGCTATAATATCTCATATTACATATACACAGAAACGTGCAGATACTGAAAAGGTTTTGTTTGCAACCAAAGGATGGAATTTCACATATTTACTCTGAATGCAATGCAAAGCCTTGTTGAATTTACATGGGATAAAGACAGTGACAGAATGTGTGTGTGTGTGTGTGTTAAGGCAGGGATGAAAGGTGTAAAGGAGATGACGCCGTAACAAGATGTGAGGTTCAGGCACTCAGGCTATAGAGACGGCCCTCCAGTTGTCGTCCATAAACCCCCAAACTTAACAAGCTACACAAACCAGTCTACTGATTGGCTGTTAAAACATTTTGACATCTGTCTTACCTCCATACTTGCTCTCTGCTGCGCTTGACCTGTTGATGGGCATGACAACTGCTAAATGACCTGTGGGAATGTTTTCCGTACTCACTTTTACACATCTTAATGCATTTACTCCCTGTCCATATTCTTTACAGACATTACTAGGCATGTACTAGGCATTACATAACACCCCCCCCCCCCCCCCCCCGTTCAAATTACACTGGGGATGAAATTTCAGTGGCTGCTTTCATCCGCTTTGATTCATTCATATGCTATTCATCGAGTCTGGGGTTTGTCTCTATAGCCTGTTCCTTCAAACATTTGTTTTCTTTCATACTGATTTATTCAATCATTCACTTGCATGAATCAGTGTTAGTTATCTCAACATATTGACTTAACTTGACTTGCAAACGTACTGTGTATTCTGTTTATTAAATTATATGGCTTTTAAAAACGGTGTTTTGATGTATGCATACAACTGAGATTTAAGGCGAGACACGGCAGGCAAAAACATATTTTTTTTTCACTGGTCAATTTTGAGATTTCGGGATATTTGTCTTCAAAAACATGTCTTCTTTCAGACTTGTGGTGAAAAAAAGTCCAAAATACACATTTATGTCTTTATTTTACTACACTTCACTACTACAGCTCTCTCTCTCTTGTACAATGTTGTCGGATCCAAATATGGTCATTTCCTTTTTATCAGCAACCAATCGTGAAAGTAAAAGGGCGCAAATGCGCAATCTCATTGGCTGATGCTAAATCTTTAAAGCCCGTTTTCTCCAAATGACTTTACTCTCATACTCCAAGTCTGAAATCTCCACTTCTGTAGCACCTATACACACCAAACTTTCCAGTCTTGTACCTAGTTATATTATGAAGACATTTACAGAGGGATTTGTAAATATATTATTCCTAGCCCGATTTATATAACATTTTATTCCAAAAAACATGGCAAAAATAATTTTTTAAGGCTATTGACAGTATATTCTGATTTATAGGATAACAAAAGTAGATATCCATAAATCCCTCTGTAACTTTTTCCCCATCTAATATGTGAACACAATGAAGAAAGAATTTTGAACCTGGCTCTATCCAATACTAGATTTCATTTTTTTTAATATATGCAAATTAGTGCATATTTAATTAGATAATGCCTAATTTGCATATTTAAACATTAAATTACAGAAAACTTGTAATACATTTTTTTTCTCATCTTAATGTAGGTAATCAACTGGGAAAGTTTCATGGTGATATCTGCTAGTTAAATTTTTTTCCCTATTCACCTGTAGTGTCTCGCCTTAACTGGTAAATAATCATGATCTGGGATATTTACTGGCAAGCACAAGAATTTGCACCCTGATCACCCATTGCACTGTGGGTAGGGAGTTAAGTGGGGCAAACAGTTGAATATTTTCCCTTTGACTAAGATTTTGGACTTTCAGCTGTCTATTTGGTCAGTATATTCCTGACTAACCACATCTGAAAATAGGCTAGACCACAGTCATTAGAAGCATCAACAGTGGAAAGTTTAGAAAACAGCGAAGAACAATGCTGAACAATTTGGTTCGGGGCTGAACTTAACAAAACATGTTTGCAAAAACAAAGCTAAAAAAAAGTTGGTGTTAACTATTGTTTCATATAGAGAAAATGTTTGGAGGAGTGTTTATCAGATGGGCCAAATAAACTTCCATTATTGTGCAAAAGTTTGGGTTCAGTAAGTAAGAAACGATTTAAACGTTTTTTTTTTTCAGAAAGAATGCATTCAATTAATCAAAAGTGTCAGTAAAGACATTTATGCTGTTCTTTTGAACTTTTTCAAAGAATCCTGAAAAAATTTTCATGTTTTCCATACAAATATGAAAGGTTCACCCAAAAATGAAAAAATTTAATAATTTACTCCCCCTCATGTCGTTCCAAGCAGACAATACTTTCGTTTATCTGTAAAAAACAAAGCCTAAATTCAATCTGTTCATCATATAAAGCGATCTAGTCTCTTCTGAAAATTTGAACTAAACCGCTCAATTCATATGGATTAGTTTAACGATCTCTTTATGAACTTTTTGAAGCGTCAAAGTGGTAGTTGTGTTGCTGTCAATGGAGGGACAGAAATCTCTCAGATTTCATTAAAAAGATCTTCATTTGTGTTCTGAAGCTGCTGTTTTTAACATTGATGATAATAATATTTAACAAAATTCTTGAGCACCAAATCCTCATATTGGAATGATTTTTGAAGGATCATGAAACACTGAAGACTGGAGTATTGATGCTGAAAATGAATCTCTGACATCACAAGAATAAATTACCTTTATATTATAAAATATAGTCAAATAAAAAACCATTTCAAATTCTTATAATATTTCACAATATTGCTGTTTTCACTGTATTTTTGCCATTAAATAAATGCATCCTTGATGAGCATGAGAGACTTTCATAACCAAAAAACCCTACTGACCCCAAACCTTTGAACAGGAGTGTATATGTGAAAGAAGGAGGGTCCTGGGAAACTCACCTGCATTCCTGGTGTCGTGTGGATTTCGAATGCCAAATTCAATTGAACAAATACCAAGCAGCCTCGCCGCTGTGAGCAGATATTCCATGTTCGGTATTTGTACAGCTGCAAACAGGGAGAAGAAATTAGATTGAAGGAACTCGTTTTCTCACCACTGGCACCTCATATGAGCAATATTTGCAGGTGAAACCCACTTTACTCTACAAGCCGGAGCCGCTGTCTGGTATTTTTTTTAGAATCAAATGCTACTTTCTGGCTCAATGACTCAATAAAAGGCATTTTATTCATACCTTCTTTAGTCAATTTCAAAGATAAAGTCATGCATGTAGCCTATTCTGACTAAATGTTTATATGGAAACAGTAATGCCCTTTGTGAAATCAAACAAATCTTTCTTTACTTTACACAGCACCACATCACAACGCCACTGCCGTCTCAAGGAAAACACTGTGTGTTTGTGTATTTGTACAGTGTGTGATGCCAGTCTGGCTCATGGCTCAAAGGTTAAACTTCCCTAAGCCTCACTCATCTCCTTAATGTGGTGGTAATTATTGTGTCTGAGATCTTGGACACACACACACAGCCAACGGCAGAGCCTGTTCTATTTTAATGCTAAATCTGATGTAATGAAGCAGATCACAGAGGGCTTTATTCAGCTGCAAGGTTCCTACTGTTTGACCCTCATGCACCCGTATGTGCTGCTTAAACATGACCAGATCCTGAAATGTAAGCCTGTGACGAAAATATCCATTAGGCTCCTCACTGTACAGTATATAAAGCAGTTCTCAGGACCAGCCCAGCAACAGCTTCTCTCTTTCTGGTTGTATTAGGCTCACTGTAAGTGTAAAAAAAGTAATAGTTTGAAGTCGTAACTAAAACAAAGAGTACAGGAGTACGTTTAACAAGAAAATACTATTTCAGTCTTTCTACTTGAACATTTCGCGTTTAATTCAATGTTTTAGTTGCCGTTTCTTTGTAAATATTTGTGAAGTTTAGTGAAATAGTTAATCCAACACAAAATTATTTTCAGTGTTGCTCTGGATACAAAGTCTGCTAAATTAATACATTGTTATTAAAAGGCAAATGAGAAGAAGCACATAATATGTTTATGTTATCAAAGGTGACTCACAATAGAGACTGAAGATTCATGACAGCGAGCTGGAAAATGTATATTAAAATACATATTTTAATCATATTTATGTTAATCTTAATTAATATTTACATTGTTATATATATAACAATGTATGTTTTTTATACATATATATATATAAATAAAGTATGTATGTTTGAAAATTAATGAAATTAATTACATATTTATTTAGAGCGTATTTTAATTATTTATGAATAAACAAATATATGAATATATATATATTTTTTCCAATAATAATAAGGAGGTTTATATATATATATTTGTCAAAAATATAAACATTAAATATATATATATGTAATGTATAAAAAAGCTTGTGTTAATCACAGTAGTTCCTACACATTTATTCAATTTTTCCAGATTTAAATTTGCAAAACTCTCTGTAGATTTTTCAGACCATATTTAACATAAATGGTTCTTACAGCATTATATTTGGTATAGTTTTTTTTTTCATTGGCATAACATGCATATATTCACCTCTGATTTGATACTGTAAAAGAGTTTTGATTTTGCACGATCACCATAACAGCAAAGTACAGTCTGAGTGAAGTTCAAAAGTTTTGCGTAATGAAAATGTGTTGTGTTCAACAACCACTAAATTATGACAAAGACCATTTTATTCCCATTTTTTCCATACTTATCCAGATTTGAAAATTACTTTCCATACTTTTCCAAAGTGCACAAGCTGGATCCCTGAGTAGTGATGGTGACCACATGAGCTTCATGCAGTCAGTCATGCTGATTCATGATAAACACTGCAAATCAATGACACATATAAGCCTAATAAGTACAGAGAACCGAATACAAATAGCTCAGGGATTAACATATTAGCCATTTGGCCAGTTTTCCCACATTATACAGACCTTCACACATATGCACACGATTTGTTGACTTAATTTTCTTGTTTCCTGATTTAATTTAGAAAGGAAAGAAAAGGAAATCTATTGTTTTGTTTCATTGTTGATATCTGAGGGCTGCAAGTCAGAGTAAGGTTGTTGGGTTCAGTTGGCCAGGGAGATATTTCTTAAAGGGATAGTTCACCCAAAAATGAGAATTCAGTCATTAATTACTCACCCTCGTGTCGTTCCAAACCTGTAAGACTTTCGTTCATCTTCAGAACACAAATGAAGATCTTTTTTAATGAAATCTGAGAGTTTTCTGTCCCTCCATTGACAGCTACACAACTAACTTTGATGCTTCAAAAAGTTCATAAAGAGATCGTAAAATTAATCCATATGAATTGAGCGGTTTAGTCCAGATTTTATAATGAGACTCGATCGCTTTATATGATGAACAGATTTAATGTAGGCTTTTATTATAAACATTCATCAACTCACACATCAGTTGTGGTGAAAGGAAGCTCAAGCATGTTCAATGTTACGCATCACGTTTGAGCTTCAGCAAGAACCAATGAGGTTCATTCTCGTGTTACGCATCACGTTTGAGCTTCAGTAAGAACCAATGAGGTTCATTCTCGTGTTACGCATCACGTTTGAGCTTCAGCAAGAGCCAATGAGGTTCATTCTCGTGTTACGCATCACGTTTGAGCTTCAGCAAGAACCAATGAGGTTCATTTTCGAGTTACGCATCACGTTTGAGCTTCAGCAAGAGCCAATGAGGTTCATTCTCGTGTTACGCATCCCGTTTGTGCTTCAGCAAGAACCAATGAGGTTCATTCTCGTGTTACGCATCACGTTTGAGCTTCAGCAAGAGCCAATGAGGTTCATTCTCGTGTTACGCATCACGTTTGAGCTTCAGTAAGAACCAATGAGGTTCATTCTCGAGTTACGCATCACGTTTGAGCTTCAGCAAGAGCCAATGAGGTTCATTCTCGTGTTACGCATCCCGTTTGTGCTTCAGCAAGAACCAATGAGGTTCATTCTCGTGTTACGCATCACGTTTGAGCTTCAGCAAGAGCCAATGAGGTTCATTCTCGTGTTACGCATCACGTTTGAGCTTCAGTAAGAACCAATGAGGTTCATTCTCGTGTTACGCATCACGTTTGAGCTTCAGCAAGAGCCAATGAGGTTCATTCTCGTGTTACGCATCACGTTTGAGCTTCAGCAAGAACCAATGAGGTTCATTCTCGAGTTACGCATCACGTTTGAGCTTCAGCAAGAGCCAATGAGGTTCATTCTCGTGTTACGCATCACGTTTGTGCTTCAGCAAGAACCAATGAGGTTCATTCTCGTGTTACGCAGCACGTTTGAGCTTCAGCAAGAGCCAATGAGGTTCATTCTCGTGTTACGCATCACGTTTGAGCTTCAGCAAGAACCAATGAGGTTCATTCTCGTGTTACGCATCACATTGAGCTTCAGCAAGAACCAATGAGGTTCATTCTCGTGTTACGCATCACGTTTAAGCTTCTGCAAGAACCAATGAGGTTCATTCTCGTCTTACGCATCATGTTTGAGCTTCAGCAAGAACCAATGAGGTTCATTCTTGTTACGCAGCACGTTTGAGCTTCAGCAAGAACCAATGAGGTTCATTCTCGTGTTACGCAGCACGTTTGAGCTTCAGCAAGAACCAATGAGGTTCATTCTCGTGTTACGCATCACGTTTGAGCTTCAGCAAGAACCAATGAGGTTCATTCTCGTGTTACGCATCACGTTTGAGCTTCAGCAAGAACCAATGAGGTTCATTCTCGTGTTACGCATCACGTTTGAGCTTCAGCAAGAACCAATGAGGTTCATTCTCGTGTTACGCATCACGTTTGAGCTTCAGCAAGAGCCAATGAGGTTCATTCTCGTGTTACGCATCACGTTTGAGCTTCAGCAAGAACCAATGAGGTTCATTCTCGTGTTACGCATCACATTGAGCTTCAGCAAGAACCAATGAGGTTCATTCTCGTGTTACGCATCACGTTTAAGCTTCTGCAAGAACCAATGAGGTTCATTCTCGTCTTACGCATCATGTTTGAGCTTCAGCAAGAACCAATGAGGTTCATTCTTGTTACGCAGCACGTTTGAGCTTCAGCAAGAACCAATGAGGTTCATTCTCGTGTTACGCAGCACGTTTGAGCTTCAGCAAGAACCAATGAGGTTCATTCTCGTGTTACGCATCACGTTTGAGCTTCAGCAAGAACCAATGAGGTTCATTCTCGTGTTACGCATCACGTTTGAGCTTCAGCAAGAACCAATGAGGTTCATTCTCGTGTTACGCATCACGTTTGAGCTTCAGCAAGAACCAATGAGGTTCATTCAAGCATATTCAGTTGAGTTTGCTGATCAATGTTTAAATGTGATTTGAATAAATGCCTAAATGAAATCTGTTCATCATATAAAGCAATCGAGTCTCTTCAGAAAATTCAGATAAAAAGTGTTTAAAACACTAAACTGCTCAATTATTATGGATTAATTTTATGATCTCTTTATGAACTTTTTGAAGCGTCAAAGGGTCAGTTGCGTAGCTGTCAATGGAGGGACAGAAAACTCTCAGATTTCATCGAAAAGAATTTCGTTTGTGTTCCAAAGATGAACGAAAGTCTTACAGGTTTGAAACGACACGAGGGTGAGTAATGTATGACAGAATTTATAAAGCAAACCCTTTTTAAAAATATAATTCTAGACTGAGTCTAAAGATAATGGATTAAGACGTGGCAGCAATCACTCACCAGCTGAAGCACCACTTAGACCGAATCAACTTCTGGGAAATGACTGCACTTCTCCTGGCTTAAACAACAAAGCAGCGATTTTCACAGAAATCTGCTTATTTTTTCTATTGCTTGTTCACAGTAAACAGGAGAGTGGCATTAATCGTAGGCGTTTACGGTCCATCTTCCCTCCCTTCCCGTCCTCTTTCCATGAATGATTTTGTTGTCACACTGTACACAGCAGAAATGTTTCTAACGCTGCGGAAATTGATTATTTTTAATGTTTTGCTGAATGGTCTTTGCAGTTCTTATCAGGAACTTGGAGTTGTAAAATCACAAAACTTTAATGAAACATCCACTGATGTATAGCTCCAATTTTGGTTGATTAAAATAAAGTTAAATTAGGGTGGATTAGAACCCAAAGTCCCCTCATAGTTGAAACAAAAACATCACCACTGACAAACGATTATAGTCAGCTCCATGTACAGTAGCAATTAAGTTATCAAATTAAATATGTTATATAATAATTTTATGGATAATTATAATCGGAATATTGTTTAGATGTTCTGAAGTTTCAGTTCAGAAATAAGCAAATATACTGATCTCACTGGACCAATGCATCACATAAAATATTTACTTATAGTCAAGTCAGGATTTTTATGGCTGATAACAATTACAGATTTTTTTTTTTTTGCTATCTGAATCAAAAGAAAAACAATCATGATAATCATTATTTAAGCTTTTATCACACATTCTCTGCTCATGGTCACTGTGTAATACTGTACTGTAACCCTAGTTTTTGTTGACAAAATATTATAGGTTGGTTAATTGATCATCAAATAAACAAGCATAAAAAAAATCATTTTTTAATACACCAAAGTTTGTCCATATTAGAATGCATAGGCCAAAGAGGAAATAGCCTACATGGGGTTATGTTAGATTAATATTCAACTATAGCCTATGTGATTTTTAATCGTTATTGTAATATCTAAATATTGCAAATTAAACCATTCACTGCTTTTTTGTGAGTTGGTAATATTAGTTCCTCTCTTATTTGTTCTCCCGGAGCTTTAATGGGGGGAACACGAGCTCGTGAGGGAAGCGGACAAAACAACTCCTACTAAATAATGTCGCTTGCTTTGAAGTTGTTTAATAAAGGTGTTTAAATCGTACACGTAGTAAACACAAATAGGCTACTACCCGTTGATATGATTATTTTACGCGCGCCTGACGGATACAGAGACGCCGCTACCAACGGTTAACTTACACAAGCTCAAGTCAAATCTCTCACCTGTGGTTCACTGTTGAATCAGGTACGTTGTCTTACTAATTTTGGATGATGTTCCCCTATAATGTATTAATTTTGAAGCTAATATGTTTGAGTATTTCTCTCTCAGCACATCTTAAAATATCAAGGCATAAAAGTGATGTGATTGTAGAGTCTGAGTCTGCGCCACTAGCGGCATTACACGGAATTGCAATGTTTTAGAAATTCTACTTTTCCATCTCATAGCGAATGACAGACCCCCATGAGTTTTATAACATTTTCATTAAAAATACACCATACAATCCAAAGTTGAGAACTCAAAAACTTGAGGCAACTAGCTTTAAGACATTTGTCAGTATGCCCGATATATTCAATACTCAACAACAATTAAAGTTGGTCAAACAGAAAAAGGAGTTCTATATGAAAAAAGAAGAAGTTTTTTTTTTACAGTGGATCCCAGTTTAATAAGCTTGTATTTATGTACAACTGAGCATTAACATTACACAATAGATTAGTGCAGAGATGATCACCCTGGCTCACTTTACAAAACCCAAAATGATTTTTCCATTGGCTTTTGGATTATTGCAGAAAACAAGGTCTGTGACTAACAAAAGCTTGATTCTTACATGTTTTGTTCATCATGATAATCTTCACAAATGAACACAACTTTTATGAATTTTGAAGAGTAAATACAATTGGCAGAAGTCAAAAGCTAAACATAAACAAACAACACCACGATCGCATGACTTAGTAGTAGCAGTTACTTCTATAGGCTACAACTAAACACGTGGAAGATACTCTACTGCATTGGAAGAAACTTCACCGAAGATTACTTACTCATAATGGTGGCTTGACTTCTGCACCAAAATGTAATCAAAAACACTTAGCTAAGACGTGTCTAAAATCTAAAAACCAAACATTTATATCATCATAATTCCCCATGCTTTGATAAAGGTTTAAGTTTATTAAATTATTCAAATGCATTATTAGTTATCAAACTGAACTTGCTCAGGATGTTCTTGATGTTTAGATCTCTTTTGTAGTCAACTTTTTCAGTGTTATATGCTAGGAGTGGAACTGGCTTGTAAATGAAATCTGCTTGCGTAAGTGTGTGCTGATTGGCCAACATCAGCTGCTGGTGTGGACAGCAGACTCGTCCTCTCGCTTGTTACATCTTTCATCACTCCAGCTCGAGTTTGGCAGAGTGAGAACCACTAATATGCTTCCATGTGGCACTGAAACTGAAAACCACAGGCAGATCTGGAAACTTCATGATAATGCTGACCAGCAAAGGGTTCATCTGGGTTAACGTGGCAGTGCCAGCATTTGTGTGTTTTTGTGTGTGTGTGTGTGTGTGTGTGTTATGATAACAGAAAACACATGTGTGAAAGGAACTTAGAAAGATTGTGTGTTTGTGAGTATACATGGGGACACTTGGGAATTCGTTGTGGTAAAACTAGATAAACTATTTCAAACTGCCCCAATTATGCTATTTTAAAGGTTCCTAATTTTTAGTTTTGGAGGTCTGCTACAATAACATATATTGCACATCACTGAGTCTGAAAACGGTTCGTTTGAAAACTCAGACTCTCTAAACCCCTCCTTTCCGAGAGCTACTCTGCTCTGATTGGTCAGACGGCCAAGTCTGTTGTGTTTGGTCTACAGCTTACATCGTGTGTCAAAAACTAAATGCCCATTACCATATCTGAATTTCAGCGCCAGATCTTCCTCAGCAATTGATACACAGTGATACGAACGATGGCATCGGTTTTTCCGCATCAAGTCCTTCTGAAGTGCATCACAGTGGATTCTCAGCGCTGAAAACAGCGTTTTCTCGACATGAACAACACTCACCAAACTCTTCCAGTCTCAGCTACAACTACATGTGTTTGAGGGTCAAAGTAGACGTTGTTCACAGGCAGCCACTGAACACCATAGACTAGCATTGTGCAAATGAGTTACATTGTTACGTAGGTTTGTAACAGGAAGTGAGACTGGAATTACCGACGCCTCGTTTCATCAGATCAGAATCGATTCCTTCTTTTAGGAGACAATAAATGTATTTGTCATGCACTTTGATCTTTAAAACTTTGCAGACCTTTTACATTCACAAAAAGTGATATTACACACTTCATAAAAGGTAATATTCGAAAATAATAGGGGCACTTTAAAGGTTGCCATGTGAAGGTTGTTTGTAAAGTTGTGAGCCTTCCCAATTGGATCAAGATCACTCAGTCCTTGGAAGATATTTGGTGCAGAATAATCTCTCCTTTCTCTTCATTATCGCAAATGATGGCTTATTTAATATATAATGTATTCATGTTGTGTTGTTTAAATACTTAATTTAAACATAACTTGACAATACTTGGACATTTTGTTCTGCAACTAAACTGCACACCCATACCCGAAAACACGACTTTTGAAACATTTTTGAAAACATATGTTTCTAATAAGTAACTAGATAAATTTGGGGTGTGAGTGTGTGCAGTTTACGTTATAGAACAAAACATAAGCGTATCATCAAGTTATGTTTACCACAGGCTTTATTTTGCTCATAAATTGAAAAACCCCATTAAAAAACCTCATAGGAAACCTCGAGAGAATTAGTCTTCCAGGTTATGACGTCAAACCGGCACCCCTCTATAGATGTTTTAGCTCTATTTAGCGTTTTTGTAAATGTTAAATAGTTTCGTGAAGTCACTAGTGTTCCCTTTGGTGAGTGTTGAGTAATAATTGGACGAACAAAATGTGCTCAAGAGTTGACAGACCATCCTTACAATTGACATCTTTACTAAACAGTCACTAAAACATTTTTTGATTTGTGTCAACTTGCAAGTAAGAGTCGTCTACACGTACAAGAACGCATATTCAAGTAACTTAAAACCTCAACAGCTGCTTGAACTTACACCGAAACTTATTTGAATTAGATGTTTTTATTTTATAACCTAAATTTTCACAACTAATACCATAACTTAGAAGCCACCTTGACATTATCTAGAGTTTATGTGCGAGTACTTCTGTTTGCTGAGGGAAAAGGCAGTGGGACACTTACACGCACAGCTGTTTCTGTACTCTCATTCTGCTTATCTTTCCAAGTACCAGGAAAAAGAAAGATCAAGACTGAACTTTGGTCCTAAAAACAGCAATTAGGCCTTATTTTAAAACCCTTATGTGCTCACATGCACACAAATCTCAGTTTAACAGCTGAAGTGATTGTTCATTACTGGCTATAATAATACTTTTACGCCTATCGCTGTTAAAAATAAGTTTACAGGATGAAACAGTTACCTCATTTCTTGACTCATTACTTTCATTTGCATAGCATAATAAATAATAATATATTTTATAAATGTTTTATTATGTATCGCTTGAATAAAAACAGTTAATTCAGATTCTTAGGTTGCATTGCAAAACATTTATATAGTGTTTTGCTGATTCTATAGTTCATTATTTGAATGTTAAGGAAATATGTTTACTTATTTAAAGACAGCTGCGATTTGTGCTGCATCTACGCTTCAAAACAGCGCTTATGTAACAGTTCCTGTTCCCCTCAAATCCCCTGAACCCCCCCACTCCATCCCTCTGCTGGTGTAAGGTAACACGCATACCGCCAGCACTGCTATGCCTCCTCCTCCAAAATACTGAGTGAGTATAATGATGACGGCAGACTTAAGCTCAGATGGAGCCACAACATTGGATTAAATGTTCTTCATGGTCCCAAATGAATCAAGACTTAAACTAATAAGTGATGGATGTGGCCTGAAGCGGTCATTTTGTTGGGTTGGTTTGTGCAATACACTGCCACAGCTGCATTGACCTTGCCAAACTAAATCGCTTTGTTATTTGTGTTTGTGTGCTAAACAATTATCAGTGTGTTATTATCCATCCTGCCTGTGCAAGAAAAGACCTTACACTGCCAATAAACATAGGCGATAACTCTATGTGTGTCTGTTTCTCTGTGAGTCAGTGGTTGTACAGTCTTGGGGAAAGTTACTTTTAAAGGTAATGCATTACAATATTGGGTTACACCCTAAAAAAGTAACTAATTGTGTGAAAGAAATGCATTGTTTTTCTGCGTTACTTTTCTAATCTGGGCTAGGCTTGCTTGTTTGTTTTTTGAAATGCAAATTCACACCTGTGCAGTAGAAGGCATAGCTCAAACAAACCTTTCAGCTGTGCTGTAATTCTGGATCGGAGAAGAATAGGACGCAGGAGAATAAAACGCAACACTCTTATTTTAGCAATTAAAACAAACAAACAAAAAAGAAAATACAAATGTCACGTACGTCTAGAAGGTCCAACACATTGAAAGTTTCTACACTGAGCACAATTATAAACGCAACACTTTTGTTTTTGCCCCCATTTTTCTATGTACACAAAAGGCCTATTACTCTCAAATATTGTTCACAAATCTGTCTAAATCTGTGTTAGTGAGCACTTCTCCTTCGCCGAGATAATCCATCCACCTCACAGGTGTGGCATACGTTCAGTGTAGGATTAACAGCCAATACCTGTGTTTTCAATTGAAGCACTGTGTTAAATTTGTGACCGTTAACAAATGTACACGTCTTACAAGCAAAATATATATGCAGGAGTATAATTTTCAAAATATATCAGTAGTAGACCCTTTAAAGAATATATGTACAAAATATGATAGTTCTATCTGTTAATTAAGATTTTTTACATACTACTTTTTGTTAGCCTGGCATGCCAGACCTACATCAAGATGTTAGGTCTGGGAACTCTCCATTGACATGCCTCAATCCGAGGGGCGGGATAAACGGTTACCTTTCAAAATCCCTCTGCACGCAATAGGACAGCGCTACAACCAACCAGAGCAACGAACGGTTGTGGCTGAGTGAGTCCCATGTGTTTTTCCACCAGCGGAGCTAATTGATATATTAAACTTTTGCCGTATCAGGTCGGTAAAACTCTGAACACATCTTCCTTTTTTAAGAATTACTTAAGTGACGTTCTCTTAACTCCAAGTCCTCCAGAGTCGCGGCCAAAGCCGATTCGAAAGACCGCTGCATCTTCATTGTTTTCAAGTAGCAGGGAAATCACCTATGGAAATCACGCGGAACGTCATGAACTGTGCCGTCATTGTGTTAAGCCCGCCCGCCGACTCTATACACGATGTGATTGGCCTGACCAGTTTTTGGTTTTTACAGCTCAAAAGCCTATGGAGAGTTGCTAGACCACACTGGCTGCGAAATAATTTTCGCTGCCGCTAGGGTGCGTCTAGATTTCTAGGCTAACTTTTTGTAGTAGTCTGAGGAAAACATCTTCTTCTAGATGTGCAAGCAGGAAGTAAACTGATCTGGTCATGTGACCTTTCACACTACTAGTCACATGACATTATTAGATTTTAATCAAGACAATCTATTTTATCATTTAAAAGTTGAATTTCTTGCCCAAAGTCAATAACAACTTTCTTAGAGCTTCCAGAAATAAGAAAAAAGATGCGGTCAGATTTGTGACCGGTGGAATTAAACGGGTTAAAGTATATTTGTGTAATGTAACATTTAAATTTTAGCAGGTTTTCATATTATTCTGATTTTGCATTTTACTGTTTTTATTCATTTTGAGGAATATTATGTGTTTTTGTGCAAGTGAGAGATGAGTAAATGCTCACATTTAGTCTACAGCTACAAAAACCATCATGTTTACACACACAACGCTTCTGCACTTACTCACGATTTCTCTCAACATGTGGACAGAAGAGCTGTCAGTCAAAAAATGTGAAAACAAAGTAACTGTTACTTAAAGTAACTCAGTAAAGTAACTGTTACTTAAAGTAACTCAGTAAACTAACTCAGATATTTTGTTGTAAATTTAAAAGTAATGCGTTACTTGGAAAAAAGTAGTGCTAATTTTCTAACGACTAATTTTTCGATTAGTCGACTAATCTAAACGACTAATTAAAAAAAAATCAAGTGTTTATTTCGTTGTGTCCATTTTATTTTGAACTCAACTGAAGGGCCAAAACATAAAACAATCAGGTGGGGGGGGGGGGGGGGGGGGGGGGGGGGGGGGGGGGGGGGGGGGGGGGGGGGAACAATCGCGCTCGCGCTCGGACCGCAGGAAACGAGCCCACTGTGAAAGCTCCGTCACCTGCCTCCGCAATTTTTCATATCAAAGCAGTGAAGGTGGGCGGGAACATGAAGGAAAATGATAGCAGATAAACCAGCAGGGCGCGCACGGCGCACAGACTGGTGTGTGGAGGTGAATTACAGTGAGCCGTTCGTGACGGGAGACCAAAAATAAATAGCGGTCAATAGTAAAACGACATGTCGACTGAAAAAATTGCCGTCGACTAATTTGCATGGTCGATTACGTCGACTAAGTCGACTAATCGCGGCAGCACTAGAAAAAAGTAAACTGATTACGTAACTCCCGATACGTGTAATGCGTTACCACCAAGCGTGCCGCAAAAGCCCTGAAAAGTGAAGCCAAATCGTCTGGTTTTGCCCCCCCTGGTTTTTAGTTAGTTATTTGCTGACATCCCAACCTGCAAAAAAGTCATTTCAGGGAGGTATCCTAATGAGGTATTACACTCCTCATAAGCTCAACCTAGAAATGACTGCTAGTTGTCTCTGCATATTAAGCTGGGTTAGGAGGACTATTTTAACATTTAGGTTCAGCTTTATTTGATATACACACGCACTGAAAATAATAGCTATTTTTGGTCTCCCTATATGCACTTCCTGACAACCTGTCTTTCACAGTCTCATGAAAGCTTTAGTAAAATTCTGATTTATGTATGACCCTGCTGCCATGTTTTTTTGGAGACATCACGCTAGTGTTTAGCAAGGCCCTCCTCGTAATTGTAGATGTACTGTGAAATTCTGTTCTCATGAGATCAGCAGCCAGTTGCTGTTATAATGATGCATTCCCACCTATTCTGGCACAGTTGCTCAAAGTTGCTGTTAAGATGCTGATCGTGCTCTGATGTGATTTATCTATCACAATATCAAATGGAGGGATTCGATCAGGACGGCATGTTCAAAATATCAAAGGTACAGGCCAGGGACTATAGCCAGTCTCATGTGGTGTGTGCTTGTGCAAAATTTGAAGCAAGTGCTGATTATAAACACAGAGCATGCTGTTAAAGAGTTTTGTTTAGTCTCATATCAAGAAAGAAAGTCCTCTGAAGGAGGGACCAAATATCTAGTAAATATCATAGAGACTTGTGAGTGATTTATTTATTTTTTTGATCCAGTGCTAAATAACCATCTTGCAATCACAAAGAACAATGTAGAAACCCATTACCAATGGTTTAGCAACCACTCAAAGCATCTGGTTATTTCTGTTACTTTAAGCCTCTTAATTTCTATTATTTTCTTGCATTTTAAAATGTAGACTGTCTATGTTTGAAAGCAGTGTTCAGGAGAGTAGGACAGGCAGAGAGAGGGAGAGTTCCTATGGATAGTCATTAAGAAGTCATGTGTGGCTTTGTCTCTGACTCATCTAATGCAGGCTACCAACCTCACGTAAGTTCGCACAAGCATTCAGAGGGGCCTAGAACACATAAAATCAAACATGCATAAATTTGGGGCAAACCACCTTTGAATGAAGCTGCTCATTCTTCCATTTAAGTGAAAGAACGGAAGAAAGAATACACGCAATTTTGTGACCACAACAGAAATGTTCTGGAAACGGTACCGGATATGTTGGTCAGACAGAAGAGGAGTGGTGATCCTTCTTATGCGTACTCTGTGTGCTTTTTGTGCATGTGGTTGTAATTGTTTCATCTGTGTTGAAAGCATTGTGATTCTCAGATTCACAGCAAGAGACTGGGTACAATGACGTGTTCTTTGTGTGTGTACTAGAGCTAAGTGTATCCAAACAATAAGTACAAGCAGTCGAGTAGCGTTTGAACATGATTTTTTTGCAGGGACACTAACATACTGATTTAGCGTCACAAGCGCTATGCAAAATAGCGTATTTTGCATAGTATAGTAATGAGAGCTCCACTATTTCCAGATCATAGTGGGGTGTTGATACAGTTAGTAAAATTATTCAAACTTGTGACAAGCAAATATTATGCAAACACCGGAGAGTAATGATTTCGACAAGCAGGTTTTGTGGGGCAAGCTGCAGCAGATTAAGAAAAGTCATCGAATTTGAAACAGACTTAAACAGCGAGTTCCTACAGGATTATGAACATCATGTGTGTTTTCACGGAGCTGTTGGTTGTAGGACTCTGCCAGCACTTGTAGAGAGGGAGAGAATGAGAACCTTTACTATGAGTGAACACCTTCTCAATCTGTCAACTGATTTGCACTCTTTCTGTTATTAACCAGGTGTTTCAGGCCTTACCTTTTAGAGAACAGACAAAAGACTTATTGGAAACCTCATGCAGATGAACAGCCTGCAGAAAGGAGAGTTGATATATTGAAGATGGCATGCTTTCTCAGTAGGAAAAATCGAGAAGTAACCAAGCTAATGGCCTCAATGTCAAGGTTTTTCTAAAGAAAATCAACGGGACTATAAAAGGGTTGGCACTGCCTACCACATTCTTCTCATAAAGTTTCAACCAGTGACTGTGTGTCTGTATCTGTGTTGAAAACCATCAAAAGGCTTGTATGGTATTTGATAGAATATTTCCTTGTCTTTATGACCGTACATCACAATAAATAGTTGCCCTGTCTCTGACTTACCCATGGCCTTATATGAACTATGCAAGCAGTTTTAAATATTTACAGGTTCAATATTCAAAACGCTAAGGGATCCATAAGTGTGGTGTTTGGGGCAGAAGGGTCCTGTGAGGTGTTTGTTTACCAGTTTGCAGATTTGGAAAGTGTAGTACCAAGCTTGTTTGTGTGCCCGGCATGCAGTATATTGCAAGTTACTACTTATTTTCACTACATTTATTGAGAGTTATGTTACAGAGAGGACAAGAAATGGTGGGGAGAAGAGGATCAGGAAATGACTCAAGCTGGACTATGCCACTGTTCTGACACTGTAGATACGGACAACAATATGTTCATTTATATTGACCAATGCTGGAACTTTTCGAAAGTGAAGTGTGACAGTCATGTTTGGTTTTCTCTGCTAGTTATTTTAAAAGGCTTATTTTGCTGCATTATTCTTTTAATTGCATGATTCTGTAGGCCACAGATTGTTAATCTTTTTATCCCCTTGGACACATTGCATACACTGCAGTATTGACTGTTGGCGGTTGACTCACAGTGCATCTCATATGAGTATCAAGTGTTCATTTGCAGTTGTATTAGTAATGGCCCATTGACTTCAGTCTTTATCAGTGACCTTTGTCCTCCTTGTTTGCACTTGTTAACAAACCACTTCTAGTTGTAAAAGATGAAGCTTTCTGCTTACTCAGACATTTCTAGAATTGAGTATATATATTTACTAAAATGCCTTTTGGTTACATTTTACATGATACATTACTTTTTTTTGTTTATTTAAAATTTATATTATGATGTGCCTACTTTGAGTTTATATGGTAGATTGCTAAATTTACCTGATTGTGTAAGGTTATACTGACATGTTTCTCTCTCTCTCTCTCTCTGCAGGTAAAGCACTCTGTGACAGTGCAAATGGGGGAGACTATGGAATACCAACCCCTGGTCCTGCCTTCAAGGAGGTTTGGCAAGTAAAAGTTTGGCCTAAAGGTCTTGGCCAAGCCAAGAACCTGGTTGGCATCTACAGGCTCTGTCTGACTGAGAAGACAGTCAACTTTGTCAAGCTAAACTCTGATGCAGCCGCTGTTGTGCTCCAGCTGATGAATGTGAGGCGTTGTGGTCATTCTGAAAACTTCTTCTTCGTGGAGGTGGGTCGTTCAGCAGTAACTGGCCCTGGAGAGTTTTGGATGCAAGTGGAAGATTCTGTGGTTGCACAGAATATGCATGAGACTCTGCTGGAAGCCATGAAGGCCCTGAGTGAGGAGTTTCGCCAACGTAGCAAGTCACAGTCAGCTGCTGCAGGAGTGGGAGGTGGCACCACTGCATCAAATCCTATTAGTGTTCCATCTCGACGGCATCACCCTAATCCTCCACCCAGCCAGGTTGGATTCACAAGACGTCCACGGACCGAACCACCAGGGACAACTGGAGGATGTAATAACACTTCTCCGACTTCTCGCCACAGCTTCCCCCGAACTCGAACATCAAGTGATGGTGGAAAATTTGATGATGGAGGTGGTGCAACAGCTGGAGGGATTGCTTCATGCTCAAGTCCAACGACCAATGGGTCATGTTCCAATACCCCTATACTGAGATCAACATCTGTTCGTGCTCAAACCCCAGTCAAGGCACAGCATGCACTAATGAGATCCACCTCAACCCCAGCTGCACCAAGCCTGCCTTCCGGGCCAGGACATGGATCTGAGTTTTGTGCAATTGGAGCCGGGACGAACAGCAGTGTTGGGAGTGGTAATGGTAGCATGTACAGTAGAATACCTCTCAGACAGCCCTCTGTCTCTGGATCTCTTAGCGACTACGGATCATCGGATGAATACGGCTCCAGCCCTGGTGAGCACTCTCTGCTAACCCCAACTATGCAGCCAGGGTCTGCAGGTAGCTCAGGTGGGCATTCTCTTGGGGATGAAGCATCCAACTACATCCTTATGAGTCAGAGAGGAGCTTCCAAAACTCAGTCAAGCCAAAATGCATTGCCACAGACCAGGAGGGTTCTGAGGCGCTCTTCTAGCAGAGAATGTGAAGCAGAGCGCAGGCTAATGAGCAAGCGGGCCTCCCTCCCACCCATGGCCTTAGAGAGACTTGCACCACTCCGTCGAACTGGGGAAGAAGCTGCTGAAGAGGATGCCTATGCAATTATGACTCACACCACCGGGCGAGAATCCTTTGAATCAAGGCAGGATTCTGGAGCAACAGCAAGTGAAACAGGATACTTGGAAATAGCTGCAGAGGTTAAAGGTGATTCTGGTAGCAGTGAAACGAGTGTACCTGCTGTCATTGGAAAAGCTAATGGAGCAGTAGATAATGGATACATGTCCATGTTACCAGGAGTTACAGCTCCCCCAGTATCTCTTTCTCACTCCCTCTCAGTAACCGTTTCAGATCCAGACTCAAAGTCTGCAGATGACTACATGGCAATGACCCCCAATAATAGCATTTCACCCCCACGGCAGATCCGTCCACCACCTTCTGGTACAGATGGCTACATGATGATGTCTCCCAATAGTAGCTGTTCACCAGACCAACGAGGGGTCCCAACTGCCTGGGTTGGCAGTAGCAGTGCCGACAGCCGAACTGGCAGTGACTACATGAATATGTCACCTATAAGTGCCCGCTCTGCCAATAGTACCCCACCACCACCTGAGCCCCACACTCCATCTGACCTGCATCCTCAGCAGCCTCCACCCAAGATGGTATATTCTTATTATTCTCTACCCCGCTCATACAAACATAATCCTTCAACACACTTTGAGGAAGGGCCAGGAAGAGGGAAGCATTTGGTTAATGGTGGTAGAGGTCTGGGTGGAGGTAGGGGGCTTGGTAATAGCAAGTCCAAGCATCAGGAACCCCCGGTTGGCCGACATCTGTCCCTTTCGTCATCCTCATACTCCTCCAGTTCTGCTAGCAGCGAAAGCCTGGGTGAAGGAGAAGAAAAGGCCGTCAAATTGACAGGAAGAGCAGCTGGTGCAACTGCAAAGAACATTGAGCAAGGATCCTTGCAGCAAAAACAAGGGTCTGGAAGGGTAAAGCAAGGGCATCCTGGTCAGAGGGGCCGACCTCTTAGCCTGTTTGTGGATGTCTCTAAAGCCAACACTTTACCCAGAGTCCGTGAGACACCCCTTCCTCCTGAGCCTAAGAGCCCAGGGGAGTATGTCAGCATTGAGTTTAAGGGTGAGAGGAGCCAAAAGGCAGGAGGTAATGGAACCGGAGGATTTCGGCAAGATGCTTCTCTTCCACCTAACACCCACCGCCACTTACCCAGGCCTACCTCTTGTGTTGCTGGGTTTATGCCCTTCTCACATTGCTCCTCCGCCCCCATTTCTCCATTAACTGCTTCTGAGTATGTCAATATGGAGCTAGGAGTCTCACTATCCCCCTCGCCTATCTCCCTCACACCACTTGGGTTTCCCCTATTCCCTACCCCTCCTGTCACGCCTGCAGCAGCCCCTAAAGCTCATGATGAGCACAGATCTTCAGTTCTAAATGAGGATGATGCAGAGAGTGAGATGGGGCTTAGAAAAAGCAGGCAGGTGTTTGTACCACAGCCAGGAGACCCACCCACAGCCTGTGGTGACTACACAAAGATGGCCTTTAGCCTGAACTCAGGCAGCACGTTAAGTTCTACATCACCTAAAGCCTCTTTGCCAGACCAGCCTGAGTCATTAGTTCCAGCCCTAGGTTTGGGACTGGGACTAGACTTTCCACTTGCCAAAGTCCCAAACCCAGATCACGGGGCTAAAGTAATCCGAGCAGATCCACAAAGTCGTCGACGCCATTGCTCTGAAACGTTCCAAGCTCCTTCCTCACTTCTACCTTGCTCTGCAACATCCTCTGCATTCCCTGATCACTCTCAAGTTATGGGCCGTCGACTTGGTTTTGATGGTATGCTTTGGGGGAACAGTGGCTCAGCAGACATCTCATCTCAATACATCAGCCCTGGACTACCCAGTCTATCTGTTTCACAGACATCATCTATGGAACAGGGCCTCAATTACATAGACTTGGACCTGGCTAACAAGGAAAGCTCCCATGCTGCTACAGATGGGCAAGCAGCTGTCCACACACCTGCTGTCCGTATCTTTTCCTCTGTGCTGGGTGGAGGAGCAGCAGGGAGCTCTGTAGGAGCTGGAGGTTCAGGCGGGAGTGCTTCAAACCTCAATATGTATGCTAGCATTGACTTTTACAAGTCAGAGGAGCTACGGACACACCAAGGTAGCAGCAGCAGCAAAGATGGTACAGGTAAGATCAGCTCTAATCTAAAAATGAGTTTAGTCTGAAAAGTATTGAATTCCAAATTTCACACACAATATAAGATTTATTCATAGCTTCACCAAACTGAACAGGTTCATTATACAATTCAGTGCCTAAGTTTGCATACTTTGTCTGCTTGGTTTATAAATCTCTTGCAGAATTTATACAAATATAATAGATAACAGATCTTTTTTTATTTTTTTTTAGTACTGCTTTTCAGAAGCTAGATATTCCATATTTCCCACAAGACAAAATAACATTTTACACCGATCATCCTGTTGAAAAGTTTACACTCTACTTGGTTTTTAATTAAATGTGTTGTCTTTTCATAGAACATACAAACAGTCATTGATCATTGCAAAAGCTGAACTTATAAGTTGTATACCTCGGATGCAGTGTAAGTTGCTGTGAATAAAAGCACCTTCCAAAAGCAAAAATTTTTACTTTTTAAAAGGATGTGTGAAAATTCAGTTATTTTTGTTTTGGAATATAAATATCAATTATGTGACATGAGAGGACGCCGAGGGCAGTAATAAATTAAATGCATTTTTTAGTATTTTTAATGAAGGAAAAACATTTAGCAAATTCTGCAAGGAGTATGCAAACTTATACGCTGTAATATATTCAGTGTTTCCGCTACATTTATTCTGCCGTGGCGGGCCGCCACACCTAAAATCATCCCGCCACGGCTGCAGCTTCTCGGTCCGATATTGAATGTGTTATTGTTAAGCCCCACTAAAGGCATACAAAACATTGTAAAGCACCATAAAGTTTTCGCACTTTCTAAAGTCATTCAATAGCATAATGTGAGGTAAACATTTATATTTAAGTCGTGAAGTTGAAGTTAATGGAAACTCATCTCTCCTCAGTCATTCTCCATTCAGCATTCAAACAGCACGTCACGTTCGGTTACGACAGTAACACGACGACACTCTCTTCAAGATCAATGTTCCCATTATTATACTTTATTTGTAGATAAAGGTCTATAGTTTGCATAAAATTACTTTACCTTGCTGGAGTTTATTCCGCTTTCTAAATCATATTCCTTTCTCCCGGGTGTCTGTTACTACAGCACTAGAGTAGAGAGCACTATGAATTGTTCTTCATGCCACTCTGTAAGTTAACTGAAATTTAAAACCGTTAAAAGAAAAGGCTCAATAAACTGTTGCATAGATATAATACATTAAGCATAGATAGATATAATCTCTTCGCTTTGTGCTTTGAACTTTTCAATGCGAAGCGCTGCACGCTGTGACTTCGCGTTGCTTGCGCAACCAAGCTTGATCATTCTGCGCACGGGATGCGCATAATCACTTAGGGGAGGTTTAAACACCTTGGATAAGGGGGCGTGGCCAATGGGAATATCACTCATGGGCCACGCCCCCTCCCCCTGGCAAAATGGGCCTGCCACCACAGCTGGAAAAAATCCTAGAGGAAACACTGATATTAGCAGCTAATTAACAAACCTGATGACAGAACCGTGTCTGATATCTTTTCAATGTGTTGCTGTATTTATCTCATTTTTAGTTCCACTTTAGTCAATAACAGGTTGTGATGATGCACTGGAAACAGAGTACAGCCTGTTCCATAACAAAACTTTATGAGGCCATGGTTCACTTTTGTTCTTTATTCATATCCACCTGGTGCCTCTATATACAGGAGCCACCTGTCTACCAGGCATTACAATCCCGACAATACTAATCAGAGAGCAATGGAAAGTTGCCTTTCGCAAATCTCATAACCATTGGTTTTGTCTGCAGCCTCTGTCAGTCCCTTGGATCCTAAATTTGATTTACCATTTTAAATGTATTTTAGAATTTTCCAGTGTTTATCTTTGAGCTAAAACATTAAAGTGTCCTCGATAGTTATGTTTATAGAAGGGTTACAATGACAGGGTAAATGGCTAAATACAGTCTTTTCATTCTGTTTAAGTTACCGTCTCTTTGAGTTCTCTCTGCGTGTTTTAAATGCACGTATGGGTTTGTGGCTAGATTCGGGTTTGCCGTTCAGTGATGGGATGTTTGCATAAATTGTCTTTTTGTACAAATATCGACAGAGCAGGCAAACCACATATGTCTGAATCTCCGTGTTCAGTTTACGTTATGCAAGAAAACAGTGAACCTTGCGGAATAGGAGAAAGCTTGCAGTGGTTGTTTGTAGAAGTCTTTGATCTGAGTATCGCTTTCTTTGTTTTTTGCTAAATATCAAATGTTGATGGCCCGGATTTGCAGCCTGATTTTCAAATCAAATAAGATTATCACAGAGTGTAGAGTTGGATTAAAAAACTAGAGAAAGAAGAGTGAATGATACTGGCTCTTTTTTTGCAGCAGCGAGTGGGTGAAGTGAGTCTTTTGCAGTTAGTGGACGGCATGGCATGGGCACTGGGGGGAATGCGGCGTGCTGGCTGTGAATGTTGAGAAGGGGCCAACGTTGTGCTGGTCCAACGTGGTCACAACCGCAAGCCCCCCTTTTCTGCATGTAATAAATGATCCTTTTGTTTGTGGCTTTTCTCCCTGGCTGCTCTTTATGTGTGTGTGTGTGTGTGTGTGTGTGTGTGTGTTCTGCCCTTGCGTGTGTGTTTCAGCTCCAGTAGGCTTGAACTCATCGCTCCCTTGCTCCGTTTTTTTTTTCTTCTTCTTTTTTCAATAAAATGCTTCAGTCCGAGTAGAGTAAGAGAGCACAGACAAAAATAGATTTTTGGGAGAGAATGTGGAATGGGAAGTCCCCCCCCCCCCCCCCTCCACCTCCTTAATTTGAGGAAGGATTAAATCGAATGAGAGGAGGAGGGAGATATGGTACAAGGGTGAAAAAGAGATGGCACAATGGGAGTGAAAGAGAGAAAACGTGAGACCGACAGGCAGTGTGTGAATGGCAGATGGAGGAAAGATGGGAAAGAAAGTGAGAGACAGACGAGAGAAACAGAGTCAGATTGGGTTTTCAAGTTGTGGGAGTTGAGGAAATCGTATGAACATTTCAGGGTTCATTTTTCAGCGCTTTTGAGGGAACAACGATGAAAGCAGTTTCCTTGGCTGAACTCCAGATTGGGTCTCACTGGCCACATCCAAACTCCCACACGCAGTCGAGGGAAAGAAAATAGAGAATGAGAAGAATTAGAGGTTGCGATACTGGAAGAAAATGGAAGAAAAGTGGTGAGAGAGAAAGTTGAGGGTGAAAGGAATGGCATCAGAAAGCCTGATAAATAAAATGTCTCTTGCTTAGGATGAGGCTTTTTTTCTTGTATGTGCATGAGAGGGAAAGTATCCTCCTATTGGCACGACAGCCTCTTAATATATGCTTCTCTACATCTCTTAGACACACACCTTCACACCCATACACGCGCTAAGACTGTTTGAAGCTCTGGCACGACTGCGTTCTTGATGTGTGGTAGTGCCACGTGTATCAGTAGGGAGCACTGGATTTAGACAAGCGCAGCTACTGGCACCGAGGGAGGTGAATTCCTCTACTGTGCCAGTGTGTTAAAGAGAGAGAGTGAGAGAGATCATTCATCCAAATCATAACCACAAGATAACATTTACCTAAATGGAGAGTTATGGGTAAGGTGAAGTAGAGATAATTTTCAACTCTCCTAATCCCACACAAAAAAAAACCTATATACACCTAGTACACACACAGACACTTTTTTTAGGTCTCTATGTCATTTAGGTGTCATGGACAGTTTTGTAACGGTCCCTTACACTGATATAGTTGCTTAACTGGGTAATAAAAATAGGGGGTTTTTTTTACTACTCATGGGGTTTTTGCTTAACTGGATCATAGTTTAGATTTCCGCCACAGTCTGCACACATATGCACACTTTGGGACACCATCCATTTATTCAGAGAATGTCGTTCCTTGTGCACTTGTGTACTCTTAAACCTATGCATACTTGTAAATGCTACTCTGGGACTTAATTTATGCTTTGCAGTACATGCACACCCAAACACATCTGGCTAAGATGCAAAAATATTTTAAGGGACATTCTGGGTTTAGTACAGCAATTGTGGTATAATGTTGATAAACACACAAATATATATATATAGCCTATATATATATATATATATATATATATATATTGCTTGTTTATAAAATATATTTAAATATGTTAAATATAAAATCTGTCATCCCACTTTCACAATCACAGAGTCTTAAAGTCCCCCTGTGGTGAAAATCATGTTTTTAATGTTGTTTATGTGGTGTTTTTAATATGCTTTAAGACAACCCATGTGCAAAGTCTTTTCTCCTTAAAACTGCAGTGAACCTAAGACAGTCTCAAAAACGTGGTTTGAAATTGCTGGAGTTTCTGACACAAACTACCTTTTAACCAATCAGGTCAACGTGTGATCGTGAACGAGTGGATCTCTGAGCCGGTGGCGGGGCTAATTAGCATATTCATAGAACTGCGTATACTAAATGAGGCATGGGTGTAGAGTTATATTCAAGCTATTTTAAGGCATGACAAATTTTTTTCAAGAAAAAAAAACGTTTAAATATGTCATTTTGGTGATCAAAGATAAGTTTTAAGGGATCAAATCATTGACTACAGGGGGACTTTAATACTATATACACCAGACACTCATCCAGGAATCTGTCTTTGTTTTCCCCTCTAAGGTCTGCATTGGAAACCTGTCGATAATAGTCCAACTAAATAAATCCACGGAATGGATTTTTCTTACTTCGAAGAAAACACAGCTATGTTTTGCTTTGAGTCTTAAGAATTCACAACTGATTCACTCAAGTTTTACCAGTATGTTTATCAATGTCAATATTTTCCAGGTTTATTCATAGGTGAAAAAGACGTACAATTAAGTGTATTAAAAATGTACTTAAATATGTTTTTAGAACAAAACAAATATAATGTAATGCATTTTTAATACACTTAATTGTATGTCTTTTTCACCTGGCACATGAACTGTGTACCTACATATAACTAATAATCTCTTCTATAATTATGATAGCTGTCATAAAATTGAGTCATCCTCCGGTAGTCCTGAAGGACCCAAATCTGGTTGTAGCTGGTTTGCTAGTGGTCAGCCAGCAAGCGAAAGCGAGAGATGGAAAGTGTGTGTATACATGAGAGAAAGAGAGATGGAAAGAAAGATATAGCGAGAGACTGAGATGGATTAAAGTTGACACTAGGTAATCTGTGGTTATTTATGAACGTCGACGGGGCGGAGTAACGGACCGGTCCCGTAGGATCCCATGTCCCAGCAAACCCCGTGGAGCTGGAGAGTGGACAAGCCAATGCGCCAGCAGATCTTCTGGAACACAGAGTTCCTACTGAATAATCCCAACGGGATTATATGATGCTCAGGCAGCTGTAAATACGCCTGGACTGCTTTGACGTAAAAGCTGCGTATCGGAAAAAATTAATTTTACATTTGATTTTTCATTTGATTTAATTACATACTGTACGGCTGTGATTTAATCGAAGTGTCTGAGATGATGAGATGCTCTACGTTTATAGTTAGTCGGATTAATTTTAGCTAAAACGCACTAAATTTTGTAGCTATAGTTGTTAAGTAGCACTGGTCCAGGAGGGCAGAAAGTAGGACGGGCTTGGGAAGGTAATATTGGATGTCCTTGTAAAACAAATTTAGCTGAGAAAGACGAACAAAGGTGTGTGTTTCTGTAGAGGAGCGCACACCTGGGCTCTATAGCTGCTCTTTTCCTCAGGGCTTTTCAGATATCATCATGGTCACCATGAGAAAATATGGTTGTACATTTGAATACTTTGAATAGCAAGGTGAATGGGAATTTGAGTGTTGACGTGGGTTGTAGAATTGCTCAGTTGTAGAGCTGGCATTTTTTTAAGGTGTGGTGATTCCAATGTTGAAATATTTCCTCCTCTTCCAGTTTTTTATGCAGAGAAGACCATAAATAAGTCACTTGTAGGTAGACTTCCCTAAAGTCTGTGTGGCAAAACACTGGCTATGTTTGAAATGGACAACAACAAACAACACATTATTCTAAAAACATTCTCAATACATTATTTCAACAAGTGGAATCCAGTTATCATCTTGGAAATAAATGCGGTTAATTTTGTTTTGTGTGAAAAAATTCACCCAAAAAATTCTGACATCATGTTCCTCCACTTCCAATCCTGTATGATTTCTCTTCTGTGAAACACAAAAGGAGACAGTAGAGAGCATGTTAGGGACTGACAGCCTCAGTCATCATTGCATCTGTTTTCCATACAGTGAGACGAATGATGACTGATGCCGCATAATATCTGTTTTTGTGCTCCTCAGAAGAAAGTCATCCAGTTGTGGAGAAACACGAGGGTAAGTAAATGGTGGCAGAATTTTCCCTTTTTTTATCCTTATGTTTTCAAACATCTTTGATTATACACTAGCATTCAAAAGTATGGAGTCAGTGATCTTTTTCTTTTTAAGAAACGTGTACTTTTATTTACCAATTTAGTAAATTGATCAAAAGTGGACAGTTAATACAATTATGTTAGATTTCTAGTTGAAGTCGATGCTTCCTATTAACCAAATAATCAATGATAATTGATAATAATACAAAATCTTTCTTTAGCAACATATCAGTATCAATATTAAAATGATTTCTGAAGAACTGAAGACAGGAATAAAACACTTTCTTTTTTACATTTTATATTATATTTTTAAATATATATTATACATACTACTATGATACTATATAGAAATTTTTTATTTTAAATTGTAAAAATATTTCACAATATTATTGTATTTTTGTTGTATTTTTAGTAAATGCAGCCTTGGTGAACATAAGAGACCTCTTTCAGAAACATTTTTGAAATCTTACCGACCACAAACCTTTGAACGGTAGCGTGTTTCCAATTTCGTTGGTTGCTGCTGGTGGTGCAAAAGTGACACACTTCACCTTTACGATTCAAATACTGAATTAGATGTTAGTGCATGTGAGTGAAGTGAAAGGGCTCAGTGATCCTAATTCAAAAGACTAAAGCTTCAAATCTCCTTACAGTCCAGGTAGTAACTGTGTGTGTGTGTGTGTGTGTGTGTGTGTGTGTGTGTGTGTGTGTGTGTGTGTGTGTGTGTGTGTGTGTGTGTCTGGTGGCTGCTGGTCCAATTCTATGAATGGAGCTGTTATGTTTGGGTTTTACTGATTAGAGACTGAACGCTCTGACGAAGGTTTCAGATTTAAGATCTGTTGAGGTGCCTTACAAAACCTACAACACTATCCTTCATCAGTCTACAGACCATCACACAGGTGTGTGTATAATATCCCGGATCATTTACTGCAAGTACATGATCCACGCTTAACGTTAACCCTCTTTTGCACCCATATGTCTTCATATATATATGAGAAGACATTTGGTTTAATGTTTAATAAATAAAAATATGTATTAATTCCAGTGATGTGGTTATGTAATGTTTGTGTGTGTAGACAGTGATTACTTTGAAATCGCTGCATCTGTCAGTAATATCAAAGCCACTTGAAGGCAACCCTGCAAGGTTAGCAAAAAAAGCGTAATGCCTGCTAACGCTGCGGTACACAGGGAAGGAGACAAGAGGCCGTTTTTTAATGGATGTCAATGAAGCAGAGGCTTCACTACACCGAATATAGTGCTTTTGGGGGAAAACGGCTTATCGTTTAATGAATCGACAGCCCATCGGCTAATCTTCAACAAGTTTGCTCTTAAAGGGATAGTTTCAATTCTGTCATCATTTACTCACCCTCAAGTTGTTCCAAACCTGTATAAGTTTATTTCTTCTGCTGAACACACAACAAAGTATATTTTAAAGATTGCTGGTTACCAGGCAGTTGACAGTAGCCATTCTTTAAAACATCTTCTTTTGTGTTCTTTAGAAGAAAGAAATTCATACAGGTTTGGAACAACTTGTTGGTGAGTAAATGATGACAGAATTAAAAAATTTTGGGTGAACTGTCCCTTTAAACATTCATTTTGGATTGATTGGTATCCACAAACAGTTGAGTGACGCACAACTCTGAACGAAATTCAATGACGTCAAGGCTGTAATGTGATTGGTTATCCAAGTTAGCCGTTGCGCTTTCTTTAGCCACGGACCCTCGTATCACCCAATAACAAGACCATCTCTGGTGACACCGACCCCACTACACCTGCAGCTATACCCACAATCCTTAGAGGCGATGTGCTACGGCCCCTCCCAAACCCTCCACTCGTCTATTCTGTGGTGGTCCTGCTTAACTCAGCAGAAGTGATGGTAGAGTTGCACTTTTATGGCATCAGGGTGTGCGGCAGAATAAAACGAACAGGGTAGAATTTACACAGATTGTGCAGAGTGTGTTTCTGGGTGCGTGCCCAGCTGTAAACGTATTATACAAGTGCCCAGCTGTGGGTTTATCGCAGGGTGAGTGTGTGTGAGAGTGGCATCAGTTCAGTCCAGGGCTACGGCCCTTTGACGCTTAATCTCCCATTGACTGCACGGAGAGAGAGAGGAAATGGGAGGATTTCAGAGCGTCAAGAATGAATAGACCATTCAATCCCTTTTCTAGACAGAGCAAGGGAGAAAGGAGAGCAAGACTTAGGCCTAAAACATATGTCTGCAAGTATGTGATTGATTGCTTATAAACGCTTTCATGTGTTGTTGTAAAATATGTCTTGGCTTTTTTCACAAGGGACACTGCTGTCATCGTTTATGGTCTATTTTCTCATTCAAGCCAAGAACTAGTGGCGAAGCAATAGTTTGAATTCATAGGCTGCGTCCAAAATCGCATACTTCCTCACTATATAGTAGGCAAAAAACAGTATGTGACAAGAGTTGTATGTCTGAATTCACAGTACTCATAAAAGAGTAGGCAATAAGTAGTTTCTCATGAAGTGTTTTTCCATTGAAAACCCTTATAAAGAAAACGCTTACCATTTAGCGTGTTGCTTTCATATCATTTGGTCTTTTTAATATCACTGAATTTACGTTAAGTGTTTCAGAATGTCCTGCTGTGGTTGAAATACTGCACCAGGTGATATTTATGGATCACAAGTGCCCAAAACAGTAGTTAAACTATCAATAAAACATCCGGTTTAATAGCACGGGTAACTCTATCGCCCTCTGGAGCTCTGAGGTTTGCTTCCTCGGTAATGCAACAGGCCCATGTTCTTGCTCGCGTCGACAAAGCAAATTCACATTATAGTGAATGAGCTTTTACAAACTACCCGCGCACACCTGGATGAATCTTATCATATATTCACCATTCCATGTGTCCGTTCTGGAACTGAATGTGCCTAACTGAGTCCTTTTACCTACGTTATTTACCCATGTGATACTCATTCAGTTTTATTTCAATAGTCCTATTGCACAACGTAGACCAAGGCCAAACAATGACTCACGCCACACGCAGTAAGGAGCCCGTGTTTCAATGGGGGACGAGAGGAAAAGAACAAGACTGAGGGTGTTGACAAGTTTCATCTGCCATCTTATTGCGTCACAGAAGCAGAGATGCGCGTGGTTGCCATAGTGAAGCGTACGACGGGTTTTCTTCCCCTGTGACCTCAGAGAGAGAGTTCTTCCTCAAGTCTTCACTGCCGGTTTATTGCTTCTTTCTGCACATCATGTCTATTCTTGTCTCTGGAGCTTTTCTTTGCCTCTTCTCTCCTATTTTCCTCTTTTCTATCATCCATCCATCCATACAAGTTTTTTTATTTATTATTAATTTCAGGGATTGTTTCTGCTGACCTCAGGTCAGTAGTTCAGATTAGTTTAGCCTATATTTAAACTGGCTTCACCACAAAACAATTTATGAGTGAGAATGAAATCAAATTACATTTATATAGGGCTGTACTTAACTATTATTTTGATGGTCGATTATTTTTACGATTAGTTGATTAATCTATTGATTATTTTTAAGATTAGTCCAATTATTTTCTGATCAGTCGATTAATCCTTTACTAAACCTACCAATAAATAATAACCGTAACTTCTGCCATTAATCTTTTATTCAAAAATTTTCTCATAAAATACCTACGATACCTAAAAATACCAACAAAAGTGCCAAGAATTAAAAGGCATCTATCAGTAACACACGAGACCAATCGAGGTGCGAGTTCATCAACTTTGATCATTTGACTCCAAGGAATTGATATTTAAATCAGAGTTAAAACTTGTGTGTTAATTCATGACTGATACAAATTAACAAACATATATTGGGAAACTGTGGCATACAGTGATTTTAGTCCATTTCTACTGACAAATTTCCCTTTGAAATTAGACAAATTCGCAACTGTTCACAACGAATTCGCAACAAACGACGGTTCGAACAGAATACCAAATGTTTAAGACATAAAATCACAAGTACAAGATCGACAAATGTTATCGCAAGATCTAGTGAGAGCGTCTGTCTTGAGCATTGTTTTTAAATCAGCTGACTTTTTCAAATCGACCGATCATCATAATCTCAGAGATCTACAGTACATTTCCATTGTGTGTGTGTGTGTGTGTGTGTGTAATCTCTTTATCTCAGTCCTGACAGGGCTCATTCCGTTGAGAGTGAGGGTGTCAGCTGAGACCGTGAAGACAGAACGATGGCCAGATAAGAAAAGAAAAGGAGGAATAAGGGCACATGGCTCTATCAGGGTGTTTCTTTTCTTCCTCTCTTTTTTCTTCTATTTCTGCTTTGGCTTGGTGTTATGGGTTCAGGAGTGCGTTGGAGGGTCAATGACTGCGTTTCTTTAAAACCTATGGGTGTGTAGTGTAGAAAAAGCAAGCACATGCTGAAACTGAAGTAAGCATAGTCTTCTTAAGATCTAGTTTCACAGGTTTAATGTGATGGAAAGACCCACTCCCATTACCCATTCCAGGGCAAGTTGGCGTGTGTGACCAGTGCTGTTCTTCTATTCTTAGTTACGTGTCTCTCCTCAGGTCATGGCATTGTTCCCTAAGCACTTTTGCCCAAGTTTCACACACCCTGAGTGAAGAAAATACAGGAGATTAGATCTCGTACATGCTGGATTTGTTGACATAAGTGTTTTTGCATTAGGGACACATATTTTGAAAATTGACTAGTTGGGTGTGTCGCATGATGGACGACAAGTAATCTTTCTTAGGAAGTCTGGTATAATCGAGCTGTTTTCGGGGTTACCTGACTACGATCAGGCGTGTTTCTTTCGGGAGCCTTTTCATAAGACTCTTTCTTGCTTTCACAAACCGAGCGCAATAGAAATAGAAAAGAATTTAAAAGTCGAACTGTTCATTTGATACACCGCCTTGCATATTGCGCTTATGACATTTGACATTATGACTATTGCAGCAATGCAAGTTTTACAGTGCAAACTATCTAACAGATACGAGAAGGATAATTAAATCACTAAAAACTATTTAGGTAAAGAAAAGAAAAAAGGTAGAGTTGACCGTTGTGAACTATTCCTAGTTTTTATGTACTCTACTGTTCAAACGTTTGGCCTTTTTATTTTTTTGTATCTTCTGCTCACCAAAGCTGCATTTATTTGATAAAAAAAATACAGTAAAAACAGTGATATAATATCTTTTTAAAATAACAGTTTTCTATTTTAATATACTGTAAAATATAATTTATTCCTGTGATCAAAGCTGAATTTTCAGCATTATTACTCCAGTCTTCAGTGTAGGTATGTGCCATATCATACCGTCCACAATAACACCGGTATACATTTTTACATGATAAAAAAAAGTGTAATATCGCGATATCAATGATAGATTTACATTTACATTCCCTAGCGCTTGTAACGGCGCTTCTGTGTCGGCCAATAGTGAGCCTACGTTCTGACGTACAACCCAGAAGCGCTGCGCTGTTACACTACGTGAACTGAAGAAAGAATAGTTCCCACACAGAAGAAAATGAATAGTTGAATAAAGTCGTTATTTTTGGGGGGGGGTAACTTTGCGCACTAAAAGTGTTCTCGTCGCTTGATAAACTTAAGGTTGAGCCACTGTAGTAGTCACTTGTTTTGTAGCAATGTTTTTACTAACTTTCTGGGCCAGCAAGTTTCAATTACAATAGAAGCCTAGCCTATGGAGGAGTGATCCAGCTCTCAGATATAATCAAAAATATCTTAATTCGTGTTCCGAAGATGAACGAAAGTGTTACGGGGTTGAACAACATGGGGGAGAGTAATTACCGACAGATTTTTCATTTTTGGGTGAACTATAACTTTAATTGTAAGAAATCATAATTAATAGCCTATGTATTTAATTTAGTCAGGACTAAAATACCATCAGTGTTATTTTACATTTGATTACCTTATTCAGTTTCTGTAGTATTTCTGAATACTAGTGTTAGACCTACTTAACCCTCATGTGGTCTTCGGGTCATTTTGACCCGGAGAAGATTTTCTTTTTCCCAAAAATACTAGTTAATGTTATCACATTGGACTGAAACTTAGTGACTTTGTTCCCAAAGGGTATAACTACTTCTCAAATGTTTTTTGAAAATTTTCGTACTTTTTTAGGGGGGGTTTGTTACATTGTTACATTTGTGGTCTTCCCGGGTCAAAATGACCGGCCTATAAAAAATAGCTTATAAATCACCCATTATACCATATTTTCACCAAATCTTGGATTCAATCTTTTTGTCAACTTGTTCTCTTTCAATTAGGACTGGTTTTGTATTTCCATTTGCATCTAATTAATCGTGGGCCTCATTTATCTGAGAGTAGGCATCTCATTTTTTGAGTAAAAAAAACTTGTTTTTGAATAATTTTGGATTAAAAAAAAACAAAAAAATAGAAAATTGGTACTGTTGATCACACTAGTCTACTTTAATGTTTCTCCAGGAAGTTTGTTTTGAAAAACTTTTATTTTGTAAAAAATGGTACATAGTCACACTTGTGGTATTCCCGGGTCAAAATGACCGGCCTATAAAAAATAGCTTATAAATCACTCATTATACCATATTTTCACCCAATCTTGGATTCAATCTTTTTGTCAACTTGTTCTCTTTCAATTAGGACTGGTTTTGTATTTAATTTTCAAACGGTTTAATTGTAGGAGTCATTTATCCGAGCTTATGCACCTTAGTTTTTGAGTGAAAAAAGCATTATTTGTTAGTAATTTTGGCAATATTGAGTAAAATATGAAGAAAAAAAATTGCACTGTTGATCAATATATAGTCATAAATATCATTATCTCATCACCCACACCTACTTCAGTGTCACATGACCCTCCAGCAATACTTCTAATATGATTTGGTGCTCAAGAAATATTTCGTATTGCTATCAATGTTGAAAACAGTTGTGCTGCTTAATATTTTTGTGGAAACCATGATACTTCTGATCAGGATTCTTTATTGTATAGAAATTGTAGAAATTCATAAATCTGTTTGCTGTCACTTTTGATCAATTTAAGGCATAATTGCTGAATAAAAAATTCTAGTTGACCCCAAACGTTTGGCCGGTAACAGGCCTTTTTTTTTTTTTTGCTTCAAAGATTATGTTCTTTAGTTGAAATTGTCTTTGCATCAACAAACTGATTCAGCAGTCAATGGGAATTGAACAGCTCACATGTGCTGCCTGACTCTCCTCTGTTTATTTTCTTAATCTTGTTAAATGGCTTAAAGCATTGTTTAGACTTCCAGACTTAGATAGTTTGTGCTTGTGTGTCTGGGTGTGGGTTTATAGGTCTATAAAAAAGCGCTGACTCGATTATACGCACAGGTCTACTCAGTTAGATTCATTCAATTTTATTTCTTTAAACACAGTTTTTGCATCCCCTTTTTTTATCAATTGTATCCTATATATTATACACTATTACCTTTTTTTTTCCTGGATATGTAATAATTTACATTATATATATATATTTGTCAGCCTTCATTTGTTAGTTTTTTCTCATCTGAGCAGTGCATGATGGCTTTTTTTAACATATGTATAAAATTAGTGCTTACAAGATTCTATGATTTTTGCGTTGTCCTCAAAAAGTCATGATTTGACTGACAATAAGTAATTAATAAGTGAAGTTGTAATATAAATAGAAAGAACTACAAGCCAGTCCCCATCTGACCTCACTGTGAGAAAGTTGATTTGATCCAAACCTTTAAGTCTAAGCATTTGCCTTTATGAAAAAATGAAAGAAGAAAAAACAGCATTTACAAGCCTAGAAAGCTTAGCAAGTCTCACAGCCCGGCTGGTCTGTTCTAATAGGGGTTTTGAGCACCAGCATAAACCAACTAAAACCAGCAAACCATTGGCTGTTTTTTTTAAGCAGTGCACTTGAAAGTTTTTGTTATGAAAATGAGTCCTCCATGTGCGGTACATCATGACTCATAAGCAGCTCTCTTCTGCTTCAGCAGTTTTTCTGTTCTTTTGCAATGCTTGATATTGCTTAATGTTTCTAATTCAGTTCAGTTGCTCAATTCTGTCTTTGTCTATGACTGCCCTCCTCCTCAAACGTGTGCTTACCCTCTAGAGATGGGATCTGGCCTTCTCTGCACACACACACACACACACGTAATCGTAAACACCAAACTTGTGTGAGCACACATATAGTTTTACTTGACGTCCGACTCCACTGCTAACTAAGCTTGTGTGTAAAGAGCTACTGGTCCTATGGGAAACAAAACTGATTAAAGTCTGCTAATTAATCATTTTTCCCTTAGCTAGGAGTTTAGTGTGTGTGTGTGTATGTGTGTGTGTGTGTGTGTGTGTGTGTGTGTGTGTGTGTGTGTGTGTGTGTGTGTGTGTGTGTTTGACTGATGATGGAGAGAGGGAGGATGAAAATGACATGGCAGCCAAACTGCAATACATACACCATACAAACCATAGGAAATGTTTAATCCATTGTATTTGTTTGCTATATTTTACATATTCTTTATTGTATATAATTGTAATTGTTTATAATTAATATTACGATAGAGATATTATCTTTTTATTCTTTGTTTGTTTTGTTTTTGTGTTATCTACTGTTCCTCTTCAGGGTTTTTATTATTACTTTTAGTGGTGTAATTCTATTCTGTATTGAAATATACTTAAAATGCTTTGGCAATACTATTTTTTCCAAATGTAATGCCAATAAAGTAACTAGAGAGAGAGAGAGAGAAATGCAAAATGTATTTAGGGTTGGCTATTGACACACATTTCACAATTCGATTTCGATTTCGATTCAGTTCGATTCGATATCTAAATCGATTAATGCTGTATTGGCAATGATGCTAATAAAAACCAATGCAATTAAAGGAAAATAGTTTTTATCAATAAGAATTAATCATACAAATGTTATGTTTTTTTGTTATCTCTTGTGTAAAGAAAAAATAGATACATTTTCTATAAAATATTGTATATTAGATTACATTTTAGAAATGGAATGAATTATTAAATATCATTATACCCTTGAATTATACCAATCAAAGCATCATTAATGTAACGTGTGCATGCTCATTCATGGAGTAGATCACTATGCATAATTGTACACTGTGGATTTGTGAGAGTGTGTGTGTGTGTGTGTGTGTGTGAGTCCTCTAAGACTGGTTTAAGCTTGTTGGGAGCTGATAAAGGAACAGACTGGGCCTCGGGCTGAATTATGTAACACTCTCATACATTCAATTAACTAAATCAACCTGTCTCTCCCAGCGCTGCAGTCAGAATGTGACAGTCGCACACACAGAAGCTGCTGTTTGCTTTTCGCACAGTGTGCAACTGTTCACAGTGTCAACCTGTCAAAGACTTAAAGGGATAGTTCACCCAAAAATGAATTCTGTCATCCTTTACCCAGAACAGATGTTGATTTTTCTGTGGTGTACAAACCTAGACATTTTGACGCAGCTCCTGCCTTACAGTGACCGTTCATAGTCACCAGGGCCTGTCATGCTACGATACGGGGGGAAAAACAGAAGTATTAGTGATTTATCAAATGATTCTGCAATTATATGACTACTTTGTGTGAGGAACAGACTGAAATCGTGGTAAATATACGCAACTTTCACTATTATTCACACTCTAAAAAAAATGCTGGGTTGTTTCAACCCAAATTTGGGTCAAATATGGACAAACCCAAATGTTGGGTTAAACATTTAATGTACAGTTGAAAGTGAAAGTTGAAGTTGGGTTCAAATTTTAAATTAGATTTTTAACCCAACATTTGGGTTTGTCCATATTTGACCCAAATTTGGGTTGAAACAACCCAGCATTGTTCAGAGTGCAAATGCAAGAGTAAATACATTTACATTGTGACAAAAAAGACTGGAGCAATGGTTGCTGGAAGTGTAGGTAAGCCATCACGGGAATAAAGTACATTTCAATATATCGTCGATGTCGCTCTGAAACCTCATATCTCCATATTTCCTCGTTTAATTTATTTTTCATAAACCCTCACACATTTACGTCTGTCTGTGGCTTTTATAAATATTCCACTAATGAAAAGTATTAAAAAGAGCTTGTAACTCAATTGGATCCTCAAACTGCCGGTAAAAAGTCTATCATGAATAAAGTGTCACATGCAGTTTGGAGCGTCTCTGCTTGTTTGCAATAAATACAGCGTTTGCTTTACTCAAGAAACTCTTTCTAAATATGTATAGACTAATGTTTTATGTATTTGAGGAGCGTCTTAGTCTAGCATTTGTCATTGAATCACAGCCAATCGTCTTAAATAGCCTATGCGAAGCACTTCGACTTCAATAACATGAGCTTTTGTCCAAATGACAGAAAAAACTGAAACTTTATAACCTGTAATTTGATGAAAACTTACACTCACTGCCTCAGATGCGGCCGTCCTAATGACGAACAAAACACGTAGCCAAAACACGTATATGTATATATATATATATAGCAATGACAGCAAACAGAACTTGTTTAGACTGACATGAGGGTTAGTAAATAGCAGACTTTTCATTTTGATCTGAAATATCGCTTGGCCTTGTTTCTTCACATCTTTTTCTATGTTCTACATTCTCTTTCAACCCTCACTTCATTTCTCTGCAGCTCTTTTAATCTTTCAGCTGTCTTCGTTCTCCCCCGATCTCTATTTCTGTCTGTTCTTCTCCCTCTTTTTCTCTTTTTCCCCACTTTGCTGTCTTCCTCTCTCTCTCTGGTTTGAGTATTCAGTGACCGAAGGGCTTGAGGAGTGACGTACAGATGTTCAAAAACATCAGCTAGAGCTGCTTACCTCAACATCTGGGTCAGCATCGCTCATCCCTTCTTCCTTTCTGCGTGCTCTCCATGTTTATAACTCCCTCTATAATCACTCTCCGTGTCTTTGTTTGTGTTTTTGTGTGCAAGTTTTGTTTTTTATTTAAAAAGGAACAGGAAGGCTAGATTTTCTCATTCGCAGAAATAAACACACAGACACGCACACACTTGCAAAACGAGAAAAGGTGGAGATTAAACCCAGTAACCCAGGAGGCAGCACTCGCTGTGTGTGTGTGTGTGTGTGTGTGTGTGTGTGTGTGTGTGTGTGTTTCGTGCGTATATGAGAAAATCTAGCCTAGAACAAACTGTTCTTTTTACATATTAGCCTATATTATACATGCCATACCTGGGCTGTTTCTCCAGTGTGTTTTTAATCTGATCGATGTGACAGCTTCTCTCTTTTTGTTTCTATGTCATTCATCAAGTGTGTATGTGAGTGTGTCTATGTGGTTTTTGTGTGCTTTTCCGTGTGTGTGTGTGTGTGTGTGTGTGTGTGTGTTAAATACTGCAGGGCTTCTGTGACATGCTTTATGAGCCGCCCTGACAAGACGGGAAAAAAATGTTCTTGTATTACTTCTCAGTCTCTCTGGCTCTTTTTAGCTCTGCGTTCAGCATACAGCGGCCCCAAATAGTGTTTGAACACTTAAATTCCCCCTGCAGTCAATAATTCTATCCCGTAATACTCATCTTTGGTAATCAAAATTACATGTGAAAATAATTTCAAAATTAAATTTGTGTGAATCAATTTCTTCATGCCTTAAAATAGCTTGAATGTAATTCTACAGCCTTGCTTCATTTAGTGTACATGGATCCATGAATATGCAAATTAGTCCCCGCCTCCACTCACTCACACCAGCTCTGAATACCTGATCCACTCACTCAACTTTACTGTAGTAAACGCTACACAGTGACAAGTGGAAATATTAGTTCATTTCAGTCAAATATGTTTGAATCAGAAACTGATTCTTCAGAAGAACTGGAAGAGTGTGTTTTATATATCGCCTTTATAACGTCAGACGCATAACGGTAATGAATATGATTAGCCTTTTGCTTGACTACGTTATCAAACAGTTAATAATGCGTTGTTAATGTTACACAAACCATGTTCCCGTTCGCCATCTCAGTCTTCTAAAAATCAGCATCCTAAGAAACGCTTTGAACCATCGAAAGTCAGTGGAGAAAAGCCACACGTTGACGGGATTGGTCACATGTTTGTGACGGTATAGGAAACGGGCGATTTCAAGCTGTGCTTTTAAGACTGTCTTTGGTAAACTGCAGTTTTAAGGAGAAAATACTCAGCTGATGAATTTGCACATGGTTTGTCTGAAATATGTTAAGAACACCAACATATAAACAACATTAAAAACCTGATTTTCACCACAGGGGTCTTTAAGCCGCTCTTTAAAATGTATACCGTCAAAGGTTTGGGGTCAGTGTGATCTTTTTCTTTCTTTTTTTTTCGTTGAAAGAATTACATTTTTATTCAGCAAGGATGCATTAAATTGACAATAAAGAAAAGACATTTATAATGTTACAAAAGATGAACTTTCTATTCATCAAATTGTAGAAAATAGCATTGACCTGATAAATAAAATGGATGTCTATGCCAGTCCTCACTAATATAGTGAAACAAACGTGTGTGTGTGAGAGAGAGAAGCTCTGCAGAATAGAGTTACAGAGTGTAACCTTAAACTTGCAGGGGAAAGGGGGAATGACAGTGAAAGAGAGAGAGGGGAGGATGGAAGGAAGGGAAAAACTAGAGAAGTAAACTCCTATTAATAATTAGTCATTTGATCAGGCAGCATTTTGGATCTGCATTTTGGCCTGGCTTTCAAGGGTATGTGCGTGTGTGTGTTTACTTAGCTATTCTTTAGGGACAGTTTGAGCTAAATCTAACAAAACCTCCCTTTCGGGGGTTCTCGTTTACAGAAATGATTTATAAATAAACCAAGTCTTTATTATTCTGATAAGGAAACAGTTTGATGTTAGTTTTTAGTAATTCAAATGTATTTATAGCTTATACAGGTTTATAAAAACAACAGCGGTCTATGGTACGTGTGTGTGTGTGTGTGCGTGTGCGTGTGCGTGTGCGTGTGCGTGTGCGTGTGCGTGTGTGCGCGTGCGTGTGCGTGTGTGCGCGCCCATGTTTGCAGGGATGTGGGCAAATTCAGTCCAAAATGAAGCTCTGAAAGGGCTCAGTCAGCATTGCTCAATAAATGTACCGCTTACTCTTGAGTCCTCTTAATATCCAGAGAAACACTCTTCCTAACTATGAACACACACACACACACACACACACATTTACTTAGCTGTCTAAATAAGGACTTAGAGTACCATAGACTTCTATTGTTTTTCATTTTAAGCTAATTATGTTTACTACAGACTAAAAGTGTGTGAAATTTACAAACTATTTTTAAGTTAACATTTATTCATTTCACAGATTCTTTATCCAAAGCAACTTACAAATGAGGAATATAGCAGCAAGTGATTCATCGTGAAGAGGCAAATTAACACATAAAGTGCTTAAAATACAAAGTTTCAGACTTTGCTTAGAGTAGCATAAGCTAGGGAGGGATTAAAGGGAAGTAAAAGCATGAGGTTTTGTTTTTTTTATGATGAGGTTAAGTGCTGCTTATAGAAGAGATGAGATTTCAGGTGTCTTTTGAATGTTGTCTGGGTTTCTGTATTCCGGATGAAGGCGAGGAGATCGTTCCACAAGCAAGGAACAGTGAACGAAAATGTTCTGGAGAGTGATTTTGTGGCTCCTCTGTGATGGTACCACGAGCCGTCGCTCATTGAGGGAAGTAGACTCGTAAGAGCGAGTGGAAGTATGAGGGAGCTGAACCTGTGGTAGATCTGCAAGCAAGCATCAATGCCTTGAACTTGATGCGAGCAGCGAGTGGTAGCCAGTGCAGAGAGATAAAGAGAGGTGAGACGTGGACCCCTTTGGGCTCGTTGAAGACAAGACGTGCTGAATCATTTGTAGAGGTTTGATTGCACATGATGGAGGTCCAGCCCGAAGAGCATTGCAGTAATCAAGCCTGGACATGACCAGGGCCTGGATAAGAAGCTGTGCATGCAAGGCCTGATCTTCCTGATGTTGTGCAGTGCAAACCTGAATGACCTTAGCTGTCTTTGTAATGTGGTCTTTGAAGGTCATCAAAGGTTACTCCAAGATTTCTGGCCAACCTTGATGGGGTGATTGATGATGAACCTAGCTGGATTGCGAAATCATGCTGTAGAGTCGGATTGGCAGGGAACACGAGAAGCTCAATCTTTGCCAGGTTGAACTGCTGGTGATGTTCTTTCATCCATGCCGAGATGTCCGCCAGACATGAAATGAAAGGTAGTGTGAGTGTCATCATAAGCATAGCACTGTTAGGAGAAACCATGTGCCTGTGTCATGGGTCCCAGTGATGTAGTGTGTATGGGGAAGAGGAGGGGTCCAAGCACTGAACCCTGAGGAACCCCAGTGGTCAGTTGATGTGCTTTGGAAACTTCACCTCTCCAGGCAGCCCTGAAAGACCTACCTGTGAGATAGGATTCAAACCAGTGGAGTGCAATTCAATTCCTGTGATGTCCAGTGATGGGAGGGTGGACAGAAGGATCTGATGATTCACAGTGTCAAAGGCAGCAGATTGATCCAGGAGGACGAGAACTGATGATTTCAAATCAGCTTTCGCAATCTGTAGGGCTTTAGTGACCTACAGTAATGCAGCCTTGGTTGAAAAAATTACTACAATATGGATTTTAACAGGAGTTGTAACTATAATAGCATGCAATTGTTATAGGACTATAATAGCATGAAACGAATTGTTATTGCATAGAGAAGAGTGATTGAGTGATCCACCTTCATACACTACACTAAAGTTTGGTGTCGGTAAAATTTGTAAGTCTCTAATGCTCTCCAAGGCTTCCTTTATTTGATTAGAAATGCAGAAATAAACAGTAATATTGTGAAAATATTATCGTAATTTAAAATAACTATTCTATTTGAATACATTTTTAAATATAATTTATTCCTGTGATGAAACGCTGAATTTTCAGCATCATTACTCCAGTCTTTAGTGTCACATGATCCTTCAGAAATCATTCTAATATGGTGATTTGCTGCTCAAGAAACATTTATTATTATTATCCATGTTGAAACCAGTTGGGCTGCTTAATATTTTGTGGAAACCATGATACAAACTTTTTTAAGATTCTTTGATAAATAGAAATAGAAAGAACAGCACTTATTCGAAATAGTATAGTTTTGCAACATTATTAATGCTGCTTTTGGTCGATTTAATGGATTCTAGCTGAAAAAAAGTATTCATTTATCTTACAGACCCCAAAGAGTTTTGAACGGTAGTGTACATACTGTTCTCTTTGGAAGGGTAAAAAGAACATTTAGCATTTTTATGATTATATGAAACATATATTAAAAAAGTATTTTCTGTCTGCTACATGTGTGACGTGCTCTTATCGCAACGACTGTCTCTCTGGAAAAGCCGGGGTTAAATGTCAACCCCAAGGGGACAGCAATGGAGATCTCAGATCACTCACTTTAACAAGACACCGGCTACATGGAAATATTTAAGATATTTTAATTATATAGTGTCATTATTGCTGCACTTTATTATACTTTATTATGCCTGGAAAAAGAGACATTCAGACTATTGTCTATGTTGCATGTTTCTACAAACATGAAAAAGTGGTTAATCCTGAGGAGCAAGAGAGAGAGTGAGAAGGGTACAGATGAGTCAGCAATGTGTGTGTTAGTTTAGTGCTCATTGTTGGGTTTTCACCAGGCCCTGATGGAAAATGCAGACTTTTTTCACGTTTTCTGTGTTGATTTTGGAGGGGGGATCTGCAGCATTCTGTGGTGTAGACTTAAAGAGGCCATGTTATGCCCTTTAACAAAGCTCTACTAGAAGAGGTTTTCATGCTTGAATGTTAAAAAAACACATTATTTTTCACATATTTAACATTGTTGCAGCACCTCTCTTTCCAGTCTGTCAGTATCGCTCTGTTTAGTTCCTGTCTCTATGAAGCCCCTCCTTCTGTAAAATGCAGTGTGCTCTGATTGGTCGGCTGGGTCAGTGTGTGTGATTGGAAATGTCACGCCCCTTACCATAACCACGAGTTTAAACACACTACTAGCCAACTCAACCAGGCCCCGCCCCTTTATTATATCTATGCCTTGGGCGGGAATTATTTAAATGAGGAATATTGTGATGTGTTTGTTCCCAGAAGAAAAACATCAACATTACACACTAAAGACATTAGGAAATGTAAAAAAAGCATAATAGGTCCTCTTTAAACATGGTCAGATGAGTTCCAAGGTTATTATAGTTTTGCTTTTTTAAATTAGTTTTTATTTAATATCGTTTTCAATTTTGCTTTAAATTTAAGTTTAGTTTTAGTTAGTTTCATTAATGGTATTGTTAGTTTTAGTTTAGTTTTTATTTTGCAAACACATTTCTATTTAGTTTTTATTTTATTTAGTTTCAGTTTTAGTTTTAGTAATTATAGTTTAGCAGAGCTAACAGAACACTTCCAGTGTAGACCAAAGCGAGACGATTAATTTCAGCAAAGTTTAATGTTTGCCCAGATTACAGTTAACTCTTGTGCAGACATCTTAATAATACAAATAAAATAATGGTTTGAGATTGAACAAAGCACCAAATAAATTTAACTTAAAAGTAGACAAGAAAAAAAATATGAAAAATTCAGACAAACTAATTCATATTAAAGATTAAATCTTGTTAACATAGTTTACTTTTTTACAGCTGTCCATGTAGCAGAGTGGCCACTGGAACATAACAATAAAACAGCTCAATTCATCTGACTACAGCCAACACAACCTGATGTGAAGCCAGTGAAATTAAATAATAAGTATCTATGCAGTGTGTGAGTGTGCACTGTGTACATGTCTTTATATCCTGGTGGGGACTTAAACCTGAATGCACACAGACGCATGGGGACTCGTGTTACTTTGGGACCTATAGGTACACAAGCTTATAAATCATACAGAATGAGGTTTTTTTTTTAAATGGAGAAATGGAGAAAGTTGGGTAAAGATGGGTAAGTTTAGGGGTCTGTGTAGTGTGTGTGTGTGTGTGTGTGTGTGTGTGTGTGTGTGTGTGTGATGATGATGGGTCGGGTTAGTGTAAGGAGGAGACAGAATATACTGTTTTACAGTATAAAAAAAAACATTACGTCTATGGAGAGTCCCCACAAATATAGTGGACCAGACTGTCTCTGTGTGTGTGTGTGTGTGTGTGTGTGTGTGTGTGTGTGTGTGTGTGCTTGTTGGTGTGTCGTGTCTTGGTTTTTCCTAGAATCCCTACATTGTCAACGTTAATGAAAACATGATATCTAAACATACAGAAGTACATTAAAGTTTTTTTGTGCTTGACGGACTTGTTTGCTGTTGCACCCGCGCATTACAAACGGCATTCTAAAAACGCTGCGCTCAAGTTAAAAGAAGTTCAACTTGCGTCTCATTACCTTGTGTTATTTCCCATTCCACTGCCACAAACGCATCCTTTATGAACAGCCGATGTGTTCTACGTTACGGTCCTTCATTGAGCACGTCACGACACGCGGTTAATCGCCTCAGCAACTTCACACGGGTGAAGCGCCAGGCATTTCCCTAAACAGCCAGGTCAGATTTTCCGCCAAAGTAAAGAGCTGATTAATTACGAAAACGATTATTTATTTTTGATCATTATTATTTTATTTCAGTTAGTTTTTCAGTAACTGTTGTTAGTTTCGTTTCGTTTTAGTTTTTCATTTATTATGAATTTTTAATTTTATTTCAGTTTACGAAAATGTTTTTTGACCAATAGTTTTAGTCTTAGTTTCAGTTTTCGTTTACGAAAATAACCTTGATGAGTTCAGCAGAGCTTTAAGCACTACATTGAACATTTTTAATATTCATTTAAAGATATCAAAAATGTTAAATAAATGAACATGAAAATGGAGGATATGTAAATCTTTGCTCTAATGGAGTGCTTGTGATTCGCAAGGCCGTCGCAAGCACACAAATTTTCATTTACTTTACATTTCCGTTACACACACAAACACTGACTCAAGACGTACTTGTTAGCAATTAATAAGCCCACATTACTTTCCACTTTCCTTTTTCTCACTTTCCTAAAGTCATTCATTTACTCATTCTCTTGATCTATCCTGCTCTTTCTTTCAGTGTATGATATGTGATGGACTTCAGCCACATGCTTTCCCTGAGGACTTTCTCCACAGCTGTTGTTTCATGTCAACGGTTTAAGACCTGACTGAATGGCACATACACACTCCTGGATAAACATATCCATAATGTCATTCTAAAAGTTGATGTGAAGCTGGTCAATGATTGACAACCTCAGGGACTGAAAACAGAACGTCACTCACATACTTTCAGCAGAGGAAAGATCAGTGTCACACATACTCTCTCACATACAGGCACTCAACACGCATAGCTGTATGTACATGCTTTCATACATACACAGGAGGCATTACATACTATATGCCACTGTGCTATTTAAGGCCTCCCATCAGCCTTTCTTTTCTTTGCCTCTTAAAAAACATAAAAACATTCTAACACGCACTGTAAAATCATTGTAATTTTAACTAAAATGACATTTGGCAGTGCCTGAAATTCACACTGGCACGCACACACAAAGTCTGCAGACACTCTCCCCATGCCAAACTACTCGCACTCAACTAATGTATGCCGGCCCAGACAGACAGATAAAACATAAAACATGTCACAGACCAGACACAGAGAGAGGGGGAAAAGAGGGAGAGGGATGGTCCCAGAGGCATTATTAAATTGATCACTGTACGGATGGTAGGATGTGTGATGAAATGAGAGAGATAGATGGATCTGTGGTCTCATCTCATTATGGCTCTTAGTGCAGGAAATGGGCTCTACCTGCAGCACTGCAGCTGTCGTGTCCAAGCTCCTGCTGTCAGCATGAGGCAGTTGTTGTTGTGATTAGATTTTTTTTTTTTTTTTTATATGGACAATTTTTCTACCTGATCGTTGCCACCGTTGATTCTCAACTGAGAAATCAATGTATAGCAGTCAAAAAGGTGAAAATGCATTTCTGTCATGACAGCTCTCAGAGAGTTTGGCATTGTAATGAGAATGAAAATGTTAATGTGTTCGGTCTTTGCATAATAGATCTGGTGCGTTGCTGCAGCAGAGCAAGTCGAAATTTGCCACTGCCCATACACGACATGCTGCTATGAGCAACTTGAGGCAAGCATGCATGAATTAGACGAAGCAGATCTATACAGGTGGAGCTGGGGAAGGTGGAGGGTTTCTGAAAGCTCGCTGCTACCGCAAACAATAGGCAAGAATTTGAATGTTGAGCCACGAGCTTTTTTGCTACCAATACAGCGGGAACCAATCAGCTGTGGCCTAGAGAATGATGTGATTGCAAGCAGATTGACTTAAGGACCTATCAGCCTCCGCCATCTAGAGTTGCATGACAGAACTTTGTATTTGTGGCAATTTATATTAATAACATTATTCTTTATATTATTATCACTATTATTATGAATGCATATTACTGTTGTCACATCATTTTATTTATTATTTTATAGAGTCAGAGGCTTAAATAAAACAATAATTAGGGTCCAAGCACATAAGGTGCGAAGACACCCATTGTGTCTATTAGTTATCTTCTTCTTTTTCTTCTTGTGTTCTTGAAGTCTATGGCATTGGCAGCCCATAGAACTGCTTGCAGGAAAATGAGGAAATTTGGCACACTTAAGCCCCTTTCACACAGAGATTCCGGAAAATACACGGATAAAGTGACCCGGGATTTGACCCGGGTTCGTTTGATTTTGCTTCATTCACACTGCCAGTGATTTGCCGAAATCAGAGAGCGCGTTCACTTCACACACAACCCGTGTATGTTCCGGAAAGACGCGTGACGTTGGATGTGACGAGTCTCTACTTCAGTCCAGTTTGCAGACATTTTTTCGTTCTTTCTTGTTTCGATGACGAACACAAACTTTCTTCTAGAGTAACTGAGTCGCACGATAACTACGTCATTGCAAAGGCTCGTGAATCACACACGGCAATGTTACTAGGTCCCCAACCCGGCATCGATCCCGGCATCAATCCCGGGTCGTGTTTGCGTTCACACAGAAGGCACTCTGGCAATTTGCCTGGTTCAAAGCGCTGTGTGAAAGGGGCTTAATAGAGGACAGTCTCAGTATTAAACACAACCAATTTTGGGGTCAAAACTCAATCCTTCTAGCACCATCACCTGTCCAAAATTGCACTGTCCAAAAAGCTTTTTGATAGATCTAACCATTCTCGTCAGATCTCGTCATCTAACCAACGCACAAACTAATTTGATGAATACCACGCCAAATTGTATGCGAGGCTATCTCCCCGCAACGCTTTAGCACATTTAGACGAATCTTGGTACATGTCATCAGAAGCATGACCTGAGGCTACATGCAGAATTTCGGCACAGCGCCACATACTGGTCTCTATCGGGTCTCTTTTGATTCAGTGCAGCATACCGAGTCAAATGGTACCCAATTTTTCCATATCGGCCATTTTGAATTTTGTCATAAAATGCGGTATTTTATGAACGCATTAGCGCATCATTACGAAACTCAGTATGTGCCATCAGGACCATGAAGGTACTCTAAAAGAACACAAAAAAAATTATATTTAATGCTTTTGATTAATTTAGCATATTTTGATTAAACTTGATAGATTCCTTGAGTCATACAATGATACCAGTTATGCCATATTCAGTCGAACTTGCTGTCTGCCATTTTTGGATTTCTTTGAAAACCAATTTTTTCAAACTCCTTCTAGACCGTTGGTCCAATTTCACCAAAATCAGCTCAGATCATCTTCAGACCATTCCAGCAAAAAGTTATTTATAGCTTTTTGATTGACCAAACCAGTCTCGAATAACGCATCAACAAATTTGATAGCATGGTGCCAAGCTTATTCAGAGGTTGTAACTCTTTAATGCTTTTGGCATATTTACACCAAACTTTGTATGTGTCATTGTCTCCACACACTGACCACACAACATCAATTTGTTAACAGCGCCACCTATTGGTCAGAAGTGATAAGCAGTTTAATCATATTAATGTTGACTAAAATATTCTAAAAATGTCTTTAATTGCTCATTGTTGCAGTTGCTTTGAAGCTCCCAGCCATGCTTGAATAACTCATCGTGCCTTTTGTGTGCTGCTTGCAGTTATATTTTAAAATTTAACAGTTATCAGAACACCAATTAATCAAATATTGTCTATCGGATACACAAAAAGTAAAAGTGGGAAATCTCAATGTTTTGCTTTCCGTGCTGAAAAGACTGGCATGACTGGTGTGAAATGTGAAATGTTTTGGATGCTGCATTTCCAAATGTTTGTGTATTGATGCTCATCTGATCTCTCCCTTCTTCTCTCTCTCTCTCTTTCTGATTGAGTCTCTCTGTGTTCTGGTTGGAACGAGTTGTTCTGAAGGGACTAAATATAGCTGTGCTCAGTGAGGAGCAGAGGTGGCGGGGGCAACCTTTTTACAATTAGAGCCAAGACTAGAAAATTGAGAGCAACAACGGAAAGGAACATTGGTCAATTTTCAGTTCATCAAGAGTTATTTTGTTTTTGCCTGTTTGTCAGAACCTCTTGTTTCATGCAGATGATGTTTTTAGTAATTATTTTTTGGGTTGCAACAGTTAAGACCAGGATTTGGGGTTATAAGTAAACATACAATACACAACCCCCAAAATTAGATTCTAGATGACAATAGTTTTATAAAGATTGGGTGTGTTAAACATGTGATGGTAAATGTAGACTAGAGACAGAGATAGACCATTATATCAGCCAGGACAATTAATATATTTGGCAGTCATGGGATTGTCTCCATATGGCCAATGAACAGAGTCTAAAATCTTCTGGCATTATCAATGCGTATATACTCAGGGCTGCAGGTTGGATGCAAACGTGTCTGGTTGGTCCATGTCTGTTTTTGTAATTGCACTGTATTTAATTTAGGGATGTAGTATATTAGTTTAGAAGAACATTCAATTGTACATTTTTCATTGGCTGGCACTTTTATCTAAATAAATAGATACCGGGAGTGCATTTAAGGGTATACATTTGATCATTTTGTGTTCCCTCTAAATTAGTTGCTGTCCCTGCTGTGTGTGTTTACCCAGATTACTTTTCACAAATAGCAGAATAATGGGTGGAAATGAAAAGATGTTAAGCAGAGGAAGGCTCAGACTGGCTCATCTGTGATTTTATGAATAAAGACAATCAATTTGTTATTCTTCAATGATTGTTTTGTTTATGCCGGGGTCCACATTTGCAGACCAACCGGTGACGCACATGGAATTGATTAAATGACTCAAAACATGCATATTTTGTCATATGCATGCATGCATTAAGCCGGTGTGTGACTTCTCTCGTTCAACATTACATTTACATTTTCATGGCAATATGGTTTTATTGTAGTACCTCATCATGACATTAAGGGGATTTAACCCTGTACAACTCAATGTACAAATAGTTATTCTGATAAAAACAGCTGCGATAGAACATATCTATTGATTTTCTTGCGATGGCACAAATCATGGCACTGAACAGCGTGAAGAAACACGATCTCTCAGCCAGGTTAAGTTGCCTTATACTGCAAATTTATTCATGTTAGACCTCAAAATCTAACAGCCTCACTGTATTTTATAATACTAGAATACATTTTCTTCACTCAGCATTTTCTCTTAAAATCCACTGTTTAATACTAAAACTTAAACAAAAACATTTTCATTAATTGAAATAAAATAAACATAAGCTGAAATAAAATCTAAGATCTAAACTTTAGCTAATTTTATTTCTGCTAGTTGCCTACGCAACATTTATCATTTTTGTTTAGTTTACAGTGCCCCTATTGAATATTACCTTTCATGCAGTGTGTAATATAGCTGAATATAAAAGGTCTGCAAAGTTTTAAAGATCAAAGTGCACAACAAATAAAGTTATTGGCTGTGTCCAAAATTGCCCCCTATACCCTCATTCACATTTATGCATTTGGCAGACACTTTTATCCAAACGACTTGCATTGCATTTCAAGGTACACATTTTACATTCTTATCAGGTCTTGCTCTCCCTGGGAAACGAACCCATGACCTTGGCGTTGCAAGCGCCGACGCTCTACTGACACACGGTGTAGGCTGTAGACCAATCAGAGCAGAGTAGCTCTAAGAGAGGAAGGATTTAGAGAGGCTGAATCTTCGAACAAACTGTTTTCAGACTCTTTGAGAAATTGTGTAATGTATATTATGAGAAAATTAAAATGTGTTTTTTTACCTTTGATGCATGCAAACCTATTGTAGGAGACCTCTAAAACAAAATTAGGAAAGTTTAAAATAGCATAATTGGAGTTGAAGTACTAAAATAACTAAAACTAAACTTTATAAAAACTATATATACATTTTTTTCAATCAACTAATACAAATTATAAAAACACAAACCAAATTACTGAAACTCAACATTAAAATATAAAAATAAAACCTAATTCAAAATATTAACAAAAACTATAATAGTATATCAATGAAACTAAAATCACACTTCCTATGTTTTGTATTAGAATATGCAACATAACATCTCATTTCGGTCTTTTTCAGAATGTTGATGCCTCAGCAACGTGGGATTCTGGGAAACGTTCTGCCGGCGCGCTCCCGTGCACCTGATGCACCTGCCAGAGCCGAGAGAGAGAGACGTGTGCACAAACCCAGCCAACTTTGCAAGCACTTTCGAAAGACTATTCCGCAATGATTGGTTGCTCCAATCGATGGGAACAAGTGCCAAACGAGACTAGCAACATCAATCTGTGCTGTTCGGACTCTCAGCACACAAGCACTATAACCAATCAGAGAGGAGAATGACACCAATGAACCTTCAACTTGAACAGTCTGTCCAGTATTTACAAAAAAAAGCTACAGTGATTTGCAATCGTTGAACATATATATATATATATATATATACACACACACGCACACACACAAAGTGCCTCGTTTTCAATATTAGCTTTCTAAATCTAGGCTTTCAATTGTTCAGGCAGTGACTGATGTGCTTGAACGTTGCTATTCTTTTACATTGCAAAAGCTGAACTGATACAGAAGGTCAAATGGCCTTTGGGAGCGTTACGGCAAGACATCGACAACGCTGATGGAACTGCTTCTGGTGATGAAGATGAAGATGAAGTAATCATGAATCTCATCACAGTGTTCAGCTAACAGCATCACAGCTGTGTGACTAGTTCATCATCCTCCCTGTTCTTCGTTTGTTTCTCCACCCTCTTTGCCCCATGCATTAGTACTTAAGTGCCTGTCTCTTTTCTGCTTCCCTTTTTCCTGCTCTCTTCACAGTAGTGTCCTGAAAGGAACCAGTTACAGACATTTGGCTCAGTGACACGAAGCGTCTATTTTTACTCTAAGGGTGGGGTGCTTCTGTGATGGTGTCCTGCGGTAGATTACCTCAACTGGCACGCAAGGATGCTAGCTGACCAATCCACACTGGACTATACCAATGAGAGTCCGGAATGGGGGTGTTTAAAGGCTTTTATTTGGGAATCGTCCCCACACACTGTATCACAGTGACACCCTTTGCTGGCCAACAGTGGTAAAATAAAAACAGGAGTGTTCAAAACATGACTCTCGCTTATGTTTTCCTTCCACTTTTTATTTATTGATTTTTTTATTATTATTATTATTATGATGAAAATGTCATAGTTCTCCCAAAAATTTAAAATCTGTCATCATTTACTCACCCTCATGTCGTGCCAAACATGTATGAGTCAAAGAAACTCATACAGGTTTGGAACGACATGAGGGTAAAGTGATGACAGAAATTTCATTTTTGGGTGAACTGTCCCTTTAAATAAGGACACACATTCTGCTTGTCATCGACCTCTGATAGACCTCGGGATTGAATATTTATGCTTTTTAGTGTGTGACGGTTATGTTTGCACTAGTGTACATGTTTTTTGGTAAGTTACTCTAAAAAGTAATAAATTAGATCTAAAAAGTATTGGATTACTTATTACTAATTACTTTCTAAATCCCATTTCGACCAGTTGAACAATACAAGGATAGACATAATTCTTTCAAATAAATAATATAAAATTATTATTAAACTGCCCGAAGTGTGTCAAGATAGAAGGTTACATTAAAATATTACCGTTAACAATACATTATAATGTTAAATCCACTTATGTTTTACATAGAATTGTTGTATAGTCCATATAATTAGGGATGCGTGATATATCGGCCACCATATTGGTATCGGCCGATATATGTTCATTTTTAATGTTATCGTAATCGGCCCAATAAGAAAATTAGGCCGCTATATTAAAGCCGATAAATAATGGATTATTTCCTTCAGCTGTGACACTTCAGATGCGCACTTGATGGTTTTGAATTGCTTGAAATATTATTGGAACCACTATAAAGGAAAATGCTGTTAAGTGCAACATGTGCAGCGCAAGTCTGTCATTTAGGCTACATATAATAATAATAATAATGAAGAACATTATTAAAATTGTGTGCTTGGGGTGTGGCTTTTAATTGTGAGACTTTTGTTTTTGTAATCAGGCTCTCAAAAATTATATAAAATTTGAATTTAGATTTATCGGCGAATATATCGGTCATCGGCTTTCAAATATAAAGAATTATCAGTTATCGTATCGGCCAACATTTTCATATTGGTGCATCCCTACATATAATATTTATTGCAATTACATCAGAAGTAGCTGTAATTAAGAGTAATCCCTTACTTTACTTTTCAAGGGAAAAGTATTTAAATTAAAGTAATAATATTACCGTGTTACTACTTGCTTGGGTACAAAAATAACAATTATTGTTTATGTAAACTGAGCCTGAGTTTATACACACTGAACAGAACCAGTTTCTCCTTTAATCATAAGTGAATCCCACATAATTTTAATTCAGAAGAATGATATCCAAACTCTGCTTTTGAGTGCATTTCAACAATCACACCACAAGTTGATCAAGGTCAAGCCAATAAACTGAAACAATATGTGTTTATACCATATACATTCAGAACATAAATGTTTCCAGTACCACTGAAGTCAAGGTTGGAGTTGCAAGGCAAAATATGGGGTAGTTCATCCAAAAGGATAATATTTTGAAGAACATTGGGATCCAAACAGCATCGAACCCAATTGACTTTCCTTGTATGGACAAAACAACACCGAGAGATTTCTCAAAATATCTTCTTTATCTCACGTCTCACGCACATGACACACAGCAGTCTAAAACCGCAGAGATCAAGTTAAAAGCTCAATAAAAAAAGCGCCACTAGACTTTTGCTTTGACCTTTTTTAACAGCAAAATTGCGTTCTGTGTGAACTGGCCCGTTAGATGACAGAGGGCGTTTCTACAGGCTTTGCTGCTGCATGTTATAAAGCTACTTTGGAAGAAACTTTGAGAACTTTACTAAAGTTGTTCTCATGCACTGTGTTTGGTTCCTGTTGACAAACTATACATATAAGTGTATATTAAAAGTGTATAAATCACTTGTTGTCTAAAGTAACACTGTCCAACAACGACACTCGGTAAAGTTACAGCGGGACGCCGCGTCTCTCTTGCCTCCCCTGAGCCCATTGACTTTTAACAGACCCCCTAAAGCGTGCGGTGCGTTTGGTGCGGGGTAACTGAGAATGAATGGGGGATCAAGTAATCAAGTAATATCCTATACTAAACCTAAATTAATCTTGACAAACTATATATCATTTGAAAGCTTATAATCTTTAGTTCCCATATTTGGTGATTGATTTTCAAAATAAACTACAGAGGAGCTGTAATTTATCAATTTGCAACAAGAATATTTTCAAACTCCAAGGCGTGTTCAGACCTTTATTTTGAAATAGTGATGAACATGAAAAATCATGAATGAAGGGTAGAAACCTCAGTTTGTTTTCATGCCAAGAGTTCAAAAGATAGCATTCAATTTTTTTTAGAAAAAAAGGTCTGAAATGTTTTTAAATATAAAGAAAAAAATTATGGATTCACCATTTGTGATGTGGCAGCGAGCTATAACGCACATGCGTGTTCTTTTTATGTTTCTTAGAGGTTGAATTCATATCAAAATCTGCCAAACTTCTCATATTACTTCTGAATAGGATCTCTACTTCATAAATTGTATGAAAATTGTGGAAATAATGGTTCAGATCACTCAAACCACATATGGAAATGGAGGCGCCCTTATATGGGCAGTAATGGAGTCTGGTTGTGCCCTAGTGAAAAAGTTTGGTACTGCGGCCGTCCAAACAAAATCTTACTGAAAGCTCATTTTTTGAGATATCAACCTAAAATTTGAAACACAACTTGTTCAGATTTTTGGCTTTGATTTTTTTTGCAGTTTTAGAGTCGCCCAGGTTTTGAAAATATAAATTTTATATAAAATATGAATAATTAAATTTTTTACATTTTCATAAACTCAAACTTCTATAACTTTTTTTTTGTTTCACTTTCTTAATTTATTTCACTTCTATAAAAATCTGCCAAATGTCTTCTTTAAAACGAGACCAATCTTACGTCTATATTCCAAAGCATTCTTGAATTACAACCATTCAAGTTTGAAATGTGCATTTTCATGTATATTAAAAAAAAGGGGGTGACACTTAACAGATTAAAAAGTAAGTAAACAGCTCGACCACTTAGATATCACAGCTTTATATCTATAATGTAATGTAATGTAATATATATAATGTAAAAAATGCTTAAAAACGCTAATTTGATTAGATTTATACTGGGTTTTAATAAATAGAACATTAATAAGATTGTTAATGTAAAATACAAAATAGTATTTAGTTTATTTTATTTTATGTAACAATGTTTGTTTAACCAGAAAAATGTGACATTAAGTGTAACTGGGACATGAATTTACATTTGATTTATATATATATATATATATATATATATATATATATATATATATAAACAGCAATGCACACCACTGATATATATATATATATATATATATGTGTGTGTGTTTGTGTGTGTGTGTTAACATGTCTTTGTGTTCATGTCTGTTCAAAAAACTGGATGTAACTGAAATGTGGGGCTTTTTGAAAAGTATTGTAAAGTATTGCTCTATTTTCTGCTCCATTTCGTGAAATCAAGTCAAAACAATAAAAATAAAAGAAAAAAAAATCACTCATGGCAATTACACACTAAAGCAAGCACATATTACTTTCGTAATGTATTCAGCTTCATAATCCCATAATTATGACAGACGAGACATTATTTCTCATCATTGTGACTGATTCTTGTAATTGCGGTTTTACTGTATATCTCTGACAATGTAACTTTTTTAAATCTCAATTAATTTTTTTTTAAATCTTTATTCTGCGGTGTAACTGGCATCCATGGCATGTGCCCTGTCATGCGTTCTCTCTGTAACAGTATCTCGGGCTATACATCTATGAATAGCAAGCGGTGCTTTAGTCAGAGCTGATACCATACAGTATACAGAGTCTTAAGGGTCATTCCACACATTTTTCATGCACGTTACACCAACACAAAAGAGATCTTTATGTGCATGGAAAGTCTGGTTTCACTGTCATGCGCACACACACACTGACATGGAGGCTGGGCGTCTAGGATTGGAAGTGAGGGCACATATTCATGGGTGGCCTGTTACTACAGGAGTACTTGTATTATTCAGAACACACAGGCCCCGGGACGACTCTTCTCAAGGTGAATTAAACCTCAAACTCTGCAGCACTTAAAAACACTTGCTATGCTGCAGCATTTTATATTCTTGCGCACATCAGCAGCACATGCACGAGAAACCTGATGGCCACTGAGGACACACACTCTCACCTGCAGGAGAAACGCAGATGTGAGGTTCTGCTCTTCCCGTGACCTGGTTTGTAATCCACACGTGCCTGTATTTTCACCGCCTGGTCCCGGGGGTCTGAGGCTCCGCACACGGCTGAAGGCTAGGAAAGAAATACATGGCTCTTTTTGAACTTTTGACATGAAAAGAAGTGACAAAAATGATGTAAAAAAAGCTGAATGTATTAGGAGCTGGGAAAAGCAGTAAAGTGTGATTTTTTTTTAACCCTGTGCATGGATAAGTCAATTTTAATAGATTTCATGGGACTTTAAAGTAGCCTATTTCTTTACATTATATTTGGCCATGCAGGGTAATGGATAATGTTAACAAATAACCAAATATCTATACCATTGCTACGTGACACACATTTTTTTCGATCCAATAAATTCCCTATGTTTAATGTTTAAGTCCTGCACTATTTTTTTTTAATGAAATATCCTGTTTAATTTAGAAATGTTATAAAACAGAAATAAAATGAGTTGTGAAAGGCGCATACAGAAAATGAGCAGAGGATATAAAAAACAGTAGAAAAAACATTGTCTAGTAAATATGTACACAAAAAGGGAATATATGCACACTGCTGTTCAAAAATGCGGTCATATTTTGTAATGTTTTTAAAGATGTATCTTATGCACACCAAGGCTGCATTTAGCAGATCAAAAATGGAGTAAAAGTACTATTGAGATTTTTTTTTTTTACAATGTAAAATAATTATTACAATTATTTCAATAAACAAAAGAAATGTTTTATTTGATAATTTGTTCATATTAAGCATCATTACTTCAGTTTTCAGTGTCACATGATCCTTCAGAAATCATTCTAATATGCTGATTTGATGCGCAAGAAACATTTGTTAAAAAAATTTGTGCTGCTTAACATTTTGTGGAAACCATATGATACATTTTTTTCAGGACTCTTTGATGAATGGAAAGTTTGAAATAACAGCATTTATTTGAAAATAAAAAATCTTTTGAAACATTGTAAATGTCTTATACTGTCACTTTTGATCAATTGAATGCCTCCTTGCTGAAAAAATGTCTTTTTTCAAACAGTTTCTCATGATTTCTCAATAAAATTCAGAAAATATATTAATGTGAATCATATCCTTAAGGCCATAGGCTAGTGTCTTCTGCAAGTTAACTAAGTAGGCCTAGTAAAAACATCGAAACTGGAGATTAAAATAATTGCAGGTTTGTCCATTTTCTAAATAAAAAATAAATAAATAATTTTTTTTTTTTTTAGAAATTTACTTTTGCAATGGTCAAATTAAATATCAGTGACACTGGGCTGCTAATTGTCACGCATTCAGCGCGAGACTCACAACGTCCACGCCACACGTCCATTTTCCTCACACACACACACACACAGTTGAAAATAACATCGCGGAGCAAGAGGACACGGGCAACGTATGACAGACAAGACAATGCAGGGTACTTTAGATATAAAACAAAGTCTCAGCTTTCAAATTCTGTAAGTGTTATTTCGAAATTCAAACGATAAATACCGTTTTGGCGCTCTTTAATGTGGCGTGACGGATTGCTGTAGTTCCTCAGTTCAAGCTAGAGGGAGCGCGTGCGAACTTATCACTTTCTCTTACTAGGCTACTTGTTATAGCAGAAAATAAACAAGAATGAATATCCGAGGGTTTGTTAAAAGAACCTACAGTTTATTGAAATGTAATCAGTGTTTCAACTGCGGAAAGACGACAATAAAACAGATTTTAAACAATATGTCATGTAACCTTACATCTAAGAAAAGCCATTCAGTCCATAAACAATAGTTAGCGTGAAAAATGTATTCTAAAGATAAGCATTTTGCAAAAAAAAGCACTATATTACATATTCATTATATTTTTACTCTTATAATTAAAAATATATTATTTTTATTATAACGTTGTTATTATTATAAAAACAGTCTAAAATGCAATTTTATACAAATCAGTTTTTAATTTTAATCCTTTAAATAGTAGGTTCCCTGTACGGTTTAAGTTGCCTATTTCTATACGTTTCTTTCCTAGAGAAAAAATAACATTTATGTATAGCCTATCCAAATTGAATCGCAAGCTTATGAATCATTATTCCCCCACAGGAACAATTCTCACTCCAAGCTGTACTCAAAAGTTGGCACCCCTGAGGCGCAATTTTTTCTTTATATAGGCTAGGGTGAATTCAGGTTAATTTGGACTCTTTTTCCAAGTCATCTCAATGGCAAAAAGTGTCCCACTCACCCTGAATTCACCCTAGTGTTGACAAGGCAACTAGTAAATAGGCCTACCTAAAATTGTAATGCTTAGCATGTGTGGAAACTTTTAAACCATGTGTGTTACAACTAGCCTCGCTCACCCCAGTCCAGCCTCAAAGTTGTTAGCTTTCACCTTATGCTAATTTAATAGGGCTGCTAACAGCTTTAGCCTCGCGACACACTCTCTTACAGCTGAGCTACAGCAGGAAGTCTTCCTGCTTTATTACTTCCCTTTTGGCTCAGCGAGGCAGGAAGGCCAGCAAGTATGTGCACACGAGAAAGAGAGTGACAGAGACACAGTACTAGTCTTGGTTATCATAAGCTAATTCAGCATTTACATTCTTTTTTACAGTCCTCTGTTTAATCTCCTTTCCTCACAGATTTAAATCTGACACAGTTGTTGTCAGTAAAGCGTTTAATCCATGAGCCTCATTGATTGCCCAGTCGTTTGAGTGGATGGTCCAACCAAAGTTCAGCAGACGCGGGTCGATGGGGAACAGTAGTTTTGCTGTGCGTACTCATCGCCCACAGCATGGAGGGTAATTATGTTTTTAATGCATTTTAATACCCCGTCATTAACGCTAAACAGAAACAGCTTTCTTCCTGACCAGTTTCTTTTACTCCACGTATCTCCATCTCTCTACCTGCTAATGGCCATATTTAGCATATCAACATGTTTATGTGCTAAAAGCTGTTTAGACAGTTAAACTGAGGAAGCTCAGATGAGATTTAGGGGGTTCTTTCTGAATGGCTGAGACTGAAGCTATCAGAAATTGGCTTCACATCTGAACAAAAAGGCTCCCTGTACCCTAAGACTAGCTGTGCTGTGTGAATAGCCGAGCGGTGCGAGAGCGGGAGGGGTCGCGTCACTACGGGGCCTCTAGATTTTATTTTCCCCAAGAGCTGCCTGAGATCCCACAGACACATGCTACAGAATTCCCCCGCAGAAAGAGGGAGGGACGGAGGGAGGGAAAAACAAGACGACTTGGGTGAGAATGCAACGTGTTCACACACTCTCAGGCATTTTTTTCTTTTAGCTTATACTTGTCGTGAAACTGGGAAAATACAGTCGTCAACATTTGAAGTCGATCAAAAAAGTGCATCAAAGTAAGGAAAAAACGGGTATTGTTCAAAATTCATGTAAAACTTGGATGAAAGGTTTTGATCCACTTCAAATGTTGACTAATTCAAATATCAAACTTTTTCATACAGTAAAGCTTTAGATTCTCACGGTAAACTTCTTAAGGAATGGAATGTTCCCATGTCAAAGCATTTTAGGGGGAAGTGTGGTAATCCATTGTACAATGTATGGGGTCATGATTGACAGAAAACCCCTCAGTTTTTTTTTCTTTGTCCTGGCCTCATGCTGGGCAGTTCATATGGGGCGTAGACAAGGGGATTTTTTTTTTACTTCGGCCCCTCTAATGGGAAAAGGTTAGGGGTCGTTCTTACAAATGTGGCTGTTACGGCTTTGATGCAGAAGCAAAACTCGAACCCTCATTAATGATGTTTATTGATTAGTCAGAAATTATTTATTCAACATGGAGTAATACATTTTATTTCATTGCATGCTAAATACTTCAGAGTGATAATTGTGTGTTCACACATTGCATGCTTGCTCAAATACATTTTTCTTTTTTGGCATTTCTGTCCTTATTAAAGAAGAAAACAACTCCACCATAAACTCCAAGAACCCCGTGAGATCCTTCTGACAGCGCACACATCCCATCTGGTGGCCATCTGAGGCACACGCACTGAAAACATATTGTTGGATCAACCTTCCTAACATATTGTGGACAGAATTTGATTAGTGACTGGGTCAATCTTATTTCAGAAATACATTTTCGTGCCGTCATAATATACTGGGGAAAGGAGGGGAACGTGATTTCACGAAGTACAACATGATCCTGGAACAACATTCCAATCAACCAATCAGATTTGAGGGACACGTTTACAGTTTATGTCAAGTTTAGGCTTACAAACAGGGTTGGGTGCTTCTACATCAGTGTTATTCACCTATTATTCCCCTCTGGTTTTAGGGATAAGTTATGGGTAAGGTTAGGTCTAGGGGTAGGACAAAATTTTCAGACAGGAATGTTGTTCCAGGATCAACAAAGTATGTTGATCCAGGAACATGTCTGACTTGGCAAAATAATGGAAGAGATAGTTTCCATTCATCTCAATATCACAACTAAGTGAACAGGAATGACATTGTGTTAATTTATTTTTTCTTCTCTCTATACTCTAAACATTTTAAACAAAACATGTTCACTTGGGAACATTGTTACCCATGTCCTTAATTTCACTATTAAAATAAATAGATCACTCCTTGATGACATCTTAATGGCATCATACTGCAGGAAGTGACATTGTTTTGATATTAAAAACAACCACACAAACCCGAGTTACAGTTTAGCAATGGATTTGATGGATTCTGTTTTGTGTTTTATAGATCACACAATTAACCAAGCAGGCATCGTCATGTAACCTCACAATTACTCACTGGATATTAGCTAAAGGTCCTTATTTCTCGCCACTTTATAAGTTGAATAAAGGTTAAGTTGATTTTAACCAGAATATATTTCTGAAAGTCTGGTATTCAATTTCATAAAAATACTTCCTTAAAGTACAACATAAGCATATTAATTATCTTATAAGTTCCAGAGATTAAAAGTTACTGCACAAGAGGAATGACCCGGCTAGAGCAGATTTGTTTTGTTTTTTTACCAATGCAGAAATAAACAATTATTTTCAATGCGTGATTAAGTTTCAGCTCTGCATTTTCCCTGAACAACTAAAATCATAGTTTTTCAGTAGCACTCATAAAAGGCAACTTGGAAATTCCCAGCAAACTAAGCCTAGATCCATGGGGAATTTGGGAACTAAACTATTAAGAAATTGAATGCATGTTCACGCATGCACAGTATGAGCCCATAAGTAAACTAATTACACTATGTTCATCAACAAGAAAACTTCTTAAACTTACATTTTTAGGCTATTACTGCATTAAGACTCAGTTCGATATAAGACATCTTAATCTCAATATATTGCTATGCTAGGAAAAGAACATGGGAGAAATATTAACCAAAAATTATATTAACAAATGCTGTTTAACAAAGGGAAGTAAAGAGAAAACTACATGAAACTCAGAACTCACAAATTTAATGGCAAATTTGATGACAGATCTGGCGCCATCTACCTACAGAAAAGAGAAACACTGCAGTCTGTTGGCGTCGATGACGGCCGCCATTGAAGTAAATACAGATGAAATCTGCAAGAGGCAGATCTCATCCTGAGGTAATTGTGACCAACAAAGTGGTATTGGGTATCAATGTTCCCTCATAAAATGGATCAGTACCCTCTGCTGTAGATGTAGTATGATCCAGCTGTGGCTCAGACGAATAGACAGTTGGTTGAGGTAGAGTATAGTCTTCTGTAAATGAACGCTGAGATCGTGTGGTGATGTCTATAGGAAGCTGAGGTCGTGTGGTGATTTCCATAGCAGCTGTTGTCATAAGCTCAGGTCCACTTAAATCCAAATCACTTTCATCAGTTTCATTTTGTAAGGCCAAGGTCATATAGGAATTGCCTATTGTTGTGCCAAAAAGCAGCTCTTTAAAGATTTCGTCCATCAATTGGGTTGAATTGGAGGCGTTTTGATCACTTACGAGATCCACTTCTTCCTTTGCCTTGCTGATGGCAGAACGTGGTTTTGTGAAGAAGGCGCTACCTGCTATATCTGAAAACCGAACTGGTTTATAATTGTTAAGTCCTGTTTTTGTTGAAGACATGTTGAGGTTTGATTTGGTTGAGACTTTATTAAACGGATTGACGTACCTTCCGACAACAAAGCTGCTTGTGGGACTCGATGCCTGGGACACACCGACAGCACTGAGGTCGATATCCATTTTTGAGATTGGAGTGGTTTCATTCGTCCAGACTGAAGTTAAATTAGCTTGTTTGATGTTAGCTTTACTGCGATGTTTGTTAGCAGGTCTGTATATAGTCGAAGGGCTGTCGGTTTTATGACTACTAACGTCAGCAGCTCTATATATTACAGATTGAGAGGATGGGATTGCATAGATATTCTTGTTTGAATTTTCTCCAGATCTCTTTCCTTCTTGAGTCACTTCAACCTGCCTACCAGTCACAACGCTACTCGTTGGTCTCAATAATTCACTAATATTTGTTTGTGCTACTCCAACTGAGTTTCTGTCCTTCGTAACTTCCCTTGTTGGATTTACCAGACCTTCATGTTCCTTGAAGTTATACCTGTGAAGTGGCTGGATAACAACATTGCCCATTTGAGGAGATCCAATCATTTTGTTCATAAGAGAAGACTTGAGGATCGGAAGAACAGGCTCTGATGTGGGATCCCAATGACTGTTGCTAGATTTCATGGACGCTGAGTACGTGTTGGGTCCATCAAACCTGCCGTTTGAGGATCTCACTGTTGGTATTTCACCTTGGTTAGATTCAGTCTGAGCTTGAGTGTTCTGTGCTGAAGTAAACCTGCTTGAAATCCAATTCTGAGATGTTTTTGACTGGACTTCATCCAATTTTGATCCATCATACGCTATTTTAGGATGTTCCATTATTGTGCCAAGACCCGCTGAAGTATTTGTGCCGATTACTTTCTTCACTAAAGCTTGACCTCTAACAGCATGGTGCTTTGGAGCGTCAGACTTGGCGTTACTTGCAGCTTCAGTCGAAGAGACAGTTTCACGCTGAGGTCCATTATCAAAAGAATCAGGTTGTTTTTCTTGGCTTGCTTCAATGTCCTTGATCTGGAAAAGTGTTTTTTCATAGCTATTAGGCGTCAAGGGTTTTTGAGCAAGTGCATTTAGGGCGTTACGAGGATGAGCAGGGGCATGTTGCACATTAGATAAAGAGTTTATGAAAGACTTTTGGACAGAGTGCATTTCTGTTTTTTGTAGAGGTGCACCTACAGGTGTAGGGGTAAACATGAAACCTCTAAAAGCAAATGGCTTTTTAGAAGTCAGATAATATGGTCGGGTTCGGCTACTAGACATACCTGAATGTGCAGATGTGCCTTGAGGACCAGACACAAATGGACTAACGCTGTGAACGTTCTTCATTGTGTAACCCGGCGTGAGACTTAGCACTGGATAATTTTTAGTGACTAATGATTGTACTGTACTTTGGGCGGAGGAATTGAGATCTGTCCTGTTTCGCGCATTATGCTGACTTGGCTTCTTAAATGAATTATATGTTGAGTCTGGTAGATTCAAATGTACATCATTTTCTGAAAACAAGGTGTTCTTTGCAAAGTGCATTCGTGGGGTCAAATGTGTGCCTTGTTTTGACTGGTTGGATAGCTCAGACGTCGGTCTTCGGATGCCACTGTTTACATCTAATAAGGACTCTTTGTAAGAGCGGGCACCATTGGTCCCTGAAGGCCTGATGGCAGACATGCCTGTTGCCAAATTATCATACTTCTTTTGGCTGTGAAACATTTGAATGGGCGTAGAACTCGGACTACTTTGTCCCCGATTTTGGTACCCATTTTGTGTCTGTGTCAATTGAATGTCCTTGAAAGTGTATCCGCTCATGGCCGATTTTGTATTTCCATACTCAAAGCTACTTGGCGGATTTTCTTTTGGGCTGGCGACCCTTTCAGAGTTAGACTGCTTGACCTGATCATGTTGAGAAGAAAACATGTGAGCTTTTATCAAGGGAAGGATGCTTTGACCTCTATTTGAATTTGACATCTTAATCACAGGAGTCATTGGTTTTTGAACGGCTGGAGGTTTGAACACCTTGGAAAGAGATACATCCCTCATATTCTCATAGGAATTGGCTTCGGCCCCAGCATAAGAGTCACGTGGCAATGATTTGCTCGCTTGCTGATTTGCTCTTACAATTGAGAGAGACGGACTTGATGGTACAAATTTTCTCAGGACTTTTTGATTCTGGCCATTGTGTTGAAGCAAGTTATCAAACAGAACATTTCCATCACTTCTGTGCCTCATGTCGTGCTTCACAGTTGAGCTTCCAGACATATAATTAGCTGGAATGCTTTTAGCATGTGCTGGTCTGATGATCGGCTGGCCATAAATATTTCCCCTCAAATAGGGTTCATTGAGTCCTAATGGTCTTGAACTGCCTGAATACATTTCTGATTTAGATTTTGAAATATGCTGATAGTCAAATGGCCCAGATCTATAATCATTTGCTGCATGCACTTCATTCCTCAGACCTTTCCTCGTCAGCCATGGGGCCGGATTAATATCACTAGAGCTCTTTTGGTTCCCGGTGAAGTATAAAGGATTTTGTTCCGGTTGGACTGTTTGGAAAGCATAGCTTCTTTTGGCATCAATTCCATCATCATATTTGACGCTTGACAATTCAACAGGATTAGGTCTACTATTGACATTGGATGAGGTATTTGGGACTGAACGGTAATAGATAACATCTGCAGAGGCTCTCGTCTCGTTGGGACTGAAGCTTGGATTTTTGGCATTGCCATCATTTCTCTGGCTGTATAGAGAGGAGTTGATCCTCGGCAGCGGATATTGTTTGGTAAATTGTTCTACGTTCCTTTGAAGAGTGCGTCTTACTGAATTTTGGATGGCTGGATTAACACTTCTGAAATTTTCCAACGCCTGTTTTTTTATCTTTGAATCATTTTCCGTGATGTCTCCTAAAGACATAATATACTTAAGTTAATTCTAATTAGATATGGCAGCAAATTTAAAGCCAGCTTATTATGGAGCTTATCATGACAAAATGATTTGAATTGTGTAAATTTGAATTATTGACAAGTGTAATCTAACAAAATTGAATAGTATGTGGAAGTTCTGAATTTGATTTCTTTAAACGAATATTTGAAATTTAACGAATTGAAATGTTTTATGGCTAAATTTTATAGACTGCAAATATCCCGTTTAAAAAAAATACAGATTCAAGTTTAAGATGAAGAAGATATTCGGAACTTCAAATTCAGTTTTCTAAAATTCAAAACGTGGAAAATTCAGATCATACAGAAAGTAGGTCATCCACAGGGATGAGTAAAGGATCTCAGAAAAGTCGAACAGAGTATTTTGGCTGCACTGCAGACAGTAGTTTTCTGGTGCAAATGTGGTGGTGGTTAAAGAGAATCCGTGTATCGTTCGTTCAGTCGTTTTTTTATTTAATATTAAGAGTAGAAAAATTAGAACACAGCTTAAATATTAGATTTCTAATAATAGTCCTTAAAATACCTGACAATATTACATTTTGTTAGATTACACTAAGTTGTCAATAATTCAAATTTACACAATTCAAATTCAAATCATTTTGTCATATTATAAGCGCATAGCTTATTTCAAAGTTTTCTGAAAAAACACTTAAAACCGTTCTAAATATTTACAGACTCAAATTATTCTTGGAACTAAATCTTACCTACTGACAGTTCAGGAAAACATCCCACAACAGAGAGAATCAAACAAACCAATGGCAGTCTATAGAAAAAAATGTATTATCCATTACAATAATGGACAAATGGGTTTATGAACTGTTGCAATTTAGCACTGAACACTTACCTCAGATAGTATTGAAGAGACATGCTTCGAGGACTAATGAACTTGTGCTTATGTGCCACACAAAGCTTTTTTTATCACACCTGCTCAAAATTACCCTACTGATGTGGGCTCACTGAAACACTATTGATCAGTATCGTGCTGATCACTGATGAGGCTCACCTGAATGCATTTAAAGCTAAACACACACATATGCAAACGCACACTCACACATCTTTATGGGTTCTAAAAATATTATGAAAATGTGGGACTCTGGGGCTTTCTGAAAACAAAACAAACAGTGTGCTAAACTTGTCATAAATATTATAAAAAGTTTTATTTGGTACACATGTACAGTAAAACAAATGTAAAATACTTAAATAAATATATAAAAATAATTAGTGATCTTGAAACTTGTACAGTACAGACATAATTGAGGCTCTATTTGATACAAATGTAACACTGAAAAACTCCTTATAATTATACTAATTAAAAGGATACAACAAATACAGGAAACATTTAGCAATTCTTCCATACAAATAAATGACCATTAAAAAAAGGAGTAGGGCTAACCTTCCCTTTTCTTTCCATGATTTCGTAACAGCAAACAACAGCACCAAAGAAATGGTCTAAAATGAATAATCTATTGGCAATGTGGTTCATTTCAGCAGAAGGGGGGAAAAAAGCTTTTTTTAACATGTTTTGTTATGTTTATGGGTTGCTCTGGGACAACCGTACATTTCTGTTATGGCAACAAGGCACACCCAACAGCAAACAGTCCCACGGGCACTGACATTCCACCTCTTCAGCCGAAACACAAACAAAAACAATCACACATTCATATATTCCCATTGCAGGTGTCAGTCATAAACACGAAGCAGGGTAGCTTACTGACACCAACAGACACTAAAGGGTCCACATCCACCCCAATTATTCAGATTAGCAGTAAACCAGTGTGTTTTTCAACAGTTGATTCTTCAATGATTACACCTGGTCCATTAAATCGTGCATGTGTGGTTTTATCATTTGGATTGAGGAATGTGTGAGAACAACAGTTGAGACGATCAACAACTTCGATTTCACATGTAGCAGGACATCATTGCCAGGTCCCTCAGGTCTTCATTAGTCAAACAATCTGAAAACACAAATGACAATTAGTATTTAGGTACTCAATTAATGTATTAAACGCAGATGCCAGTTTATAACGAGCACGTTATCGAGGTGAAATACTCACTTCTCCGCACACGATCCCCGGTGACTCTTTTGCACAGGCGTCTTATGCTTTTCATCAGGTGTCCTTTTCGGGATGTAGGAGGTGGTGAAACGTCCTCTTTTGGTGGGCTGGACGGTTCCCTCTCGGGCTCCTCGGTGTCGTCGTCGTCATCATCATCATCATCCGTGCATTCCTCAGAGCTGCGCGCGGTTACTATACGCTCAAAAATGTCCTCGTCTACCGGCAGGTTGTCTTGGACTCTCTCCGCCGACAGCGAGGTGGAGTGACGGCACAGCGGACACACTATCCGGGGTACGGTAACGGGACTCTCCGCGGATCTCGCGAGCGTCAACAGGCAGCTCTCACAAAACGAGTGTTTGCAGCTCAGGTGTCGAGGACACCTCCGACTGGCGTTGTAAGTCCGGTAGCAGATTCCGCACTCCGTTTCAGGAACCATGGTGTCCTGGTTGCTTGTGTTGCGAACTCCTCTTAGTTGATAATAAAGTGCCGGTGACTCACCTCGGAGATTCTTATATAGGCTAGTAGTAGTTTGGTGAAGGCGTGTGTGTATGAGGGAGGCGTGTTTCCGCTCCCATTCTCTCAGATAAACTTCCTTTAGCAACAGGACTTGCGTTTCTAAACAAACGAAGTGATGTCATCGGCTCTTGGCGCGGTGATGTCATTTGCCCTCCAAATGCATGACCTAACATGATCAAAAGTTAAATCAGATTGCCCTAGGTGTCTTACTATGTTTTTTTTTTACATATGTAATTGGTGTTTACGTTTATAAATAGAAATGGGGCTAATTTAGGTTGATTGGGACACTTTTACCTAGTAGCTAAGCTTATAGTGGCAAAAAGTGTTCCTGAATTCCCCCCTAAAGCTTGGGATTCCCCATTTACTGATTTTGCCAGGCATTTTAGATTTATGAAAACACCTATTCCCATCATCAAAGGTAAAACCGAAACCAGGTGTGTGTGTGGGTAGATCTTTGGCTACTGTATAGGGTTAATTCTGGTAAATAGGCCTAGTCTAGGCCTATTTACCAGAATTAACCCTACAGTAGCCAAGTTGTAAATCATTGTCAAAAGAGGGGGGTTTCATTTAGGTGTGTTTTTAGATTTAAGGTGACATTTAAACTTGTCACACACACTCAGAAATATGTACGGTTGTTAAAACTGTAAAAAAAAAAAAAAAAATGTATAGGCCTATGTCAAATAAATGGGCTTTTTTTCTTTTTTTCCCCTACATAGTTTACCGGAATCAATGTCTTTATGAAACGCTGAGTTCCCCAATACTGTAAGTTTGGAGGAAACAACTGTTTTTATAAAAATAAACAATTGATTACAGTAAGGGAAATATAAACCAGCAGCGCTAAGAGCCTTATCCAAACAAAACCACTCTACCCCACTGTGTGATTTCCCAGAATGCACCCCCTCCCATTTTCTCCCTCCCCGTCATTCCCTTACTTGGGCTTGGGTGTGCCTCTGACTCGAAACTGGCTTCAGCCAGCCGGCACGGGACATTCTTCTTCAGAACCCACATTTCTAATCGAATGCTTTTGTGTTTAGATCAAAGTTCTGAGTTTGTCAACATTTTAATAATTCCTATGTTTTGACCTTTTTCAATGTATCTGGGCTTAATAATGCATGAACTTTATTTGAACAGCATTATGAGTTTATGGCTTTCCAGACTCATACACCCAATTTAATATCACACACACACACACACACACACACACACACATTTATGAATGTATTACGTAATGTTAAATTATTGTAGAAATCCACTATATATTTTTTGTGTTTTCCAGTAAATCCTGAAAGAGGATGTTATACGTGATCAAGACAAAAAATAAAAGGTCAAAGGAAGTTGAGAAAGTCAACCGTGGGAGGTGGGCTGAGGATATGTCACTGCCAGCCAAGTTCAACGTGCTGTTAAACACTCACTATACAAAACAAGACATGTGACCGTCTGCACGTTCTTGTGTGACTCAAGGGCAAAAAACTTTTAATCATTTACTCGTGTAACAACACCAAAATGCCAATCAGTTATTATTGCCCATGGGTTTTCCATGTTACAGTGCAGATATGATCTCTCTGTGAAAAGTACTATGAAACGTTGTGTCCTTTTTCAGTGTAGGCCTAATAATGCCCCAACTTTATTCTAACATCACTGATAAGTGAAACTATTGATATTTAATGGCTTTTCGGATGCATAAACCTTCCTCTCTTGATTTTGGCATGATGTTCTTTAGTGCTTAAATGAAGTGATCCAATAATGACAATGTTGTGATGTTGTTGTGACTGACTTGTTTTCGCGTAAAACAAAAGAACATATTTTGAAGAAGGTTTCGCCTGTTTCTGTCCATATATAAACGTTAATATGGTCCGAAACAACACTGGACCCAAGTGACTTCAACTGTATTGAATTTTTTTTTTTTTAAAGATCAATCCAGAAAAGTTTATATAAGGTGTATTCACTTCATATGCACTTTGAATAGTGATAAATAGGGGTCTACTAATCTTTTCCACCAATAAATTGTCTTTTTGTTCATTTAAGCTGCATAAATCATTACAAAATGTACATTTGAATCATTTGGTAAATCATTTGGTAAATTATATCGCTCTTTATTTGACAGAGCTGAATTTCATGGTTTTTCACAGCACTGTACTCTAAAAAGATGTTTTTTTAAAAGGTTATTTACACACAGTAACACTTCTATTTAGAACCTTTATATGCTGAAATGGTTCTTTGTAATAGAGTTTAAGGTTCTTTATTCCCTCCTTTTTTTCAAATCTGTAACTGTCAAAGCCTCCTCATTACTGATTTTCTGGAGCTCAACTACAACTACAGACTGTCAACACACTCTCAACAGGTAAATTATTTATTTCCTAAAATGTCCATAAATTTTAACTTTTGTAAATTGTAACCGGTTTCCTACCAATCATGTCTCATTCTCTTTTTAGTTTAACAGTAAGTGTGAGCAGCTCTGTTCAGTTAAGGATCTTCTCTTCTCCACAAAGTAAGTAACAGAGATATTGAATCTATGATCCATATGTCAGACTTTTTTTAATTATTACTTTATGTCTAAACATGCAGTCACAAAAAAACATCATAGCTATCCCATGACTCATCACTTTTTCCTTTTAACACAGTACAGGGCTCACATACTGTCATGTTTTGCTAATTTTGACCTTCATAAACATAATTGTTTTTACATAGGCCTAATCAAATGGAAGAGACACACTGTAACTCGAAACTCAATTGTGTATTTCAGATGCTGTCTCCATCATCATCATGCAGAGAAACTTCCACTCAGAATACACACATAATGAAGGAAGTAAAGACCTCATAGAGGATTGTGAAGATATTTGACTGGAACTTGATCTTAATTACATCTATATCGTGTTCAATGTCAATTGTTATTTATTAATGTATTCAGCTAACAACTGTTTGTAAGAGCATTTTTTGCCACATAAGACCAGCCAGATAGAAGAATAAATAATATATATATATATAAATAATATTAATAATACTAATAACGAAAATAAACTATTGTTGAAAAGGTTATTTATAACACCATTAAGGTCATAGCACTTTCAAAGCATGGTTCTTTATGGAATCTTATAAAAAGGGTTCCATAAATTAGTACTGCTTAGAACCATCTACTGTATCGAAAGCAAAATAAAATGATGTAAAAGTAATATTTTGCATAGTGGCACATCCATGAAAGCATCCCACAGCAACAATAGCTCTTGTATGGACCGTGCGGTTCCCTCTCCTAGTAACCAAGTCATCTCTTGATAATACATTTCGGTGAAACCAGCGATATGAAGCATGGCATCAGGGGAGGGAAAGAGTCGACAATAAACGTAGAGAAACATACATGTGCAGCGTAAAAGCAGGTGGTGTTAAACGGTGACCAAGCTGAGTCAAGAGTTTGTTTTCTGTGACTTTAAACTGGCCCAGAATGGACCCTGTAATCGCGTTTGAAAAGGCGCGAACCGCTTCATCTTGAGAGAACACAGAGTCGCTGGACTGGTGAGTGAAACTTTCATCCTTCTTTAACACTTTGAGCTAATAGTAGAATATGAATAGATACATGAATGTATATTCACATGACCTTTCTATTGTGTTGCCAGTTTTATCGAATAAATATCCTAAGTGTAGAATTGTCAGTGTACATTCATTCTTTCTGAAAACGACCAGATGTCAAGTGTTTTTGTTTGATGTTGTGTGGTATTTCAAATACAATTGTAGATTGCCACTACAAATGTGAACAAATAACCACTTATGCATATTTAGATCTGCAACCCTTACATTTTAATACATGTTAAAGTCCACGTCTGCACTTCTAAGATATTGTTGCTATAATTCTATAGAGACTTGCATTGCTAGGCAGCTTCTCCTGTGAGTGATGGTTGCTTTGACTATATTCCCCCATTGAGAGTTGGATTGAAACTGCAACACTAATTATAAGACAACAGACAGCTGGGTATATTAGAAGTAAACGGCTCTAAATAAATCTGTATTTGTCATTTTTCGTATACGTGCAGTTATCATAAATGTGTACACTTTTTTGAGACTTATGAAACTGTTTCCCATTCAATGTGCACGAGAAAGCTAAACCTGATGAAATCCTCATGAATATGCGTTGTAACTCCAAAACCAGAGATTTCTACCAGATATTTACCATATGTTAGTGTATGTACACATTTAATAATCACGAGGTCTATGTCACACTTTGGTGATGTTTTGTTATTGTGACATGTGATTCACATGTGCAGGATGTGTGACTTAAGTCAGTTCCACTTATTTATAAACTAGATTAAGCAGGTTTAATCTGGTAAATAAAAAAGTATTTCATCTTTATATGCATGCATATATGTAACATGGTTATGGATATACCAGCTATAGCACTTAAAACTTACATTTTTAATTAATTAATTTTTCATATGGCTCTTACAAAGTATTGTAATTTTAGCAGTAAAACACTATAAAAATGCTACAGTAAAAACCTGTTGGTTTACCAGTAAGTTCGCTTACAATAAGTAGATCAAACATGACATTTTGTGTAATTTTACAGTAAAATACAGTAAAATATAGTTTTGGGAAGTGAAAAAGAATCTGTCATCTTGAAAATTTGCATTCCCAGAATTCCCTGTATGTGTCACATTTCATGTTGGATAGATTCTCATTTAAATAATGTTTCTTCTTAGTTTTTATCAGAAATGAGTTAATGTACATGTTAAATGAATGTTTATAGCATTATTTTTGTAGTAGTGTTTTGTGTTTGTGTGTATTTGCACCTTCATAATTAGGATTTATATCATCTTGTGGTAAACTACTGATGAGATTTTTTTTCTCTCAAAATAATGCAAATGCTTTGCCCATCTGTGGCATCACTGCTTCTTATGCTCCCTTCACATGCTGTCAGAATTATCATAAATATGACCTGCCTAGTTAAAAGTTGGACATGAACGGCCTCTCAAGTCATATTTACCACTGGGAATCTCAGGGATAATTTTGACACTCAAGTTCCCGAGTTGGGCGAGTCATAGACTTTAAACATGGCGGAGGGGGGAACGATTGCTGCTGTGATTGCTATTCTTTATTAGTTTTTTTCACAACAGCTAAATCGTCTTGTCTTAGTTAGTGCATGTTTACATATATGAATAAATCATTTGAAGCATATCGTGGTGAGATTAATACGATTTTCCCAATAAATAGGCTTGAATGTGTTCTCCGTGATTCCTGTTCTTTCCGGCAACAAAGCCCTTGAACGCGGCGATCTCGTAAACGCAACTTCAGAAGTGGGAAGTAGGAAATTTCTGATAACACGCGAAGACAGCATAAGATGAGAGTTTTAATGTTGTTTATGTGTCTATGTGGTGTTTTTAATGTGCTTAAGACAACCCATTTGCAAATTCATTAGTCAACACTATTGCTGAGTATTTTCTCCGTAAAACTGCAGTGAACCAAAGACAGTCTCAAAAACGCGGTTTGAAATCGCTGGTGTTTCTGACGTCACAAACTACCTTGTAACCAATCAGATCAACGTGTGATCGTCACGGGTGGATCTCCGAGCTGGTGTGAGTGAGTGGAGGCAGGGATAATTTGCATATTCATAGAACCGTGTGTACTAAATGATGCAAGGGTGTAGAGTTACATTCAAGCTATTTTAAGAGATTTTTTTAAAGAAAAAAACCTTTAGATGTGTCATTTTGGTGATCAAAGATGAGTTTAAAGGATACAATTATTGACAGGGAGACCTTAAATTTGTATGTTTATATGAAAATGTTTAAAGGAACACGCCGACTTTTTGGGACTTTAGCTTATTCACCGTATCCCCCAGAGTAAGATAAGTCCATACCCTTCTCATCTCCGTGCGTGCCGTAACTCTGTCTGACGCACCCACCGCTAGCCTAGCTTAGCACAAAGACTGGAGCTAAACGGCTCCAGCTAGCATACTGCTCCCAATAAGTGACAAAATAACGCCAAAATTTTCCTTTGTATAATCACAGCGTGTACAAATAACAAGGTCACATGAGACACAGCCATCTTCTAACCGTATACATACTGTGAACTATATTCTCAGAAGGCGAAGCACTGCTACTTCTGCGCAGTGATTTGCTCCCAGCACCTGAGAGTTCGCTTAGTGTTGCACTAATCACTCCGCCCAAGTAGCAGTGCTTCGCCTTCTGAGAATATAGTTCCCAGTATGTATACGGTTAGAAGATGGCTATGTCTCATGTGATCTTGTTATTTGTACACGCTGGGATTATAGAAATCACAACATGTAAATAGGAAAATGTTGGCGTTATTTTGTCACTTATTGGGAGTAGTATGCTAGCTGGAGCCGTTTACCTCCAGTCTTTGTGCTAAGCTAGGCTAGCGGTGGGTGCGTCAGACAGAGTTACGGCACGCACGGAGATGAAAAGGGTATGGACTTATCTTACTCTGGGGGACACGGTGAATAAGCTGAAGTCCCAAAAAGTAGGCGTGTTCCTTTAAGGACATTCAAAATATAGCAACAAAAACGAACATTCTTTCTCACTAAACAGCTATTTAAAAATTAAAACAACTTTTTTTTCTAGGTTAATTCAGACGCTGGAAGTCCCCCCAAAGCTCTGTTGCATCATCCCGGCTTCCTCCATCATGTCAGAGACTCGACCAACGCCTGCACAAACTGAGCTGCCTTCAGAGTCTCCAGAGGTGGAGTGTCCAGTCTGCTATCAGGAGTACGACCAGGTCTCTAAACTCCCGCGCATGCTGGAATGCCTTCACGTCTTCTGCACCGAGTGTCTCCGCAAAATCCAGCTGACTCCTTTGCACCCGCCTGACCCCAACAGCGCCCCCTCGATCTCCTGCCCCCTGTGCCGCCACTCCACCCCGCTACAGGGTGGCGACGCTTACTCTCTCCCCTGCAACTCACGGATTCTCGCCCAGCTCCCTCCCGTTGCCTTCCGCCTGCCCGCGTCGGTGTCGGCCCGGCTGGCCACGGTGACCCAGCGCCTGGTTCTGTCCCTGGGGGAGAGGGACACCCGCTTCATAATCCTGCCCACTGTTAGTCTGAGGGTGGAGCAGATGGGAGACCGCACAGAACGGGAAAACCCTCCTGGGGTGCTGCTTCGAGAGATGGAGGTTTTGAGGAGACACAAGAAGAGCCTGATGTGTGTTCAGGTTCTGGCTATCGTCTTCTGGATTTCGTTTGTGCTGACTTGTGTTTTTGGGGTTGTGTTTGGGCCAAGATTTTTTCACAATTAAGAAGTTAAGGACATGGGTGTATATCCTCTAAATGCATTCCTTTATTTATTCTGTCCCCGCGTCTTCCAAATGAGAACTTTTAGATCATTATAAATAGATCGTTTTGATGACTGACAGGTTGAGCAGTTAAATCTACAGTTGCCCTAAAATATTTGAACATTTAAAATGTGTGAATGTCATTGGATTAAAAGACTAAATATAAGCCAATTGGCATTTTTAGATAGCATGAGCAGAGTTTAAGCTAAACATTTCAGGGTATTCAAAGTTTTTTTTAAACAATATTTTGTTCAAAATAAAGTATTGTGACACCTGGTTGACAAATGTGAGAGGTCATCTGTTCAAAAAAATATCTTACTCACCTGTTGAGTATTAAAAACATCATCTCTGCATTGCTTTTACAACATTGCAAATCCCTCAGTTCTCAACCATCTCCAAACAGCCAAGCTAATGTTGATTCTTGTTTTATTACGAGCTCTGTCTCTTTGCCAGCAGACTCTCCTCTGTTCGGCGTTTGCCTTAAACGGGTGATTCCCGGAGGTTTGAGATTTAGCTGCTCCATGTCAACCTTTCTCACTCGTGAAACTAACCTCTGTCACTCCCACACCAGACACACGTCAAAGTAGCCGGAGAAACTTCTCTCTATTTACGGATATGACGAGACGCGCACGGGCGAGTGACGCATGTACGCAATTCCCCACGAAAACCATCCGACAGGTATAAAATAGGCTTACCGTAGTAAATCAGGGTGAGACAAAAACACGTTTTAGAAGAAGGATTGATTGTGTATTGACTCATGATTTAAATTTAGGGAATTTTAAACAAAAACAAAAAGTTACATAGTGTACCTTTAAAAGAAATGGGACAATTGTGAGGTTAGTTCTGAGAATAGCTCTACTCAAGTGTCATGAAGATGGTTTAATATTTTGTTTAATTCAGTTTATTTGATACATTCAAGTGTTCAAATACTTTTTGGGCTCTCTGTATATGAATTAATTTAGTTCATATTACAATGTGTGTATAGTCTTACAGTTATCCCTGTCCTTGACTGTTATGTGAATATTTATCTACATATTTTATAAATAAAGAATGATATTCTCTCTTTTCTCAGATTTTATGTATGTTGTTTTTTAAGCAAACATGTAGAATATAGAAAAGAAAACCTCATTGGTGTTTTGATTGTCATTTGAATGTAAGATGTTTTGATCTGTAAGTGTCTGAATGCATTGTAGCTTCATGGAGACCGTCCAGAATGGGCTTTTTCAGAAATGATAATGAGTCCCTCTTGTGGATGATACACAGGGATACATCTGTGAACGGTTTTGATTGCATGGCAAGGTGTGCTGGAAATGAGTGAAAATATTTGCATATAAAATAACAAGAGATGAATACTGTTATCCTTTTTAGTCAATTTCTGCATGTATATACACAAACCTTAAAATTTTGTTTACAAAAATTGAACGTTGCCGCCAAAATTGCCCAGGAAAGGACCATAACCCTGATAGCAGGGTTTGTCATGCTACATGTGGCATGTTGTAAAAATGAGAATTTCGATTAAAATTCAGAATAATTTGTTAGAAAATAAAATAGGCCTATTTACAGTAAATTCATATTTACAATAATAGTCTAGTAAATGGTTTTTCAGTATTATTTAAACAGTAGACATAAATGAAATTAATGTATAGTTACAAATATAAATCATTCTTTTATTGTTTTTGAAAGAATTGTTATCATTTATATTCATGCTCTGATTCAGATTTGGCTTTCGCTGCTAACTTTTAGTAGAGGTTGCTAGAGGCGGGTTGAATTGTTGCTCAAAGTTGCTAAATGATATTGTGCTGCTGTAATTGCGTGATGACGTCATTATATTACATAATGACATAAAACCTCATCATTACGTAGAATAATGTCATTACTCAAATTAAATAAAGAAAATGATCATTTATAAAAGCAATATAAACTAAAAAAAAAAATCTTATAAATTGCCTCTTTTTAATTGTGACTTCCTAACCAAATAACTGCCCTCTTAAAGGCACTGAACTGAAATGATTTGACAAAACCCTGTGCCAGGCTGTATGGGGTCATCGTGATCTTGCCAAGGTAGACATGTTCCTGGATAAACATATTTTGTGGATCCTGGAACACCATATAATAGGTTTGACCTACTGAATGAACACGCCCCATTTACTGATTCGGTTTTGAATATGAGCCAGGCTCGAGCAGCACTGATGTTTACAATAGAACGTGTTTTTAGTCATGAACAAATCGTTTTTTAACCAGTGAATAATTCAATGACTCTTTCATAACACAACAAGTTGGCGCCTACTGGCTTAAAGGGGTAGTTCACCCAAAAATTTTAATTCTGTCATTATTTACCCTCATGTCTTTCCAAAACCGTAAGACGTTTGTTCATCTTAGGAACACAAATGAAGATCTTTTTGATGAAATCTGAGTTCCCTTTCGAACGGTCACTTCGTATTGCGTAGCTATACGCAGTGGGGAAACTCCTTTTCCTCGATTTACTGAAACCTATATGTAAAACGCATTTGCAGCTGCACAGCCAGCACACTGAGCGCCTGGCACGCTCATAGGCTGTGCTGCCGCAACTGCACAACCAATGGCGCGGGCGACTCTGACCTGCAGCCAATGAGCTAGCTCAACGTCAGAGCCCGTCAAGGGGGTGTGGCTTAGCCTATAAAAGACCCCCGAATTCGCCATTATAGCAGATTTTACTCCTTCAGCGACAGTACACATGTCCCTGAGCTTTTTACTGTAGCTTTCGCCGTCGAACAAGCCTTTCAGCCTGAGCGTGCTTCTCTTCAGCAGACTTCGCCTGCACGTCGATTTCTCCTGACGCCGTCTCACCTGTGGCTATCCGGCGACATTTATATCCTTTGTGTATTACTAACATTCTATTTACAGTATGCCTCGTCCATCCTGCGCCACGTGCGGAGGCCGTCTGCACGAGGCAGACCAACACGAGAGCTGCGTTTCCTGCTTGGGTGTCGACCACGCGGAGAATGCACTCTCTGCCGGCGGATGTGCGGCCTGCGACTGCATGCCTATCTCCGCGCTGCGCAATCGGCTAGCTCTCTCGCGAGACGGTGATGCCGCTTCGACCACGCTTCCCATTCCGAGGAAGAAGAAGCGTCGCAGCCAACGGCAACCGGAGGGTATGGAGATTGGTGAACGCACGCCGGCCGCGTCCCAGCGTGCTTCACTTTCTCCGACTCAAACGCCATCACCGGTCCTGTTCACAGGAGACCAGCGCCCCCCCCCCCCCACGTGGCGGGCCTCGTCTCCTTTGGCGGATCTCTCGAGCGCGACGACAGCATATCCATCGCCGCTTCTGAGGACGAATGGCCGGGCTCTCTCGGCCCCGTCTCCGCCTCCCAATCTGTGGCCAGTGGATTAGCGACCAGGACAAACTCCGACGCCGAAATGCTTCGGATCCTGACGAAGGCCGTCGCGGACCTCGAGCTAGAGTGGGCCTCGCCCGAGGAGCCGCCTCGTAGTCGGCTGGATGGATGGTTTCTGGAGGGGCGCCAGCAGGCCCCGCGTCACAAACCGGCGCCATTTTTCCCCGAGGTCCACGAGGAGCTAACCAAGGCCTGGCGCGCTCCATACTCAGCACGTGTGGGATCTGCAGTTTCCGCGACGCTCTCCTCCGTGGATGGCGCAGCGGAAAAGGGTTATGAGTCTTTGCCGCCCCTCGAAGAGGCCGTGGCAGCTCATCTTTGCCCGAGCACTGCAGCCAGCTGGCGAGCTAGAGCCGCTCATCCCAACAAACCCTGCCGAAACACCTCAGCCCTCGCTGGACGCGCGTACGCCGCCTCCGGTCAGGCTGCATCGACCCTGCACACGATGGCCGTGTTGCAGGTCTACCAGGCCAAACTCCTCCGGTCCATGGACGAGACTGGCCCGGACCCGGAGACCTTTCGAGACCTGAGGAGTGCTACAGACTTAGCGCTGCGCGCTACTAAGGCTACAGCACAGGCCATCGGAAGAAACATGGCGAGCTTGGTCGTGCTCGAGCGCCATCTTTGGCTTAACCTCACCGAGATTAAGGACGCCGACAGAACGAGGTTTCTCGACGCCCCGGTGTCCAGCTCCGGGCTCTTCGGCCCGGCGGTGAAAGGTTTCTCAGAGAGGTACACAGAGGCACAGAAAGCGTCCCAGGCCATGCGACACTTCTTGCCGAAGCGTTCGAGCTCCGCGACCAGCAAGCCCAAGCCGCCGCCTTCGCCTCATCCAGCCAAGCCGGTGAAACAGGCCTCTCAGCCCCGCCCTGCGGCTGATAGCCAACGCCAGCCAAGGCCCGCGAAGCGCTACCCGCTCCCCAGGCGTCAAGGCCCTCGACCCAGCGCCGCGGCCGACCAGATGCCTCCGAAGTCGTCCTAGCACGGAGAGGAAAGAGAGAGGGCTCGTGTCTCGCGCTAGCCGGACCACCCTCGAAGAAACCGGCAAAACTTCCCACAGCTCCCTGTTCAGTTCAGGCGGCTGGGGATTTTATTATTGTAAACAGGCCCGCAGCAGTGAGCGCGTCTTTGCAAACAAACGCCGTTTTCACGGCGACCCAAATAAAGCACAAAAAGAGTATGTTTCACAATCACATCACACGGGTTCACGGTCCCTCTTCACTAGGCGGCCCCCGCCCTGTTGTAAGACTGAAATCCCCCCGGGCAAAAGCCGGTATAATCAGTCAAACACTCAGTATGTGCACAAATCACAGTGTAAGGGTATCAGGTCCCCCTATGTTAGGCGGTCCCCCCCATTCAGTGTGTCAAGCCCTAGCCACACGGGCGTTGGCCTGGCAAGCCATCCCTGGTGTGTCGAGTTGGGTCATAAACACTATAAAGCGAGGCTACTCGCTCCAATTCGCTCGCAGACCCCCGAAATTCCAGGCGGTTATCGAGACATCGGTGAGAAGCGACGTGGGTCACGTGCTTCGCACCGAAGTTCAGAATTTATTAGCAAAAGGAGCGATAGAGTCAGTCCCTCCCGCGCTAATGTATTCGGGGTTTTACAGCCGCTATTTTCTAATTCCAAAGAAAGACGGCGGGCTCAGACCCATACTAGATCTGAGACGTTTGAACAGGGCTCTCATGAGACGGCCCTTCAGAATGTTAACACTCAAACAAATTCTCGCGCAAGTTCGCCCGGGGGATTGGTTTGTTTCAATGGATCTGAAAGATGCATACTTTCATATTCAGATCGTCCCTTGTCACAGGCCATTCTTGAGATTCGCCTTCGAGGGGAGGGCATATCAATACACCGTTCTGCCGTTCGGTCTGAGCCTGGCACCCCGTACATTCACGAAATGTATGGATGCAGCGCTCTCCCCGCTAAAAAGCCAGGGAGTGCGTGTGCTGGATTATCTCGACGACTGGCTGGTGCTAGCGCAGTCGAGAGAAGAACTAATAATTCACAGGGATTTGATTCTCGGCCATTTAAAATGCCTGGGTCTCACAATCAATGTTGCCAAAAGCGAACTGAACCCCAGCCAGACTGTGGTCTTTCTGGGCACGGTTTTGGACTCGGTGACAATGAAAGCGCGGCTCACTCAAGAGCGCGCGCTATCTGTGCAGACACTGGCAGCCACGTTCAGGGCGCGCGAGCGCGCGCCTCTGAAGAGGTTTCAGAAACTGCTTGGTCTAATGGCAGCCGCATCATCAGTACTCCACATGGGATTACTGCGCATGCGCCCGCTGCAGCACTGGCTGAAACGCCGTGTGCCAACCCATGCATGGCAGTCAGGCAGCCTGCGCATTATGGTGAATCACGGGTGTTTAAGAACACTGATTCCCTGGCGGGCTCAGGACTGGTACCGCGAGGGGGTGACCATGGGGGTAGTTTCCAGGAGGAAGGTGGTTTTTACAGACGCATCCAACCTGGGTTGGGGAGCGCTGCACGAGGGCAGGCCTGCCTCCGGCCTCTGGTCGAGTGCGGAGCAGAGCTTACATATCAACTGTCTGGAAATGAAAGCAGTTGGTTTGGCCCTGAAAGCATTTCTGTTAAACCTCAAGGGTCACCATGTCCTGGTCCGTACGGACAACATGTCAGTGGTGGCCTACATAAATCGCCAGGGGGGCATCAGGTCGGGCAACCTGCATGCTATGGCGAGGGACCTCCTCCTATGGGCACAGGCCAACCTTAGCTCCCTGAGAGCAGCGCACATCCCGGGCGTCCAAAATCTGGGCGCGGATATGCTCTCACGGGGCAACACTCCCCTAAGCGAGTGGTCTCTGAACCCTCAGACGGTCAGTCTGATATGGGAGAGATTTGGCGAGGCCGAAATCGACCTTTTCGCCTCGAGAGCCAACACCCACTGCAGGGTGTTTTTCTCGAAGAACAGGGACGCGCTGGCCCATCCCTGGCCCAATCGCCCCCTTTATGCTTTCCCCCCCATCTCGATGGTCCCACAAGTCATCGAACGGGTCAGGGAGAGCGGATGCCCAGTCCTTCTGGTGGCTCCTCTCTGGAAATCCAGACCATGGTTTCCGGAGCTGGTTCAGCTGTCAGACACGGTCCCCTGGCCCGTTCCAATGAGGAGGGACCTCCTCACACAGGCCAAAGGGACGATATGGCACCCCCGACCCGATTTATGGGCCCTCCATGTGTGGCCCCTAAACGGGTACCCGGGGGCCTTCCTGACAAAGTCTTAAGCACTATCTCTGAAGCAAGGGCCCCGTCTACTAGGCGTCTTTATGCTTTGAAGTGGTCGGGTTTTTCCAGCTGGTGCTCGAAAAACCGAGTTGACCCAGAGTCATGTGAGGTATCGGTGGTACTCTCCTTCCTGCAGGAGCTACTGGACGCGGGCCGCACCCCGTCCACGCTCAAAGTTTATGTGGCAGCCATCGCAGCGCATCATGCGTTGGGGGCTGGTCAATCACTGGGAAGAAATGACCTGGTGGTAAGATTTCTGAAGGGCGCTAGGAGAATTAACCCCTCCAGGCCCCCATCAGTACCTCCCTGGGACCTCTCCACGGTCCTCAGGGCCCTGAAGGGGCCGCCTTTTGAACCGCTCCGATCGGTGGATCTAAAACCACTCTTGCTTAAGACTGCTCTCCTGTTGGCATTGGCATCTATCAAGCGAGTGGGAGATCTGCAGGCCCTTTCTGTGAGTCCGGCATGTTTGGAGTTTGGAGCGGATGACTCCAGAGTCATTCTCAAACCCAGGCATGGTTACATACCCAAGGTGCTCTCAACGCCGTTTAGAGCGCAAGTTATCACGCTATTAGCCCTTCCCCCTTCTGCTGAGGATGGGGAGGTTAATCTTCTCTGCCCTGTTAGGGCGCTGAGAGTCTATCTGGAGCGTTCTGCGTCTTTTAGACAGTCAGAACAGCTGTTTGTCTGCTTTGGTGGCCGATCTAAGGGTGGTCCAGTTACCAAGCAAAGACTGTCTAGATGGATAGTGGATGCCATTTCTATGGCTTATACTTCAGTGGGTCAGGTTTGCCCTATAGGTGTCAGGGCCCATTCGACTAGAGGCATGGCCTCGTCATGGGCGTGGTCATCTGGGTTTCCCATTCAAGATATTTGTGATGCGGCCGGCTGGTCCTCGCCTTCCACATTTATGAAGTTCTATAATATGGAGGTGCCTTCCCTGCAGGCGAAGGTCCTTTCAGTATGATTAAGGCTCGATGCTGTCTGGTCTTGTCTACAAAAAATTACTGTGCATAATCACATACATACATGTATAAAACCCGCTTAGGCCGGTTATGAATTGTACTAATAATCCCGACAGTGTCGGGGTTTGTTAGCATATTCTGTTGGTTGTTACTGACTCTTATATATTATTCAGGCCTGACAGTGTCTGGTCTGATATATATATGTATATATTGGGTTCTGGCTTGTTCTGTTAGCTCAGGGGGCCTGAGTTTCAGTGCAACCAGTTACTAAGGGTGCGGCGTTTTACAGGGCGTCCCCACTGCGTATAGCTACGCAATACGAAGTGACCGTTCGAAAGGGAACTACTCGGTTACTGTCGTAACCTCAGTTCCCTAAAAGAGGGGGAACGAGTATTGCGTAGCCGGCCGCATTTAGTAACTGGTGAAGTTGTCGCTTCAGTCGTTAAACCTGCTATAATGGCGAATTCGGGGGTCTTTTATAGGCTAAGCCACACCCCCTTGACGGGCTCTGACGTTGAGCTAGCTCATTGGCTGCAGGTCAGAGTCGCCCGCGCCATTGGTTGTGCAGTTGCGGCAGCACAGCCTATGAGCGTGCCAGGCGCTCAGTGTGCTGGCTGTGCAGCTGCAAATGCGTTTTACATATAGGTTTCAGTAAATCGAGGAAAAGGAGTTTCCCCACTGCGTATAGCTACGCAATACTCGTTCCCTCTCTCAGGGAACTGAGGTTACTACAGTAACCGAGTAGTTTTCTGTCCCTCCATTGACAGCTACGCAACTACCACTTTGACGCTTCAAAAAGTTAATAAAGAAATCGTGAAACTAATTCATATGAATTGTAAATGTTTAGTCCAAATTTTATGAAGAGATTCGATTTCTTTATATGATGAATATATTAAATTAGGCTTTTATTCAGATTTAAACATTGATCAGCTAACATAAACAAAAGCTGAGCCGAACCTGCTTGACACACGAGAACAAACCTCATTGGTTCTTGCAGAAGCTCAAAGTGATGTGTAACATGAGAATGAACCTCATTGGTTCTTGCAGAAGCTCAAAGTGATGCGTAACACGAGAATGAACCTCATTGGTTCTTGCGGAAGCTCAAACGTCATACGTAACACGAGAATGAACTTAATTTGTTGCGGAAGCTAAAACGTGCTGCGTAACACGTAAATGAACCTCATTGGTTCTCGCAAGTCAAGCTAACATGCATTAGCTTCCTAGCCTGACTGCGTCAGACTTCGTACTTCCGCTCAATTTAATTTCGCTTCTGTACTCAGTCTGAGACATCGACATGTCTCTCAGTTTTCCTCCGGCCTGAAAACAGCCGGCCAATCAACGAACAGAGGGCGGGCTGAGAGCCGTGACGTAGACGTTAAGCACCGAGTTTAAGATTGTATTTTAGGTTAGGGAAATCGAAAACGGAGACGCGTGATGCAATTCGCTCTGTTGTGGAGAATATTCCCGGCATTTGCAAACTGAAGCCCGAACAAGAAGAGTGTTTGTTAAACATTTTGAATGGAGGTGATGTTGTGGCCCTACTCCCGACAGGTTTTGGGAAAAGTTTAATTTATCAACTATTACCGATCGTCAGCAAGAAACTAGGCAGGCCAAAGGCCGGCATGGCGATAGTTGTGATTGTGTCCCCCTTGGCTGCACTCATGGAGGATCAGGTCAAGGAGGCAGCAAAACTCGGTCAGCCATGTTCACTCCGGTATTTCGCTCGATGGTTTCGTTTTCGCATCATACATGTTTACAGTGGAAGGTCAATGCGGCTGAGCTGGCGAATAACACATGTCATAACCAAACGTTATGTGATTGGCTTATGGGTAACCAATGATTTTATACTTCAGACAAGCCCCCCCCCCCCCTAATGGCTACATGGCTACGCAACTGACAGTTTGATGCTTCAAAAAGTTCATAAAGAGATCGTAAAACTATGAATTGTACTCATGTGTTCAGGCATGTTCGCTTGACGTGCGAGAACCAACGAGTTTCATTTTCATGTTAGGCAGCACGTTTGAGCTTCTGCAAGAACCAATGAGGTTTGTTCTCACGCATCAAGCAGGTTTGATTGAGCTTGTTTATGTTCTCTGATCAATGTTTAAATGCAAATAAAAGCCTAAATTAAATCTCTTCATCACATAAAGTGATCGAGTCTCTTCATAAAATTTGGGCTAAATGCATGTGAATTAATGTTACAATCTTTTTATGAACTTCTTAAAGCGTCAAAGTGGTAGTTGCGTAACTGTTAATGGAGGGTCAGAATGAAAGCTCTTAGATTTTATCAAAAAAGATCGTAATTTGTGTTCTGACGATGAACGATAGTCTTACGGGTTTGGAAGGACATGATGGGTGAGTAATTAATGACAGAATTTAAATTTTTGGGCGAACTATCCTTTTAACCTTCACAAAGGGTCAGTGAATGAATCTTTTTAGTGAACTGTTTTAAAAGATTCGAGTCAATGGAGTGAATCAAAATTCCCACCACTAGTACCACAAAACACTCGTCGTATGGACGTGCCCCAGTAAAAGCGGCGGGCGCCTCTCTTTCGTCACACGCCGGAGAGAGAACTATTCCAAATCTCCCATGTGTTTTTGTAGGGGGGAGGAATGTTGTTGAAGTTTGGCTGGTTGTAGGCTAAGTGTGTTTTAACAAACCAAAATCATGAGACTTTTGAGAGTTCGAGACACTTAAAGTTAGGCGCTGGTTTTCTTTGTTTATGCTGGATGCGCTGGCCTGGGGAGTGTTATTGGATAGTAGTATTGTGGTCTAGAGACGACTTTCCTCAACCCCCTTTTTCTCCGGAGCGCTGGCTAACATTAGCAGGATAGCCGCTGCCTCTACCATACTTTCGTAGAACAACGGGAAAGTTGTTTGAGTCCGGAGACATGGCGGAGACTAAAATAATTTATCACATTGACGAAGAGGAGACGCCGTACTTGGTGAAGATTCCCATAGCGGCTGAAAAAATCACTCTGCTGGATTTTAAACAGGTCTTGAACAAGCCGAACTACAAATTCTTCTTCAAGTCTATGGACCAGGACTTCGGGTAAGTTGAAACACACAAAGATGTGCACGAAATGCCCGAATAAAAACAGTTTTCTTCGTGTTGTAGGAAATGAATATTTGTGTATGTTGTGTGTCAGACGTTGTTGTAACAGCTTGCTAAGGTTTGGGTGGTCTAATCGTATCAAGCCATCACACTGCAAAGTAACTGTAACTTTCCAAATGTCTCGAGAGAGTATATCAGTGTTATAGGCTAATTAAAAAATACTTTGTCCATATTAGTTGTGTTATATACAGATATAACATTGAATGCATATCTACATAGGTCATTATTTGATAGGTTATCTGGATTGTTTACCGTGAAGCGATTATTTAAATGCAATAGTCAAATTCATGTTGATGCGAGATAGCCTAATTTCTCTAAATCTTTCAGTTTTTAGTGTAGCCTACACCACCGTGCTTTTTTTTTAAAAGAGATGAAGGATTAATTCAGCAAAGGCACATTAAATAGGTCAAAAGTGACATTTACAAAAATATGTTACAAAAGGTTTCCATTTTAAAAAAGTGCTGTTAACTTTTTATTCATCAAAAAACGCTGAAAAAGATGCATCACAGTTTCCACGAAAATATTAAGCTGTTTTAACATGAATAATTATAATAAATGTTTCTTGAACAGAGAAGCACAAAATTGTAAAATTCAGAAATTGTTCTGATTACGATCATGTGAGACTGAAGACATCATGAGTAATGATGCTGAAAATTCAGCTTTGCATCACAGGATTAGTTACATTTTAATATAGATTCAACTGGAAAACACTTACACTTAACATTATTATGTTTTATTGGATTTTTGATTAAATAAATGCGGTGAGTAGACTTCTTGAATAACATAAAATCTTACTGACCCCAAAGTTTTGAATGGTATTGTATAATTTGTTGCCATTCTGTCTTCTACCTAAACATTAGGTAGATCATATTCATCATGTAGTGAAATCCTCATCCTTTTTCCTTCTCTTCTTTGCATACATGCCAAGTTTTTAGTGTCCCACTGCTGTCTTGCCGGCCTTTTTTTTTATAAAGAGTGGAGTTCTTTGTCTCAGACCGCATATTTGGCCTGAATCGTCCTGCCATGGACAGAATACCAGCCAATAAATCTCAGCCACGTACTTGTCAGTTATGCATTATCCAGATGCTACAGGAATGTCTGCAGTAATCTTAGCAAATTAGGTTATCATCTGACTGTAAATAGTCCATCAGTTTGACAGTTTACACTTATGTTTACATGGATATGAACCAAAGACATTCACCTGAAGAAGCACTGTAAATGTTGAGTCACTGACACAAATTTAAATTATTGAGTTACATTTATTTTGTCAACAATTTCAGGTTTCATGACGATGATCATATTTATAATGAATCATTTGATTGCTATAATATACTACCATTCAAAAGTTTAGACTTGGTAAGATTTTTTGGTTTTTGAAGAAATTAATACTTTTATTCAGCAAGGACACATTAAGATGATCAATCAACATTGATAATAATAAATGTTTCTTGAGTACCAAATCAGCACATTAGAATGATTTCTGAAGGATCATGTGACACTGAAGACTGGAGTAATGATGCTGAAAATTCAGCTTTGATCACAGGAATAAATTACATTTTGAAAAATATTCAAATGGAAAACTGTTTCACAATAATAGTTTTCAAAAAAATTCACAATATTGCTATTTTTACTGTATTTTTGATCAAATAAATACAGCCTTGGTGAGCAGAAGCGACTTCTTTCAAAAATGTTTAAAAAAAACGTATCGACCCTAACTTTTGAATGGTAGTAGTGTATAGCAATATATGTGTAGAAAATATACATATGACCTATGTATACATATTAATATCATCAACAATGACCAATTTACATCAGAAGAGTGAAACTAACATGGTTTTACAGGGATTTGAAAATTAGCATTTTTAACCCTCAGGTGCTGTTATTTGTGCTGCATGTCATTATTGACTTAACATTTTTACGTTTTGTGTTTTTAGAGTTTTGTAGCCTACTTAATGGGAATGGTACAAAACTTGTTAATGGTTTTGGCAATGGTTTTGATTCGAAAAGGTTAAATGGTCCTGAAAAAAAAGTCACAGTATTGTTCGCTGTCAAAAATGAGCGAATTTCATCTAGTGGAAACGTTTGGTACTGCGGCCAAACGAAATCTTACTGAAAGCTCATTTTTTGAGATATCCTCCTCAACTATGGAACACAACTAGTTTAGATTTACTAGTTTGATTTTCTCAAAGTTTTAGAGTAAAACATGTTTTGGGAAATATAAAATTTGAAAATGTTATTTTTGTGCATTTTGCACAAGTTCACTTTTTCAAACTGGTTTCACTTCAGCAAGTGTTGTCTTAAAAAGAGACCAAACGTTAATCTGTGCTCCAAAGCAATCAAGATTTATGACCGTTTAAGTTTTTAATAATTAATTAGGTCTATTTGATGTAACTGCATTGCTGAGATCTGTTTTTATTGTAGATTTTACTGTGAAAGCGAAATCTTCAGTCTTGATCTTTTCTTCTTTCCTACCTTGGAAGAAGGGCCGTCGCTGTCTTGTCGGTTTCTGTTATTGTGGTAAAGGGTGGACGTGTGTGTGTTATTGTTGAGCGGCGTTGGATGTGGATGTAAGCGGATACGGCGGTGGAGTGGGGCAGAGCGCTGTGATGCTGATTCGCAGTGTGAAGAGCCAGCTGTCAGTCTGACTGTGTGTGGCAGGAGATGTTTGGGGAGGGATATGGTTGGAGGTTGGAGACGGGCCATTTGCTTAGTGTCTGGGATAGAATCAACAGAAAGAGAGAGAAAGGAGCCGGGGACCCCTCGGTCTCTCCAGGCCCCCCTCTACATTCTCTCTGCTGTTTTTACATCCCCTTTAAAGTACAGACCAGATTCCAGGCTGGCTTTATTCCTCTTCTGTAGAGTAAGTGCAAATCATCCAAATTAAAATAAATATCCAGATGGTTTCTAAGCCAAATTGTAACATGGTCTGCAGACTTAATATGTCCAGAACTCATTCTGTTGTAAGAGCTTTTGTTGAAAGCAGGTTTTCATGAGAGGTTGTGGTTTGAGTGTGTGTGTGTGTTGTTGTGGGCCGTGTTAGAGGTCAAGGGTTGTTTTTCAAGTACAGATGTTGGGCTTAATTAGCGTCATTAGTGGGTTTGGGGGTGGGATTGTTTCACATGCGTTAAAAACGCCAGGAGAGCTTTGCTTTTAGGAAGTGCTTTGTGAAATTGTTGAAGAGTTGCATCATCTAGTCAAATGTTTGTTTGGTGCAGAAGAATTGGCAATGGTTTGTGTACATTCAGACAATGAAAAACACTACAGACAATATGTAAGCCTAGTCCCAGACTAAAATGGCATGTTTGAGCTGTTTTAACTAAAAGCAAATTGCACTGACATATCTTAAAATATGTCTCAAGATTCACACCAGTAAAGTTTTTTTCTAAGGGACGTTTATAAAAGCTACTTTAAATATCCTGATTGAACTAAGGCCTAATCCTGGCTTAATCTAAGCCCTGTCTGTGAAACCAGGCCTTAGAAAAATGAGAAAAAACAAGTAATTTAATATTTATGTAATAATATAACTAACAGTGGTGTTTTCTAAGGCAAGCATCACTATTACTACTGCTGATAGATATTCAGGGACCGTATTCACAAAGAATTTTAAGGCTAAAAGTAGCTCCTAACTGGCGAATTTAGGAGCAACTCCTAAAAATAATGGGCGTGTCACTCCTAACTAGGGCTGCAACGATTCGTCGACGTTGTCGACAAAAATCGATAGTAGAAAAATTAATTGTCGAAGTTGTCGCCAGACATGTTTTTTCCGACCGAGGCATCTCTCTTGAGTACAATCTCTGCCGAGAGTCGCACATGCACATTAGCTTCTCTGCTGAGCGATAACATACAGAAATGGCGGCGTCCAACGCAGCAGCTGCGCTTACCAAAACATCTAAAGTTTGGGAGCATTTTAGCCTAACCTGGCCCTAGCCAGATGAATTTCGCTCCGCCTAGCTTCACTCATCCATCTGGAACCGATCCATTGAAATGGCGTTTCAGAAGGCTGGGCCTTATCAAAAATCCTTGCATATGATTGGATGAGCCACTTGTCTGTCATCTTTATCGACGTGCTATTTCAACCACTCACACTACCAGAGGAGCCATTTGGTAGATCAAGCTCTTGCCAAATCCGGTCGGGAGAAGGGCGAAAACATTGTTTCCACCAACAAAAGCCTTAAGAGCCGTTCTCTGATGTTCTTTTAATGAAACAATATTAGGTAGATTGGACAACACGGATGAAATAGCAGCATCAATGTTAACGCTTGCTTACTCGATGCGAGCCTCCATCGTTGTCTGAATCAAAACAGTCTCACGGTCGCTTCTCCACTACGTCACATCTATGAAACTCCCGCCCTGCGTCCTGATTGGCTAAACCATAAAGTTGGGTGGAGAAATCACTCTCAATGGAAGAGGTTCCAGATGGATGTGAGTGAAGCTAGGCGGAGCGAAATTCATCTGGCTAGGGCCAGGTTAATTTTAGCCTGGATACGGCGAATAAAAAGATTACCTGCATGGTTTGCAAAGCTCGGTGATGCACGAACATTTAAAGAGAAAGCACGTCGGAAAGTTGAATAAAACAGAGTTTGATTCGCCTCGGTAAGTTTTAAATAACATGGAAGCCAATACGTTTTGTTTTGGATGTACATTGTACATTTTATAAGCATATTTTCGGTAAAAAAAAAAAAGGATTTAACGTTATGCCCGACTGTGCCTGACAAAAGTATTTTAAATTACTGTTTTATTGCTGCTAATGTGCCTGCCCCTGGTTTACAGGAAGAAAATGTTTACTTGATTTTAATGCATTTTTCATTGAAGTACCCCCTTCTTTCTTGTGTTTAATATAATTTTCCACAGAATTAAAGCAATCTCATGCTAAATTTTTTAAAAATGTAATAATTATTCGATTAGTCGACTAATCGTTTCAATAGTCGGTGACTAGTCGACTATTAAAATAGGCGTTAGTTGCAGCCCTACTCCTAACTTTAGGACTCCTAATTTTTTTCACTAAGAGTAATTCACGAAGCATTTTAGCCCTAAAAGTAGCACCTAAGTCTGGGACAGCTTAAAAGAAGTCGAGATGACTCCTAACTCACTAAGACCTATTCACAAAGGATTGTAGCGCACACCACCGCCTCTCGCAGTCGTCTGGGGTCCGTGACACAAGCGGGAATGCTGCATTGATCTGCAAACAAATCCTCTCCCATTCTCACGCTTAGTTTGGCTTGATATCCCTGTGCCGAATTTCCCTTTTATTATGTTTTTTTTTTCAGCACCAACTGGGCCAGCAGCAGTAACTGATCCTGCGTCCAGTTGGGCTTTCTTTTCCATTTTGGCGATTTCATAATAATCCACCGTCATTCAACTATTACATTACTTCAAAAGGAGCAACATTTCCTTGTTTTAAGTTTATTTTTCTATTTAGGCTAATATGATGTCAATTAACCAAGCCAGTGTTCATGCAAGTGTCGTTTTTCATTATTAGGCAAGTGGCGGTTTTCATTCGGGTATTAGGCTACCTTGATTTAATTTAATTCACGACTTTTCTCTCTCTCTCTCTCTGCCTTTTTAGAATTACACTTCACTGAGGACTGCACAAACATGTAATTATATATGCATTTCGATGACATTACTATTATTATTTTGTGTAGGACACAGACATATTTAGATGTCGTAATTCCATGATTTGTTGCGTCTGTGTTATGTTCCGCATGATGGCCCTGTCATCAAACAAACCAATCACCGTGATCATTGCGAGGAAGCTTGAGAATTGACGTCATCTATAACAACGAGGACTCACTCTTAGTTTAGGAGTTGTCATTTTTCCTTACTAAGAGTAGGTCTGAAAGGCGTTGTGAATAACTTTTAAGAGAAAACTCCTAGCTAAAATATTTTAGTGCGATTTAGGAGTACTCCTAATGGTAAGATAAAATTCTTTGTGAATACGGCCCCTGATCTCTAATATTTAAACTTTGGCACCATTTGAGGGCTCAGTAGAATTGCATCCATTTGTATGCCTTGGAAACTTAAACGTGTTTTTCTGTGCTATATTATACATTGTTATGGCATTGCCAGTTCTGCTGAACTGTCAACAAGATTATCTTGTATCTGGCTTACATAGCTGAGATTCTGTCTGATTAGCAAACACATGACTTGTGATGAACCTTGCAAGCATCAGAATATGTATGCTACCATTCAAAGGTTTGGTAAGATATTTAAAATGTTTTTGAAAGAAGTCTCTTCTGCTCATCAAGCCTTTATTTGATATTTCATAAAACAACCGTTTTTACAGTATTTTTTTATTACACTAAAAAAAAAAGTTTTCTATTTTAAGATATTTGATCCCGTTCACACTGATCCACAAAAACAACTAAGCGCTGTATTATTCATGCCAGGCCAGTAGTGGCATGTACATATACAGTAGTTGGCGATGTCACTTTGTAAAGAAACTATGTACTGAACGGCCAAAACAAAGCTTCCGTTTTTAGTTATCAATGTTGAAAACAGTTGTGTTGCTTAATATTTTCATGCAAACCATGATTATTATTTTTTAGGATCCTTTGATAAATTTAAAGTTTAAATGAATAACATTTATTTGAAATCTTTTGTAACATCTTAAATGTTTTTACTGCCATGTTTGATCAGTCTTTGCTGATTAAAAGTATTAATTTCTTTCAACAACAAATTCAGTACAAAAAAATTGTACTTACCCCACTTTTGAATGGAAAAAAGTGGACACACATTTAGTCCACAACATATGCACAACATACAAAAGTGTATGTTGTGTGCATGCCATCGTTTTTGTGCAAAAGTGTTTGTTAATTTACGGAATTACATTATAGCTAGCTGTGTCTTTTCCATCTTGCATATTGAGATTTTCTTTCTGTAAAGCAAACATAACAATTAATGAAAATATAAATATTTATGGTCTGTGAGTGTGACTACTACTAGCCCAATTAGTAAACAGTATTGTTGTGCCCTGTTATTGTTCTACAGAAATTAATTCACCTCAGATTATGTGGTTTGTGGATGAGATGTGATGATTTGATGGTGGTCAAACCTAATAGGATTTTCAATAAAATAGACAAAAAAATTCCATAGTCATATCGTTTAGGAGGGAAAACAGAGGCAAGGACCAGAATGTCATAGAGACTTAGATCATTGACATTAAAGTGCCCCTGTGATGCTTTTTCGAATATTACCTTGAATGCATGTCAACCTATTGTAGGAGACCTCTAAAACAAGATTAGGAACCTTTAAAATAGCAAAATAGTGGCACTTTAACATAGAAAATATATATTAAACTGCATCGTGACAGCAAGTTTTGAATGTTTAAGTACCACTCATGTTTTCATCATAAATTGTACAAATCTAGAATATACATTCTTTCTATGGCTTGAGTAAAGTCAAAATAGCCTAAGGCCTGGTTCCACAGACAGGGCTTAGATTAAGCCAGGATTAGGCCTTAGTTCAATTAGGACATTTAAGTAGCTTTTATAAACATGCGAAACATTACTGATGTGAATCTTGATAAGACTGATAGTATTTTAAGACATGTCAGTGCTAGGGATGTCCCGATCCGATACTCAGGATCGGTATCGGCTCCGATACTGCCATTTTTGCGGGATCGGGTATCGATCAGACATCGATCAGACGAGGCCGATCCAAATCCGATATTGTGGGTATAGCCTACTATTATGTGTTATTGTTAAGCCCCACAAAAGGCACAAAAACATTCTAAAGTACCATAACGTTTTCGTGCACTCTATTATAAGTGTTCTGAAGCCATTATGTGAGAGAGAAATTAATATTTAAGTCATTAAATTCAAGATCACGTAAACTTTTCCCTCTCGCGGCTGTCAGTCATTCTCCATTCAGCATTCAAACAGCGCGTCGCGTTCGGTTACAGTCAATGATGAAACTATCTTCAAGATGATTCAATGTTAATACTATTATACTTTATCTTGCTGGACTTTATTGCTGTAACTCAATCGTGTTACTCTCTACCGGGTGTCGGACGCTGTCGGTTTGATCCATAGGGCTTGATCACAACACTAGAGTCAGAGCACTATAATTGTTCTTCACGCGCACAGTAACTAAAATTTAAAACTGTTAAAAGAAAAGGCTCAATAAACGATTGCATAGATAGATACTGTATAATACACTGTCCATCAATATGTATCTCCGTTGTGCTTTGAACTTTTCAAAGCGGACTCGACGCGCTGCGTGCTGTAACTCCACGTGGCTTCAAGCGCATCATTCTCCGCTCGGGATGCGCATACGCGCTTTGTGCCGCACTGTATTGAAGCCTTTCATATCATAATGCAGTGACGCAATTAAAGCTTATTAACATTAATAATTATTAATGTTGCTGCCTCATTAAATAGCTGTGCAATACACTTAAAACATGTCTCAATTTTATAGCAGATTTAGCTATATCTAAAATAATTATCTTTTTCATTTTTGTTACCCTTGTTTTTCATTAATGTATTTTACAACAATAAGAAGAGCAATGTGTATTATCCACTAATCTAGTTTATAATAGCATTTTTGTCATAGATTATGATCATATATTTTGGGGATTTGTTGTTTATCTTTATAATGAAGCTGTCTGTATTAAGTAGATTGTGTTTAACACACACAAGAGTGATAATCAGTTTAACACAGTTATAGAAATTCTACTTGATTTAAAAAACAAAAACTGTACTGGTATTTACAATGTAGAATGCTGCTGTTTAAATTGTTTTAACTTTAAACCTGTTGGTAGCTAGCTAGCTTTAAGTACTGAAGTATCTGTATTTTCTTTCATTTATATATTTCTTTATTTTTTTTGTAGTGTTTGAATAAAGGGTGGCAATCTTTCATAATCAACTGTTGTTGTGGACTATATAGGAGGTATATTTTAGGTGGCTAATTGAGAAAATTGCTATATTTTTTATTAGTTTAAGAATAAAATAAAAATATCGGATTAATATCGGTATCGGCAAAAGCCAAAGCTGCGGCATCGGTATCGGTATCGGAAGTGAAAAAGTGGTATCGGGACATCCCTAGTCAGTGCAAGATGCTTTCAGTTGAAACAGCTCAAACATGCATTTTAGCCTGAGACTAGACTTAAGCCTCGTCTGTGAAACCGCAGGAATATGTATGTATGTATATGTAAATGTGTGTTCGTTTATTTAAATCCGTCTCACTTTAATACCTTTGTCTGCTCAGGGTGGTGAAGGAGGAGATCTCAGACGACAGTGCCAAGCTGCCATGCTTCAACGGAAGAGTTGTCTCCTGGGTAAGAAAACAACTGCTCCTGTTCCAGTGCTCTCTGTCACTCACTCAGCAGCATTTTTCTCCCTCCCCGAACAATATTTGTTTTACTGAGCTTTCATATGGTGTCTCAACAGTTCTCGGATTTATGAGTGCAAACTGCACCGTTTGACTAAGCTCTTCCGAAGCTCCTCATCCCTGTAGTGACATGTAACAGGCCTGTTTTGATTTATGTCACAGTGAATCTTTTAAAGAGCACTAAGTGTGTGTGTCAGGCCCTTCACACACGGAGGCTGAAATCCAGTCTCGGCTAAAAGCCCTCAAAGAAAAGCAGGTGCTTAAGTCAAAAGGCCTGGACGAAACCAGACCCACTGGGATGGAAATAGTAGACCACTGTCAGGATGGCTCAAGGTCCCTTGAGAGGGAGTGTACAATAACCTAGCATCCATTAGCATGAAGAAAGGAGAAGGGCATACAATGATACTGTACATCTGAAGTTGCTTTCTCTTCTCAAGTATATGTCTTTGACTAACATTTAGCATACTGTGTTTTCTTGCAGATTGTTGATGAATTTTCCATTGCTTGTTTGCAGTGCTATTTGAGCTTTTTTAAAAGGGTTGATCTCTTCCTGTTCACTGTCAGACATTTACCTCTCCAACTTAAACTCTTCATTTAAATTATACTTGCGTAAAACCCAGACACTGGATATGTTTGACCTGAAGCATTGTGTGATCAGTTTGACACTTTTCAGTGAGCTTCACGAGTATAAAAAATCGTTGGGTAAAAAAAATATTTTGTGGTCATAAGATCTTTTCCTATAGTCCCTTTTAGTTCCTTGTTTTTTTTTTTTTTATGGATCACATTTCACTCTTACCTCAATCTTCTTTCTCTCTGTAAGCTGGTGTCCTCAGATACCCCCGCAGCCGAACCCCCAGCCCCTCCAGTAGAGGTCCCGTCTCAGCCCTCACCCCCCCCTCCACCCCTGCCTCCACCTCCCGCCGAGAGGACGGGGGGGATTGGAGACTCCAGACCCCCTTCCTTCCAGTATGTTAATCTGCATCTCTGTTTCTTGCCATGAATGTAATTTTGTGGTTACGGTTTGCAGCAGCGCTCAGTCAGTGACTAACTTTACAGCTTTCCTTGAAGGAACACTTACTTTTTTTGTTTATTTGCTTTTCCAAGCTGTATCATAGATTAGTCAAAATATGTGAAATATCATCAGACATCCTGGGTAAAGGTGCAGTAAGTGATTTCTGAGGAACACTGTTTATATTTGAAATCAGCCCAAACAAACACACCCCTCCCTTCATTGCTCCGCACCCAAAAAGCATAAACAAACGATCCAAGAGTGGATGTCTCTTTATCATAGCTGAAGCGAAGCAAGGAAGAGCAAAAAATGAACATACAGTACACAAGAATAAATACAAGCAAGTTTGGTTGTGAGTCGCCAGCAGCTCCAGAAAAAAAAAAATTCACACTCAAAACTGTCCTGCTACTTTAGCTCACATTACAACAACAGTAAATCTTGATTCTGTTAAACTCACATATGAGGCAGAAACAATGCAACCTTGGGGTCCGTTTTCAGGCCTTCCCGCTTCGGTCTATCCAGCGCTGGAAAGCTTTTCTAATATTAACCCGGGTCCTAAAGCTCTTGCCTGATCATAACCCTTCTTTTCCAGTGATATTCCTTTGAGCTTTCCTCTTTTGTAATGCCTCTCAGCATCTCTCTTTCTACAGTCTTTCTTCAAATCTCCCTCTTGCTCTCTCTCTCCTCCCACATCATGAGTGGACACACCCCCTACTGCTGATTGGCTCACTCTCTCTCCTCCCACATCATGAGTGGGGACACGCCCCCTACTGCTGATTGGCTCACTCTTTCATCCATCATCATAAGTGGACACGCCCCCTACTGCTGATTGGCTCACTCTCTCTCCTCCCCCATCATGAGTGGACACGCCCCCTACTGCTGATTGGCTCACTCTCTCTCCTCCCCCATCATGAGTGGACACGCCCCCTACTGCTGATTGGCTCACTCTCTCTCCTCCATCATCATGAGTGCTTCTCGGTCATATCCACTTTCAACAGCACTTCTCAGAAATCACTTACTGCAACTTTAAGGATTACAAAGAAATGCTTTTAAAATATGATGCATAAACCTTTTTTCTTTGTTTCTATAGTGCATTATACAGTATTCAGTAAACCAGCTTCACAGGAATAAACAGTTAAATATCCGTTAATGTTGCAGAATTAATCAATTATGAAACTGTGCGCATAAGGCACTCCTTTAAAAACTTCTTGCCAACCCCAAACTTTTGAACAGTAGTGTAAAACCTTTGCATGACACCCACAAGGTAATCCAATATGTTTTTGTGTAGAAAGTGCCTAAAACCATGAAGTGTTTGTGGTGTCTGACATGTAACAGTAGAATTTAAGCTGTTAAATGAAACTAACTTAAAAAATAAGAAAAAGTAATCAGGTTAAAAATACTGATTAAGAATATGATTTTGTTAACTCTCTTGCTCTTTCCTTATCAGAGATTGGTTTTCTAGAGGCAGCTGGCTTTTAAAAATTTAAGTTTCACTCAGCTTGCAAAGATGTACAGATGTGTCTTGAATAAAGCATTGCATGATGTGCGCGTGTGTGTGTGTGTGTGTTTAGTCCCAACACTACAGGCAGCCGGGAGTCCTTAGATGATCAGACAGAGACGGAGTCAGTCGTGTCTTTCAGGAGAGAGAGACCTCGACCCAGAGAGAGCATAGAGCAACACGGTCAGTTCAGTCTCTGATTTGTTTGACCTAATAATTACTGTGAATTCAACAGTATTTCAGTACGTTGAGAAAGCAGTCCGTGTTCATTTTGCTGCTGTGTTTCAGTTTCCGGGCCGCGTCTGAATGGGCAGTCCCGTATGGACCGACACCTGGCTGGGTATGAGAGTGCCACCACAGTGATGAGCAGTGAACTGGACACCACAAGCTTCTGTGATTCAGACGATGATGATACCATGAGCAGGTCAGAGTGTGTAGTGTGCTCGACTGGGCTTGGAGAATGTTTTGTACTTGAAATCCACTTCAATCGCATCTGTAGTTTTTAGGTTGTGTGTGTAATGTTTTATTTCTGTGCTCTGAATCAAATGATTGAACTGAAATTAAGTGTGTATAAGCATCTGTGCTTGCTTTTAGTCCAGTGGTTCTCAACTGGTCGGTCACAATCCAAAAATGGGTTGTGGGGTCCAGAAATGCAAATAATATTATGCATAACAAGATATTTACACATAGTAGAAGAAAAAAGGCAGTTGCTACCATGACTCAGATTACATTAAAGTTACATTTAAAATTCCTAATTTTGCTCTTACAATGGATTTACATGCATCCAATGTCAAAAAAAACACTTTAATTTTCTCATAATACGCAGTGCACGTCACCTCAGAGTCTGAAAACGGTTTGTTTGTAGATTCAGTCTCTCTTAACCCCTCCTTTCCGAGAGCTACTCTGCTCTGATTGGTCAGACAACCCACTCTGATGTGATTGGTCAGACAACCCACTCTGATGTGATTGGTCGACCGCTTACAGTGGTTGTTGGAAATTAGACACTCATTACCATATTTAAACTTCATCTCCCGATCTTCGTCAGCACTTACACAGTGATACGAACGATAGCATCAGTTCCAGCGCGAGTCCTCGTCCTTTTGAAGTGCGTCAAAGTGGATTCTTCTCGACATGTCGACAACACGAACCAAACTCTTCCAGTCTCAGCTACAATCAGTGTTTGAGGGTCAAAGTAGACGTTGTTCACAGACAGCCAAAGAGTTTCAGCAGTTCAGAATCGATTCTTTCTTTTAAGAGACAATAACTTTATTTGTTGTGCACTTTGACCTTTAAACTTTGCAGACCTTTTACATTCACAAACAGTGATATTACACACTTCATGAAAGGTCAAATTTAAAAAAAGCACTTAAAATAGATGTTTATTTGCAATAAGGATAAACATGCTTTTACGCAGTGAGTTATTGGCTGTTAAAGGGATACTCCACTTTTTTTGAAATTTTACAACTCCCCCAGAGTTAAACTTTTGAGGTTTACCGTTTTTGAATCCATTCAGCCGATCTCCGGTTCTGGCGGTACCAATTTTAGCATAGAACTATACTATACTCTCATTCCTGCGTAATAATCATGAAACTTCACTGCAGTACCATGAGTGCAGCAGGCGTAATGATATGACGCAGCGCCTGAAAATAGTTCCGTTGTGTTGACGGAAGGTGGCCTATTTTCAGGCGCTGCGTCATATCATTACGCCTGCTGCACTCATGGTACTGCAGTGAAGTTTCTTGATTATTACGCAGGAATGAGAGTGTAGTTCCTAGCCATCTTTTTTTTTTTGAGAAATAAAAAATGACCACTTCATTTTTTGTCTTGTCCACTTCAATGATGTATGCTAAGCTATGCTAAAAGTGGTACCGCCAGAACCGCAGATCGGCTGAATGGATTCAAAAACGGTAAAACTCAACAGTTTAACTCTGGGGGAGTTGTAAAATGAGCCTATTTCCAAAAAAAGTGGAGTATCCCTTTAAGAGCATGAAACCTACAAAATTCAAGAGACGTTTAAAAAAAAGAATAATAAACCAGCTAAGAAATTTTTAAGTTTTTACTATGTTGGGTTGCGACTTGATGTCCTGTATAATAAAACCTTGATCCTGAAGCAAAATGAGTTTGATACTTTGATTATGAATGTTTCTTTTATTTGACTAAATGTGTGTGATCAGGTTCAGCAGCTCCACTGAGCAGAGCACAGCATCTAGATTACTCAAACGCCATCGCAGACGCAGGAAACAGCGCCCGCGCCTGGAGAGGGTATGAAACAACCATCTGATACTATTGAACAATTAGTTGTTGTTGTTTTTTACTGAGTTTTCTCTGTTGTATTATAGGCTTCCTCTTTCAGCAGTGTGACAGATTCAACCATGTCCCTAAACATTATTACAGTCACTCTTAACATGGGTCAGTGCCATTTCTTACCTGTTCTTCCGTGATATTTCCTGCGCTGTTTATACATTATGCACTTTTTTCTTGCTATTGATGAAGTATAAATTGTTTAATTCATAATGTGCTCCATACTCCTTCTGTTTGTTGTGTCGTATAGAGAAGTATAATTTCTTGGGCATCAGTATAGTGGGTCAGAGTAACGAGAGAGGAGATGGAGGAATCTACATTGGCTCTATCATGAAGGGAGGAGCTGTAGCTGCAGACGGACGCATTGAACCTGGAGACATGCTGCTGCAGGTGTGTGTGTGTGTGTGTGTGTGTGTGTGTGTGTGTGTGTGTGTGAAGAAAATATTCTATATAGAACCTTAAAGGGTTCTTTCAGGCGCTATATCAGGCGCTTCATGTGTCATGTTATGTATGTGTGTATATATTAATGTGTTTATGTATATTCATGTATATATCTTGTGATGTCAACTTTGTCATTTATATTTGGGATCATTGTGTTTTATGCTATATGTTACACCAGTTTCTCATACTTCTTACACTAAATACCCCTCTTAAAACCCTTGACTTCCAAAGCAACTTAATGCTGAGTCTTAGATTAAAAAGGTTTTATTTTAAAGTGCTATAAAATAAATTGTGTGTAGTGGTATACATACCACAGCTCGGGAACCACTATGACTTACTTTACTTTATCTGTGATTGGGGGGATAGTGAGAGCTTGAGTGTGTGTGCGGGTGGGTGTGGGTGTGCGTGGTGTCCGCGTGTGAGTGTGTGGTTAAGCTTTTTCTTATATTTTGTATTTTGTGTCTACTCTGTTGTTTTGCTGTTTAATGTTGTTTGGACATGACCCTGAGGACCCCCATGAAAACAAGATGTTTCATCTCATGGGGCTGATCCTCTAATAAATGTTCATAAATAAATATATATAACATTTTCGGAGTTCCCATCATTGGATCATTTTATGGATTTAATTTTAATTAATGAATTTTGTTTTAATTCACTTTTAATTTTAATCAAATTTTATGAATTAAGCACCTTGTAAACATACTTTATGACTAGAAAAAAATGAAATAACCCCTTAAACATGAAAGTATTATGCAATTATGTCAGGCATTTCTCCTTTTCATAGAACCTTTTTGAGATACATCCTAGGGTTCTATATAGAACCGCATTGAAATTTCCTAAGAGTGTAGAAAATAAGTGATAGGTGTTAGGAAATCAGGCACAAAGTGAGACCTGCACATTATATAATCTCTACTCGATGGGCAACCAGCCAGTCAGTTGAGTGAGTTTTAATTCCTGTCGAATGCAATGGCTTTACATTCAAATCTGAAACCATGTACTCAGACCGCACCCAGCTTCAAGGCACAAACATTGGGAACATTTCCAAAGCAATTACCTCTAAACAAGAGATCCGTACTTTCACTGCTGCAGGGTTCTGTTGTAATTACTGGCTCTAATGTTTCTTCTCTTTTCTGTGCAGGTGAATGACATCAACTTTGAGAACATGAGTAATGATGATGCGGTCAGGGTGCTCCGTGAGATCGTCCACAAACCCGGGTGAGTCTGTGAGAATTTCCCTTAAAGTGTCTATGTGGTGAAAGTCAAGCTTTTAATGTTGTTTATGTGTCTATGTGGTGTTTTTAATGTGCTTTAAGACAAATCATGTGCAAATTCATGTCGACACCATTGCTGAGTATTTTCTCCTTAAAACTGCAGTGAACCAAAGACAGTCTTAAAAACGCGGTTTGAAATCGCTGGTGTTTCTGACGTCACAAACTACCTTGTAACCAATCAGATCAATCAACGAGTGAATCTCTGAGCTGGTGTGAGTGAGTGGAGGCGGGGCTCATTTACATATTCATAGAACCGCGTATACTAAATGAGGCAAGGGTGTAGAGTTGCATTCAAGCTATTTAAAAGCATGACGAGAAAAAAAAATTCAAGGAAAAAAAATGTTTAAATATGTCATTTTGGTGATCAAAAATTAGTTTTGAGGGATAAAATTATTCTCTACAGGGGGACTTTAAAGGTGCTGTATGTACATTTTTTTCACGATACTAAAGCACAAAAATACCATAATATGTTTACAGAGATTCACATACATGTTTCTCCAAAAAACAATGCGCTCTTTTGAAATGTGCTTTCCTTGTCAGAATGTCAGTTTTTGTTTTGGTCTCTGTGACTCCACCCGATGCCAATTTACATAATAGTATTTCCACACCTAGGTTGCCAGTCAGTGGAAAACACAGCCTATTGTAGCTATTGAAGCCAGCAAACAAACTGGGTCCGAGATTGCAGATTCTACCCGACCTAAAAAGCCTTGGCATCCATCTAAAAATCTCTGTCCAGAGCAGTGTTGGGTGTAACGCGTTACAAAGTAACTGTAATTAAAATACGTAAAGTAAAGGATTACTGTTAATTTTTTAGGTAATTTAATTAGTTACTTATAATGTACTTGCATTACATACTGTAAATTAGTTCAACCGTTCTGCATAAATCAATATTGAATTTAAAATCTAAATGTATCGCCTAAAGGTAAAAGGTAACGCTGCCTCTTTAAACTCGTTAGCTGTAGTGCAGTTGCACGTGATGAGACTTCACTTTTTTGACACAAGTAGACAAGAACATTACAGTATAATGTAAGCTATGTCCTGGGGAGAAAAAACTATCGGCCGCTGTCAATAGCACAAGTAATCTACTGAAGCACCTGACAAGGTATAGATATACACTCACCGGCCACTTTATTAGGTACACCTGTCCAAATGCTCGTTAACACTTAATTTCTAAGCAGCCAATCACATGGCGGCAACTCAGTGCATTTAGGCATGTAGACATGGTCAAGACAATCTCCTGCAGTTCAAACCGAGCATCAGTATGGGGAAGAAAGGTGATTTGAGTGACTTTGAACGTGGCATGATTGTTGGTGCCAGAAGGGCTGGTCTGAGTATTTCAGAAACTGCTAATCTACTGGGATTTTCACGCACAACCATCTCTAGGGTTTACAGAGAATGGTCCGAAAAAGAAAAAACATCCAGTGAGCGGCAGTTCTGTGGGCAGAAATGCCTTGTGGATGCCAGAGGTCAGAGGAGAATGGCCAGACTGGTTCGAGCTGATAGAAGTGCAACAGTGACTGAAATAACCACTCGTTACAACCGAGGTATGCAGCAAAGCATTTGTGAAGCCACAACACGCACAACCTTGAGGCGGATGGGCTACAACAGCAGAAGACTCCACCGGGTACCACTCATCTCCACTACAAATAGGAAAAAGAGGCTACAATTTGCAAGAGCTCACCAAAATTGAACAGTTGAAGACTGGAAAAATGTTACCTGGTCTGATTAGTCTCGATTTCTGTTGAGACATTCAGATGTTAGAGTCAGAATTTGGCGTAAACAGAATGAGAACATGGAACCATCATGCCTTGTTACCACTGTGCAGGCTGGTGGTGGTGGTGTAATGGTGTGGGGGATGTTTTCCTGGCACACTTTAGGCCCCTTAGTGCCAATTGGGCATCATTTAAATGCCACGGCCTACCTGAGCATTGTTTCTGACCATGTCCATCCCTTTATGGCCACCATGTACCCATCCTCTGATGGCTACTTCCACCATGTCAGAAAGCTCTAATCATTTCAAATTGGTTTCTTGAACATGACAATGAGTTCACTGTACTAAAATGGCCTCCACAGTCACCAGATCTCAACCCAATAGAGCATCTTTGGGATGTGGTGGAACGGGAGATTCGCATCATGGATGTGCAGCCGACAAATCTGCGGCAACTGTGTGATGCCATCATGTCAATATGGACCAAACTCCCTGAGGAATGCTTCCAGCACCTTGTTGAATCTATGCCACGAAGAATTGAGGCAGTTCTGAAGGCAAAAGGGGGTCCAACCCGTTACTAGCATGGGGTACCTAATAAAGTGGCCGGTGAGTGTATATCCTGCATTGTTATAATATCACTTTAATTCTCTTAGACCCATCACTCTGACTGTGGCAAAATGCTGGGATCCTGCTCCTCAAGGCTATTTCACCCTGCCACGCAGTAAGTCTCATTTTAATATTATATATATCAATAACTATGTAACTGTACTATTACATAATGTATTAGACCCAATAAATTGGGGTTGGTATGATTGTATTTTTTTTTTTTTTTAAAGAAATAAATACCTTTATTCAGCAGGGATGCTTAAATCAAAAGTAGCAGTAAAGACATTGTTATAAAAAAAATCGAATACATTTTGAACTTTCTATTCATTAAAGAATTTTGAAACAAACTTGAGCAGCACGACTGTTTTCATCATTGATAATAATAAATGCATCATATTATAATGATTTCTGAAGGATCATGTGACACTGAAGACTGGAGTAATGATGCTGAAAATTCAGCTTTGCCATCACAGAAATAAATGACATTTTAAAATGATATTCATTTATTTTGAATTGTAATAATATTTCACAAAATTACTGTATTTTAGATCAAATAAATGCAGCCATGGTGAGCAGAAGAGACTTCTTTCAAGAACAGTTAAAAGTCTTGCCATCCCAAATTGTGTTTTTAATGATGATGATAAGATGATATTTGAGATGTGTTCATCTATCACCCTTCCCCATCTTCTCTGTCAGATGAGCCAATCCGGCCCATAGACCCGGCAGCGTGGATCAATCACTCGGTGGCTCTCACAGGGGTGTTTCCGTCCTACCCGAGCAGCACGATCACCTCCGGCTCGTCTGTCACTGAAACTGAACGTAAGCATTACGCTTATTACTCAAGTAGCCTACACACTCTCGTAGCCCCATGATTCGAACTCTGTTTCTCTGTCTGTAGGCTTTGACGAGTTTAACCTGTCTCTTCGCTCTGACATGGCATCTGTTGCGAAGGCCATGGCATCTCCAGAGTCCGGTCTGGAGGTCAGAGACCGAATGTGGCTAAAGATCACCATTCCCAATGCTTTCCTGGGTCAGAGACTTGTTCACTTTTACCTGACACTGTTTTGTACACACTTGCTGCATCCCAATTCGCCTGCTTATACTATGGCCTTAAAGTATGTGCTGTTTTTGAGTGTCTAGCAGAAGAGTAGGCAAGCTTTGAGACGTACTACTACAGCATAACCGTTTCATGCCAGTATCAGTCAGATTGTTGAACGTGGATTAGCGAAGTCTACCTATTCTTATGTGTAAGTGTATGGTGTGTATGAATATTTTCTGTGATTTTTTTTTTAATGTACCAGGTTCTGTTGAAATGCTGGCTATTGAGTCCATTACAAATTTCCCTATCAGGGACAATAAAGTACATTTCATTTAATTTTATTTCACAATAGTGTAACAGTGCCCGCCCCCTTTTTCAGCAGCGCTGGTTCTGGAATTTTAAAATAGTCTTCGTTAAAGAGTTATAAGCCATGAACCAAGCCAGTCATCTGGTCACAACATTACTATTTAGGACGGATTGGGACGCAGCAACTGTTCCCAAATGAACGTTGTACAATGACTATGAGACAAATGGGCCTTAAACCTAATCTCGTGTTTGTTTTTCTCTGGCTTTATGATTGTGTGTGTGCAGGTTCAGATGTGGTTGAGTGGTTGTACCATCACCTCGAAGGGTTTCAAGACAGACGGGAAGCTCGTAAATATGCCAGTAACCTACTAAAGGCTGGTTTCATCAGACACACTGTTAACAAGATCACCTTCTCTGAACAGTGTTATTACATATTTGGAGACTTTAGTAACTGTGAAAATTGTAAGTAGAAGTGGCGTTTCTTTCAGATAATATTTGAAAGTATGAATATATTCTTTTTCACTTACACAGACTCTCACTACTTTTCCTCTCAGACATGGCCAACCTTTCTCTTAACGATAACGATGGATCCAGTGGTGCTTCAGACCAGGACACTCTGGCCCCTCTTCCACTGCCAGGGGCGACCCCGTGGCCCCTGCTCCACTCTTTCACGTACCAGTACCCTCACCCTTATTCCACCCAGCCGCCTCCGTACCATGAGCTCTCCAACTACAGCTACGGCCCGGGCAGCGCGGGCAGCCAGCACAGCGAAGGTAACCAGCTACACTCACCCTCAGTGTGTGTGTGTGTCTGTGGAAGTACTCAAGACAAATATATGCAAGTGTAATAGTCAATAGAGTCAAAGTACACATACACTACTGTTCATACGTTCGGGGTCAGTAAGATTTTTTTAGTCAGCAAGAATGCATTAAATTGATCAAAAGTGACAATACAGATTTTCATATTGTTATAAAAAATCTATTTCAAATAGATGCTGTTCTTTTGAGCTTTTGAATTAATGAGGCATTTATATAGCGCTTTCATATGTACTACTGTACACCCAAAGCGCTTTACAATCATATCAGGGGGTCTCTCCTCAACCAGCACCAGTGTGAGCATCCACTTGGATGATGCGACGGCAGCCACAGTACTACGGCGCCAGTGCGCTCACCACACACCAGCTATAGTTGGAGAGGAGAGAGAGTGATAGAGCCAATTCAGTGGATGGGGATTATTAGGAGGCCATGATTGGCAGGGGCCAATGGGTTTTCTACTCATTCAATTCACATTTATTTGTATTGCACTTTTCACAATACATATTTCAAAACAGCTGGTTTCTACATTACAATTTAGAGTCAAAATATGTCAAAAATGTACAAATCATGCAGTTAGCTCATATCATTTATTAATTTAGACTGAAACAATGAGCTCATTAAAGCAATTATTACAAAAATATTAAACATTAAGAATATCGATCATTTAACGCATAATATGCGTTAAAATATTTTTTTTTAATTCGTATTTAATACATTTTATTGTTTTTTTATTTAAATTTATGTAATGGTAAAATAGTAATAATGATTTTTTTGTGATTTTTCTTGTGAAACACTTTAAAGTGCCCCTTTTATGCTATTTTAAAGGTTTCTAATTTTGCTCCTACAACAAATTTACATGCATTCAAGGTCAAAAACACTTTAATTTTCTTAAACACATCACCTAATTTCTCAAAGAGTCTGAAACGGTACTTTCGAAGATTCAGTCTCTCCACACCCCTCCTTTCCGAGAGCTACTCTGCTCTGATTGGTCAGACGGCCAAGTCTGTTCTGATTGGTCTACAGCTTACAGCGCGTGTCAGAAACCAAACACCCACCCATTACCATATCTGAATTTCAGCTCCAGATCTTCCTCAACGTTTGATACGAACAAGAATGAAGGCGTCGTTTTTTTCCATATCAGTTCCAGCACGAGTCCATGTCCATTTCAAATACATGCAAAGTGGATTCTCAGCACTGAAAACAGCGTCTTCTCGACATGAACAACACGAACCAAACTCTTCCAGTCTCAGCTACAACTACAGTGTTTGAGGGTCAAAGTAGATGTTGTTCACGGACAGCCAATGAAGACCATAGACTGGCATTATGCAAATCTGTTTAATTGTTACCTATGTTTGTAATAGAGTGAGACTGGAATTACTGACGCCTCGTTTCAGCAGATCAGAATCGATTCTTTCTTTTAGGAGACAATAAATTTATTTGCCTTGCACTTTAATTTTTAAAACTTTGAAGACCTTTAACATTCACAAACAGCGATATTTCACACTGTATGAAAGGTAATATTTAAAAAAGCATAATAGGGACACTTTAAGCTTTTAATGCTATACAAAATTAATGTATTATTATTATTACTATTATTAATTGTTTCCAGCTGCCCTGTGGAAAGAGGTTTCTGTGTCCACACAACCTATTAACAGCTGTTGTGTTTTCTCTCTCTCTCTCTCTCTCTCTCTCTCTCTCTCTCTCTCTCTCTCTCTCTCTCTCTCTCTCTCTCTCTCTCTCTCTCTCTCAGGGAGTCACAGCAGTGGCTCCACACGCAGTGACGGAGAGAAGAGAAGGGGAAGTAAAAGTGTATCTGGCAGTACGGTGGGCGGCAGCGTGCGTGACGATAAATCTCCCAGTGGGGGCGGGGCTGACTCGCGCTCTGGCAGCGGCAGCGAATCAGATTACTCGGTTCGCAGCGGCCTGAGACGAGACCACGGCTCAGCCACGCCCAGCGAACACAGTCGCTCGAGCCAGCGCTCGCATCACCGCGTCCCGTCCGCTCACCTCGCCCCGTATCCGCCTGGAATCCCAATCCCTTACAACCCGATGATGGTGATGATGGTGCCCCAGCACGCACACCTAGCACTTGGAGCCCCGCACCCACAAGCCCCTGCTCTGCCGCCCCACCATGCCTTGCTGGCCTCAGGCACTCCAGGTGGTCCTCCCGGAGCTCCTCCAACCCGAGATTTGGGCTCCGTCCCACCTGAGCTCACTGCCTCCAGGCAGTCGTTCCACTTGGCCATGGGCAACCCCAGTGAGTTTTTCGTGGATGTGATGTAATGAAGGATGTGACCGTTGATGCACGGTGAAGGAATAAATGCTGAGAGGTTTGTGATCACGTGATAACTGTGAGTTCTGCTCTGTGACGGACAGAGATGTAGTTTACTGTATCAGTGCAGCTCTTTAGAGTTAGTGTTTGTTCTTGACGGTAGGAACAGGGTTTATGGAAGGGTAGGAAGTCTTGCATAGCAGACTTCAAAATCCATTTTTTTTTTTTGTTGTTTCAACCACAACACGGTCTGGCCTTCTGAACGACTGTTTCGGGGTGATAAAGAATTGGCTTATTCTTTTTCCGAGTGTTGTCAGTTTTCTTTAAATTTTCCCACAAATTGCTGGAAGGCCTTTGGTTAAGCTCTAAGAAGGCTTCTCAGAAAATATTTTCAAGTATGCTTTACACACCTTTAAAGTGACCAACATTAGGACATGGAATCCAAAAATATAACTTTAAATGAATAAAAGCCATGCCTTCAAAAACCTTTAAAAGGATTCAAATGTTTGAAACAGTTGATCAGATGTTTCTTTTTTTTTTTCTTCTTTTTTTTAAGTAGTGCTTACCAAGGAATTCTGAAAGCTTTTCTCTAATGTATTATGTACTGTATGCTTTAAAGATGGCCTTTGTAAACTGTCTTTGTACTGCTGAACGGAGCCAGGGTTTATGGAAACAAATATTTGGTTGTCATTTTCAGAGATTTCAAGAATTGTTTTGGTTCCTGGTCTTAGAAAGCAGTCCCTTTCAAAGACCCTCACAAATAGGCAGACTATAAAATGGCTGTACTAAAACGGTACACACAGAGGAAGTTTTAACCTCATAAAAGGTACTTTCTGGGTAGAAGTGCTTGTTTTTTCTCTTTTTTTTTTTCTACTCCAGAGCTTTTTTTTTTTTGTCTCTTTGTATGGCTGATAATAATAACGCCTTTTTTATATGAGTTTATAGATATACAAGTCCAAGTATGCAAATCCTACATAACGACCGAGTCTCAATGGAATGCCATGTTTAAGTGTTAGATTTTGAACATCATCAGATACTGTCACTTTTGCATGTCTTTAATCCAAATAAATGTATGATAGAATTAACTCTGAAACTAGTCATTTATTCTCTAAGAATTGTCAAGTGTTTGATGATAATGTCTCATCTTTGTGTTTTAGTTACAATCTTTCTCCTACTGTATAACACAGGAAATCGTGTTTATATGTACAGTATATCACTACCAGTGGTGAGTTGTCCTGCTTACTCCTGGTATTAAGAAGTGTTTCATCAATCGGATCAAGTGGACGACGCTAAATACAGGTGTAAACGGGGTCTAAAACATTTTGAGCTTGTCCACTTTCCACCACTTCCAGAGGTGGTCAAAAACACATTCGACTCGATTGCTTTCGTAGTGTAAACGCTCATGTGATCGAATCTCCACTACTGATCTATCTGAAGCGCTGGCCAGAAGGGATTTAAAACTTTGTCGGCTGGAGACCTAAGTTTGGTTTGAAGAAGACAAATGTACCTACACAATGTTCTCTCATCATTCCTGATTTCTAACACTGAAGCTGCTGCTCTCCGTGTGTTTTTCTGTCGTCTCCGGTCGTGTTCATATGTCAATTGCATAAGCTTATTTTGTCCATTAGATCAAAAGATCTGTAGAAGCCCACACATTCACCCGCCTATAGACCCTCCCCTCGAAGAAATCAGGACAGAAGTGGTTGAAAGTGGACAAAAGAGACGGATTAAAACACCAGGTGTAAACGGGAATGTGTCTCCCTCGTCTACTCGTGATCCGATCGACCAAAATGCATCTTTAACACCAGGTGTAAACAGGGCCTTAGAGGAAGCGAATCCCCCTTGGTCGGTTCGTTCGCGATCGCCTACCAGGGTGGGTGGGTTGTCCCCTTTGGTCAGTTCGGGATCATCTTCTGCGGGGCCCGATGCGGTCGCACCAGTTGCACCGCCCTAAGGATGGCCCTGATCACTACTGTATCAATGTTATATACACATATATAGTTAGAATCCCCTTAGGTGTTTGAAATTAAGAGTGAATCAGCTCGAAATTGAGATTTTTATTCATACAAAATTTTCCTTTCCAATGCAGCTCTCAAATCTCAGTCTCCCTCCCACATAATCGTTTCTTAAAACTGTTTCTTTTGGATCACCAACAACACGTGCCCGAATCAGTGGCATTGTGGGTTCAGTCAGGTCTGACATTTATGGTGCCATTTCTAAACTGATTGCAAATTAGATTTAATGAAAGAAATAACTTTTAAGGACTGTTATTGTGTGGCTCCCCCTGCCATTTGACAGGTTTTATCACAAACTGTCATTGTATAATATTTTTTTAATAAAAAATAAAAAAATTTTTTTTATAGAAGTTCTCCTTTTGTTTTCCACTAAAAGCAAAAAAAACAAAAAAAAAAACTTCATGTTGGAACAACATGAGGGTGAGTAAATAATATTCTTCAGAATGTGTTTTTTTTTGGATGAAATTATAATAATATTTAATATATAAGCTAATATATTAGTTTAGTTTAATATAGTTGCGCCTGGAGACCCATCACTAAGTGTCACATTTATAATTATCCAGAATTTTGTATGGCTTTTTTTGGGAGTTAACACACCGCCCAAATGTTGACAGGTAAGATATTATACATTTATAAATTACAATATTTGTTGGTCAAGACAGCTGGTTTGATATTTTTTCTATGTTGTGTTGCTGTTGGGTCATTGTGTTCAACCATGGAAATGTCCAATCGTTTTTTCCCCTTTTAATTAAGACTGAAGTATGTGTATACAGAAAATTATGAACCCTAAGAAATATTCACTCGAGTAAAAAGACTGACAACTAGCCCCTATAAACGATATGACATTATTATATTATATCTAATCCTCTTCTTCTAACGAAACGTAGGCTATATATAGTTTTGTTTGTATCCGTCTCGTTTCACTGTGTTACATAAAGGCAACTTCAGTGCATTGTAGCACCTCCCACAAAGCGTTTATACAAGCTGATCTGAGATCAGTGTTACATGACTAAAGGAAAGAGTATGCACTTCCGGTAGTCAGTAAACTGTGCAGTGAATCAGGGAACCTCGTCGTTTGACTGGTTTTCTTATTTTGCGAGCTATTTCACACGTCATTTGAAGTGTCGCGTCGCGTCAGGAGGAGGGTCTCTGGTCTGCGGTCAAGGGCGAAATAAAACCGGTTCCGCTGCATTGTAGGACGCTCTCAGTACATAACCGAATTACCTCTAGCCGGACATTGTTCTCGCGTTGTTTCTCGGCATTTAATTACATTTTATTTTGTCTTCGATCCGTTGGCAAGTTTGACACTTCCAATACAACAACAACAAAAACTGTTTGACACTTCCGCTTCACGGGAGGTAAACAACGTTCGGCAAGAAATCGAAGCATTTGGCCGGTCTTCATCATCATCATCATGTTGCTGCGTAAAGTTACACAAAGTCCTGCGATCTGCAGCTCTGTCCTCCGTCTACAGCCAGCTTTCACAGGGTGAGACTGTTTTCTAATTCAGGTCTAACTTACAATAAAATCGTTAACTGAAGATAAAAAAATAATCGGATTCACAGACACTAATCCAGTTGAACAGAGATTAAATTGAAAATAGCTTTTCTTGCATCTGATACTCTGCGTGTTTACTTGAAATCCTTTTAAACTCACCTTTTAGACATAGAGCTAACACAATTAGAAAATCGGTCAATTTGACCTGAGAATGACGCCACTGGCCAATCAAGTATTACGGGAAGTATTTCCTAAAATAGCCTCCCCATATAGACAAATTATGTAATTTAGCTTAGTTTACTGTAACTACAACTAAAACAAATTGAAAGTAAAATAGAAACAAAACAAAAATTAATCTAGAAATCAATTTCTGTGCTTTATGTAAAGGTATTTTATACATTTGTATGTTACGTATATTTGTAAATTGTGTACAAAAATATACTTGTAGGCCTATATTATTTTATGTACAAGTATTTTATAACTTGTGTGTACTATTGAGAATCATGCAGAAGAGGTAATAACAATATATGACATATGACTGTGAGAGAAACATTTTATATCACTATTATAGTATGATTATGTATGACTTTCTCTCCTTTATCAGAGTGCAGCGCCAAACTGGGGCTCTCGTGGCAGCGCAGAATTCTCGTCTGTATTCAAGCCAAGCTGCAGAGGTGAGACCAATCGATACATCTCTATAGTGTATTCATTATTATTTTTTCAAACCTAGGTTATGTCACAGAGTCAGTTTAACTACTTTGTGACCAGAACAGATCATGCTGTAGTCCATCTGGTCAGGTGCCATGGAAAAAAGACAGGTGTTTGTCCTCAGACACCCATTAATATAAATCTGGAGTAAAGTTCACGTCCAGGTCACATGACACGCGGGAGCTTTTGCCATGCGGTCTTACGTGTTATGTAAATATTGTGTTTGACCTACAGCAAATCTGATCACTGTGTGACTGAATAAATATGTAAAGACGGTGGTGAAAATATTAAATGTTATTTTTATGATTGATTCAGTATCATGCTGGTTTGTATGTTGTGTGTGAGGACGTTATTGGTTTGTTTGTGTGTGTTGGAAGGTTTATAACCTAAGCGAAGGTTATGTGATGCTTGTCTTTGCTCTTTGCTCTACTTGGCAGCCTTTTTTTGTAACGATGTCAAGCCATGGAAATCTTTACATGCCACTTTGTCATATTGTCATTGAACCCTCTTAAAGGGACAGTTCACCCCAAAATGAACATTTTCTCATCATTTACTCCCAAACCTGTATGAGTGTCTTTCTTCTGTTGAACACAAAAGAAGATATTTTAAAGAATGTTGGTGAACTCGTTCTCATTTATCTAGTTAATTATTTTAGAATTACTTTAATTTAAACCAATTAAATAAGTCATTAGCAAGATTAGCCTTTTGGTTGTTCAATACTGACAAAATGTAATACTGTAGATTTCTGTGCAATTTTCTTACATGCATATAAACAAAATGATAACTTGCTCTTGTTACTTTAACCAAGGCTGTCCTGGACAAGAATGTAGTCGGCAGGGACGCCGCCACGGCAGCTGAGAAGGTTGAGAAGACGGCTCTTAATGTGGTACGTGAGTGTTACGCACACACTGCACCATTTTAGCCCTGATTTTCACTCACCGACAGTTCTGTGGAAATTGCGGACAAATGCCTGAATTCGGATGCAGATCGGTGCTCGTTCACATGAGTGACAGTCGCGTATTGTGTTTGATCTCAGTCATGCAGTGTGAAATGTGTTTTAATTGATAATTACATTGTGGTCGACCTACAGCTAATACCGTAAGAGACGAAGATACAAGGCAAGGGAATCGCACACTGTATAGTAGGTACTACGTTTGATTTGCGACCATTAAAAAAAGTATGTTAGATATACTGTGAATTTGGGTAGTATGAATGAAATTTCTACGTACTACATTCACCATGTTGCCATTGTCATGTCACTTGACCTCCATTCATAAATCCTCTCCCGTGGCCTCATGGGATAGTAAAGTGTCCGTCATATGCGCACTTCAGAATCTCACCGGAAGTAGTCGGTCATCCGGGAACTTTTCGCCTACTGTTTTATGAATACTATTAAATCGGACATACTACTCCACTCACATACTGTTTTTTCGTGTACTATATAGTATGGAAGTATGCATATTCAGACGGTTATTTTTTAATAGGCCGGCGCACAGGCAACTTGGATCACAAGCATCTTGCATGCATCATATTAACAGGAATAAATCCAGTCTCATCTTACTTTGTTTCCAGTATCAGTTCTCGCTTGTGGTTGTGAAAGGCTGTGTTTGAAATCGTCCCTTATACCCTCATTCACTATTCCCTTTATTACTCCACTAATATAGTCCACTTGAAGGAGTGAAGGAAAACGGGGAACGTGAATTCGGACACTGAGTGCGCCAGAAGCTCTGCCACTTTTGCATAGTTTGTGCTTGCTATTTAATAATCATTTGAAACTTATAAAACTGGCAGCTCCAGTAGTAATGAAAACATTTACTTGGCTAAACAATTTAATAATCAAGTAAAAAGGAAGTTATACTTCGCCGTCTTCTGGTCAGACGCGGGAATTCATTCGGCGCGCGACTCTCACAGTGCATCATGGGTATTCTCTAGTTATTGCGGTGCATTGTGGGATTGAATGAGTGCACTCGATAATGTCCACTATGGTTTTGGACACCACTACAAATGGCTGTCTATTCAAATAGTGCCCTATTTAGGGAATGGGGGTGATTTGGGACACAGCCGTAGTTTGCAGACCAGATTGTCTGCGATTCTTCCTATTGAAATGTTGTGTAATGTGTGACCCCCTGTCGACGATCTGTCCTGTAATGTGCACACCACAGCAACTAAACGGCACCCCAGGCCCAGACAGTCGTGCAGTGTGAGAAAAACAGCGATTCGACGACTTAATAAGTCGTGCAGTGCGTGCTGGATTTACACACAATGGGTCTCATTCATGAAACATTCGTAAATATATGAGTAAATATGAGTGATTTGCGCGTAAAGAAACCTTTCCGAAAACTCTTCTCCTGATTCACAAATACTTCGTAAACGTCAGATGTGATAGTGAAATGTGTGTGTGTGTTAACAAATTCCAATTAGCCGTAAATGGGATGCGCGTGCACGTTCATTCTCAATTACCATAAATCCCACCCATTAAATCCGACTGACAACTAGGCTATATATGGGCATCATATTATGACATGAATGCGAATGAAAAAAAAAATTCTCAGATGCAGAAATTGAAGTTTTATTATCAGAAGTTCATTCAAAACGCCACATTTTATTTTCAAGCGTACATATAGTGGCGTATCGGGTCCTAAAAAAAAAGGAAGCTTGGCAGCATTACAGATGCAGTTAATGGAGTTTCATCTGTTAATCGAACATTCCCAGAAGTGAGAAGAAAATGGTTCGACATTAAAGGAGAACTCCGGCGCAAAATGAACCTTTGGTCTAATTACACATTGTTACCTAGTCAACCGTTATCTGAGATTTGTTTTCATGATTATCGAATGTAAATAGTTTTATCTCTAAAAACAGTTTAGCCTATAAAGCTAGTTTAACGCTAGTATATTGGGCATAGTGTAATGACAAATAAAAATCGCTTGTTAATACCACTAACAAGGCTCAAAATAGCCCCACACTAACACGGTAGCATAATGAGGGTCCCTACCTTCAAACCGAAGCATTGAGAACTTTGTCAGTGTCCAGACAGTTTAATAAGAAGATATTTTAAACATACAGTCAACTTCGTGTATACAGACAGAAGCCATCTTTGTAATACAGCCTTTACCAGTCGATCTACGAACGCCGATCCAAGCCTGCTGTTCGAGCTCACCTTATCACAACTTATAGCTCGTTCACATCTCACCAGCGCACTTGGATCGGCGTTCGTAGATCGACTGGTAGAGACTGTATTTCAAAGATGGCTCCTGCCTGTATACGCGAAGTTGACTGTATGTTTAAAATATCTTATTAAACTGTCTGGACACTGACAAAGTTCTCAATGCTTCGGTTTGAAGGTAGGGACCCTCATTATGCTACCGTGTTAGTGTGGGGCTATTTTGAGCCTTGTTAGTGGTATTAACAAGCGATTTTTATTTGTCATTACACTATGCCCAATATACTAGCGTTAAACTAGCTTTATAGGCTAAACTGTTTTTAGAGATAAAACTATTTACATTCGATAATCATGAAAACAAATCTCAGATAACGGTTGACTAGGTAACAATGTGTAATTACACCAAAGGTTCATTTTGCGCCGGAGTTCTCCTTTAAGCTTGAGAGCAAAAAACGAATTAGTTCACTTCGGAAAAATAGTATTCAAACTGGAGAAGGACCACCATCGCAGATGCTATTACTGGCTCTCATAATAAGAAAAACCGTATGTAATTACTATATATAATATTTTTTCAAAATGCTGTGTAAATATGTACCCGATTAAGGTGAATTAAAATGCAGCCTTATTAATGAGCAAAACGTTCGGGTGTTAAGCGCACTATTTACGCGTGGCTGGGAGCAGGTGTAGATTTCTTTCGTACCAACTAACATTTGGAAAATACGAACATTTTAATGAATCCGAAAATTTACGCCAGAACCACTTTATACACGATTTACACACAAATTCGTTCTGCTCGTGTTTCATGAATGAGACCCATTGTGCATTTACTCTTTGCATTGATTTGACAGTCAAACTTATGATAACTGCAAATGCTACTTTTTATCGTCTTGAGATATTTTCAGAAGAGTTATAAGACAAATGTGATGCCACATTCTTTCAAAGAATATAGAGGTAGTGTTATTTTATTATGAAAGTCTCATAACTCTTTTTTTTTTCTTTCTCAGGAGTCAAAATCTTTTGCTGTGAACATGTTTAAAGGGCAAATCAGCACTTCTCAGGTGTTCCCCTTCCCCTCAGGTGACTCCCAAGTTTTCTTTTCCTGCAACTAAAGATATTTTAGATGGGGTCGCTTTGATATCGCCACCGGATGTTATATTTGCCAAAATTGGAAAATGTTGAATTAAACTGATTATTGTTTTTAGCATTGCTTTCAGGCTTTGTTGTACTGTTGTTATTCATTATACTCACACTTCAGTGTGTTTACTGTTATTTCTGTCCTGAATGTTTTTTCATCCACCCCTGTAGTGCTCAATGAGGAGCAGGCGCAGTTCCTCAATGAGTTGGTTGGGCCGTGCAGTAAGTTTTTTGAAGTAAGTTTAATTCACCTACATTTCTGCTTTAGAATCATTTTGTTTTATAGACCGATTTCCTTAAATTCTTGATAGCACATAGCATTGAAAACTCAAACAATGAGCACAAATCTTGCTTAAAGCTTAAATCTTGATGAAGCGAGGCAATATTGATACATCCCACCTTCCATCCAGTAATGAAACGAGTCATTGAAGCTTTCATTCAAACCAATTTTTGTAAATATCATTCAAGTTAACTAAACATTTAAATAGACTGCATCAATTAACATTTTGTCAGAACCTCGAGTAAATTGTTATTTTCTTTAGTTGTCTGTTCAGAATCGTGATATCTTGATGGCGTTTGAATCTTAATTCTCAATTTGTCCAGAATCATGCAGCTCTAAATGATGAAAATAAATGTCTCCTGAACAGCAAATGTAATGATGCTGAAAATTCAGCTTTGATCAAAAGAGTAAATTACATTTTATAGACTATATACACCATTTACTATATACACACTCACACATACATGCATACAGAATTATAATATCATTTGTTGTTGTGATAGACAGTTTATTTATTTATTTATTGTTTATTTGAATAGGGAGAGATACAAAAAAAAACATAGATTATTACATAAAGAACAATCTGATGCCTGTATCACAGTGTTTATAGCCAAGGCTAATTCGCAACACCTGTCCCTAGAAGAACTTTTAACAGTTAGGATAATAAAGGAGTAAAAAAATGACAGTGAATACAATAAAATGTCCAGAAACCAGTTAGCACCAATAAAATTAGTAAATAAACACATTCACTCGAACTTACACAGATGCACACCTCACATACACACGGATATTCATTTCATATGGCATGATCACACTGCTGCTGCTGTATGAACCAGGCTTTTGTTAGTTTTTTAATGGTGGATAGTTTAGTTAAAATCTTTATATTTGTAGGAAGCCAGTTCCACAGATTGGCTCCTTTCACTGAAAAAAACATTTTGGGCAAAAGAAGATTTAAAAAAGTTATTAGAAAAATGACAGAACCAGTTTGCCATGGAAGAATACTGTACCGGGACCTGGTAGTTTAGTGTAAATGCATAGGCAGTCGGCATGGGTAGAGTCTTTTCACCTTCTTTGCAATGTGCCGTTGTGGGTTTCCAGGAGGTGAACGACCCCATGAAGAATGACGCTCTGGAGATGGTGGAGGAACGCACGATGGAAGGCCTGAAGGAGATGGGAGCTTTTGGTCTTCAGGTGCCCGCAGATCTCGGTGGCGTTGGCCTCACCAACACACAGGTAAGATCACCGATCCATCTGTGCAGATACATAAACTAGCGGAAGCCTAGAGATACACATGAATTTGCTGCTCTGTTTGCAGTACGCCAGGCTGGTGGAGATTGTCGGGATGCATGATCTGGGTGTGGGCATCACTCTTGGCGCCCATCAGTCCATTGGCTTCAAGGGCATCCTGCTGTTTGGTAACCCCCAGCAGAAAGAGAAGTACCTCCCAAAGCTGGCCACTGGTGAGTGGGATTTAGTATAGTGTAAAGAGCACACACAACAACCACTGCTGCAAAGTAGTAGGATTGACTTTAACTTAGCATATATTAGAGCTGCACGATTAATCGTTTAAAGATTCATATTATCAGATAAGTACTAGGATAAAATGTTTTAGTTTGGATGTAAACGCTGATGTCTATGGAAGTGATCAAAATAGAGAAAATCCCTTTTTCCTCTTCAATTAACGATTGTATCATTACATTGTTACATTCAGTCAAGAGAATCATTCAAAAACACTGATTCATCCAGTAATGAACCAAGTGAGTCATTGAATCATTCATTCAAACCGATATTTTTTAAATAGTTCATTCAGATTGATAATAATAATATTACATGTTATTTTGTTTAGATGTCCTTCAGAATCGTGGAAAAATTGTGATTACTGTTTTATATATATTTATCATTATTCGTGCAGTTCTAGCATATATTTTAGGAATAGTCATATCATGATTGTGAAAAATTGTGCGACTAGGATTTAAAAGTTGTTTATGTTTAATGCACATCATAAAATGCATGACTTTTCTTTAAAGCATTGTAAACAAATATTGTGCATGAATTTTATATTCATGTTTACATACAGTAGTGGCCAAAAGTGAAAATTTACATCACCATTTATTCAAATATTATTTTAAAAAAAAATCATTTTTTTTGCATAGTTGTGCTTGGAGTCAATTGTTTTATTGATGATAACACAATGAAAAATGGCAAATTGTGCGGGCCTCGTTTTTGGCAAGACTGACTTACAAAGAAATTCTGAACACATACAAAAATGAGAAAACCAACTAAATATTCATAACTGATTATGTAGTAGTCAAAATATATGCATTTTCTTGTTTTTGCAATTTTTTACATGTGAAACAAAAGCTGTATCTGTAGTTTGCCTTTTTTGCCAAATAATTCTGTCAAATAAATACCTTAACCAAGTTTAGTATTTTGTTCTTGCCTCATATTTAAAAATATTTAAAAAACAATATATTTTCCTCACATTTTGATGGTTTAGTCGAACTTTTAGGGACATTTAAAAACAAATATCCCCTCCAGACATCACTTTTGCATTTTTATTTTACTTTTTTTTTCCGGCATCACTGCATTTACAAATGTTTAAAATATGTCTGTTGGGGTCTATTGTCTTTAGCCTTAGTTCACTGTCAGTTTTGTTTTTAGAGATGTAAGCCTAAATGATGACCACTAATCTGAATATTGTCTGTAGTTGTTGAATGTTAAGTCTGTGCTGTGTGTTTCTGGCAGGAGAGAACATTGCTGCCTTCTGTCTCACTGAACCAGCGAGCGGTTCTGATGCAGCCTCCATTAAAACCACTGCAGTTCGCTCGCCCTGCGGCCAGTACTACGACCTGAGTGGAAGCAAGATCTGGATCAGGTGTGTGGGGTCTTATCGTTAACATATACAAGTGGCAACAGGCATGATGTCGACACAGATATCTCAGAAAGAGATACACACACATCTTTTGTGGCCACTAGGGGGCATCACCACTGAACATATCACTGGCGGGTCTATTTCCAGTTAAAAATGGTTGGATGATGTCTCCTTACTTTTAATCTCCTCTGTCAGTTGTACAGTCATTAATTTCTGTGTTTCTTGGCACTGGGCTGTTTGTGTGCTTGTGGGGTTTTTTATTATCTTGGTATGACAATGCAATTTCTGTATTAAGGATATCTGTATCTTTGTGTTGCTCATTGAAGTCTAGGAACAACCCAAGAACGTTTACAGTGCATTTTAGCATATGAGTAACTAAATATTTTAGAAGTTTAGAAGTGTGAAGAACTGTTATAATTACTGGAGCTTAGCAAGCCTTTGTATTGCTCATACTTGGGGCTAGGGGGATTTTCTAAACATCTTACTGTATTTAATGAACATTTACACGCTCGTCCTAAATTGTTATTATATTGCAGGGGTCTTCAATAGAGAGTCAATTATTTTTTTTATCTCAAAGTAGTTTTTTTTTTTTTTTTTTTTTTAAGGGAAAAAAAGAAAATAGAAAAGTAATAGAAAATCCATTAACGCATTTAAAAAAAAAAAAAAAAAACTTCAACCAAAGTTAGAAGACGTTAAAGTATAGTTGTTTCAGAAGTTTCATTAATATAAAATGGTAAAAAAAATCTAATAGATTCATCCAAAAACTAAACTCGTGTAGATAAGATATTCATATGCCTGTATAAATCAAATGCCATATAAAATGCCATATAAATCATGGAATATTTAATTATCCTTATTTTAACTGAATGATTTCACTCAATTAGCCCTACAGGTTGTAATTAATAGTGAAGATGTCAGTCTGTTATCTTATTAAGGAATAACCCCATGAATTACAATAAGAATAATACTAGTAACAACATGCCATTTGAGGCCTTCTTTTTTTTACTCCAACATTGTGTCCACAAAGACACAAAAAATTATATTTATCATAACACAGTGTTAACCAAACTATATAGGTTAATCTTAACTGTTTCGACTGAATACATTGTTGATATTCAGATTAATTGCCACAATTATAAATTCAGTAAATGTGTTGAGATGAGACTTTGTCCCATCTATGGTCAGAGAAATAATTAAGGTTAGGTTGTGACATTAAAATGATACTATATGCATATATTATATTTGAGGCTTAGAATGTGCACTTTTATTCACATACTGTGATCACATAGCAAATCTAGTAGCGTTTTTCATATTTTTAATTAAAAAAAAAATATAAATGTATAACTTTCTGTTACATTACTTTGGCAGTAAATGACAAAAAACGAATGAACATTTCTGCAACTCTGTTTCTAATACAACGACTGATGGAGTGACGGCAAATTTGACATCTTTCTTTCTTCTGACCAATGTTCTCAATCTCCCTGTATTATTGTTTTCCTCTTTTGGAAAGTCGTGGAAATGCTATCACGGGTTTTCGTTCCTTTTGCTACTGGAGCAAATGGGAATACAAAAAATGATATTTTCTGTCATCTCCCGTTCACCTCTATATAAGTTTAAATCAGTTTTTGCTGAAGTATCGATCATTGTTAAAAATTTCACTGATATTTTAAATGACTCATATCGTGAAATAAGACTTTGGTCATATCGCCCACCAATAATCGTGGTAAATAATTATTAATGATTTAGATTTTTGCCATAATCGAGCAGCCCTAGTATCTTTCAATGCACCAAGGCCCGAAAAAGGATGTATATTAGAAATTGTTAATAATAAGCATGTTCTATTAAACCTCTTCTGTTCCTAGTAATGGAGGCATTGCTGAGATCTTCACTGTGTTTGCGAAGACTCCTGTGAAGGACGAGAAGACTGGAGAGATGAAGGACAAAATCACTGCGTTCATCGTGGAGAGGAGCTTTGGAGGAGTCACACAGTTAGTGCTCTTTTCCCCTAACACCATCATATTTCTAATAAGTCGAGTTTTGTTTTGACATTCTCGTTGACCGTTGTCTCTTTCTCAACTCATTTCACCTAAATCATCTCTTTTTCTCTCTTTCTCTCTCTCTCTCTCTCTCTCTCTCTCTCTCTCTCTCTCTCTCTCTCTCTCTCTCTCTCTCTCTCTCTCTCTCTCTCTCTCTCTCTCTCTCTCTCTCTCTCTCTCTCTCTCTCTCTCTCTCTCTTTCTCTCTCTCTCTCTCTCTCTCAGCGGTCCTCCTGAGAAGAAGATGGGTATCAAGGCGTCCAACACTGCAGAGGTGTATTTCGAGAACGTGCGCGTCCCTGCGGACTGTGTTCTGGGAGAAGTTGGAGGTGGCTTTAAAGTGGCCATGAACATCCTCAACAACGGGCGCTTCGGGATGGCCGCCGCCCTCTCTGGCACCATGAAGGGTGTCATCAGCAAAGCGGTGCGTATATGTGTGCTCAAGTGCACGTTTATCAGACGCTTGCTCTGTTTGTGAGCTGTTGCCATGTAATGATGAACGGAGTTTTTCTTGCTTTCTTTTTCGTTTCCTCTTCTCTCACCTAGTTTGTCTAGCATGCTGTTTTGTTAGCGCCGATGTTAGGCCACATCCTCCCATTCGCCGACACCCCTATCATCCTCACTTCCTCTACTTAATATGCAGGGAAATTCCTCTTTATGCATTGCACTGTCCTCGTGCTGAGCGGCATCTGAGCTGGTGTTGGCTCAAGCTGATTTGTGAAAGTTCCTGTGCAACCAATAAAAAAAAAAGTGTTTTTTAAAGCAGAAATGCAAATGAAACTTCTGCTCAAATTTAGTCATTCCTGGTTTTTTTTTTAATATACACTCACCGGCCACTTTATTAGGTACACCTGTCCAACTGCTCGTTAACACTTAATTTCTAAGCAGCCAATCACATGGCGGCAAATCAGTGCATTTAGGCATGTAGACATGGTCAAGACAATCTCCTGCAGTTCAAACCGAGCATCAGTATGGGGAAGAAAGTTGATTTGAGTGACTTTGAACGTGGCATGATTGTTGGTGCCAGAAGGGCTGGTCTGAGTATTTCAGAAACTGCTAATCTACTGGGATTTTCACGCACAACCATCTCTAGGGTTTACAGAGAATGGTCCGAAAAAGAAAAAACATCCAGTGAGCGGCAGTTCTGTGGGCGGAAATGCCTTGTTGATGCCAGAGGTCAGAGGAGAATGGCCAGACTGGTTCGAGCTGATAGAAGGGCAACAGTGACTGAAATAACCACTCGTTACAACCGAGGTATGCAGCAAAGCATTTGTGAAGCCACAACACACACAACCTTGAGGCGGATGGGCTACAACAGCAGAAGACTCCACCGGGTACCACTCATCTCCACTACAAATAGGAAAAAGAGGCTACAATTTGCAAGAGCTCACCAAAATTGAACAGTTGAAGACTGGAAAAATGTTGCCTGGTCTGATGAGTCTCGATTTCTGTTGAGACATTCAGATGTTAGAGTCAGAATTTGGCGTAAACAGAATGAGAACATGGAACCATCATGCCTTGTTACCACTGTGCAGGCTGGTGGTGGTGGTGTAATGGTGTGGGGGATGTTTTGATGGCACACTTTAGGCCCCTTAGTGCCAATTGGGCATCGTTTAAATGCCACGGCCTACCTGAGCATTGTTTCTGACCATGTCCATCCCTTTATGGCCACCATGTACCCATCCTCTGATGGCTACTTCCACCATGTCACAAAGCTCTAATCATTTCAAATTGGTTTCTTGAACATGACAATGAGTTCACTGTACTAAAATGGCCTCGACAGTCACCAGATCTCAACCCAATAGAGCATCTTTGGGATGTGGTGGAACGGGAGATTTGCATCATGGATGTGCAGCCGACAAATCTGCGGCAACTGTGTGATGCCATCATGTCAATATGGACCAAACTCCCTGAGGAATGCTTCCAGCACCTTGTTGAATCTATGCCACGAAGAATTGAGGCAGTTCTGAAGGCAAAAGGGGGTCCAACCCGTTACTAGCATGGGGTACCTAATAAAGTGGCCGGTGAGTGTAAATCAATATATACCAAAACAGGATGCTGGAACACTTATAGCACTTATAGCAATATGTTCTCATATTGAAGCTTGAGTGATTGTGGGCTACAGCAGTTTTTCTCGCTGAGGGAGGGGTGGATTTCTCAACAGCCCTTCTTTTTTCTCTTACCACAGGCGTTTGTGTTTGTGTATCCGTGTCAGACCAGGAACTTTTGAAAGCGGAAACCAAGCGTAGTCCTTATCCACTGCGTTACACTCACCATGTGGGCCTTCAGTTACTTTGTTTTTTAGGTCATATTCAACAAAGCAAGAGTCAGAGTCACAGTGCAATACTGAAAACTGTATTCTAGTGGTACTTGATGCTCTTTCACATATTTGCATGTATATTTGCAGTCTCGTTTTTGCACCATCAATGCATTTAGATGTATTTCCCTCAATAACTCCAGCATATGTGTGACCCTGAAACACAAAACCAGTCACAAGTCGCACGGGTATATTTGTAATACATTAAATGGGATAAAATTATACATTTTTCTTTTATGCCAAAAATCATTAGGATAGTAAAGATCGTGTTCCGTGAAGATATTTAGTAAATTTCCTACCGTAAATATATAAAACATTTATTTTTGTGAGTGAATGCAGCACAATCGCGAACATAAATGCACAACTTTAAAGGCGATTTTCTCAAATTTTTTTGCACCCTCAGATTTCAGATTTTCAAATAGTTGTATCTCGGCCAAATATTGTCCTATCCCAACAAACAAAATATCAATGGAAAACTTATTTATTCAGCTTATGTATACATTTCAGATTATGTATCTCAATTGAAAAAAATGTACCCATGTGATAGGGCTGGACCCGAATATTCGAATATTTGAATATTCGTTCGGTGGGTTGGTATTCGATTTGAAAATGTGACATTCGAATATTCGATGGTTTTTTTGCACACCTGGCATCCCCCTGGAAACGGTTCTCATTCACGCTTGAATATGTTTCACACTATAAAATCTGGTGAAATATAATACTTAACATACACCTTCATTATAGCTACTTGCTTCTTCTTGGACTACTAAAAGTGTTCCTGCAACGGGAGTATTATCTGGCTAGAGCGCAGAACAGCGGAGTTTAAATGACCTTGTTCTGTTTACAGTTTGTTTAATTCTATATAAGGGACTTTTTTATTTTTATTTAAACTGTTCCTTATGAAATGTGTGATGTTGTTATTGAAAATGCTATTGCTACCGTGTTCTTTATTTAGGCTATTACAGTTCATTCATTTATTTTTTGTTTTTCTTTATTTAAATTTCGTTTTTCTTTATTTAAATTTCATTTTTCTTTATTTAAATTTTTTTTTGTATTTTTTATTTATTTAAATCTACCCTACTTTGTCAGAGAGAAAAATATTATAAGACTATACCTTATTAAAGATATTGCTAAAGTTAAAAGACGTGTGTGTGTTTTATATCACTAGTGCAGTTTCCATTCTCAGAGCATATAAGCCCTGCACGCGTGAGGCGCGCCGCTTTATTTAAATCTACCCTACTTTGTCAGTAATTTGTTAGTGAGAAAAATATTAGACTACCTTATTTAAAATATTGCTTACAGACCTGTGTGTGTGTGTGTGTGTGTGTGTGTTTTATATCACTAGTGCAGTGTCCATTCTCGGAGCATATAAGCTCTGCTCGTGTGAGGCGCACCGCTTCCCGCTCGTGCTGTTCTGTAGTTTATTAAAAGTTTATTCATTCTGAACGTGTCACGTCTCGCCTGTCTATCTATATTACACCAAATACGACACCTTGAGAAGTCGTTTGGATGAACGGTTCTCGAAATAATCAAAATGCAAACGGACAGACAGACATAGGCTATATAGAGATTCCGAAGCGTTGAATATTCGATGTTCATTACTACCGAAGCTTCGAAGCTCAAAAAATGGTATTCGGACCAGCCCTACCATGTGACTGGTTTTGTGGTCCAGGGTCACATATATGAGAGTTTTTTTGCACATACGGTTTCAGTGAAATCGTCATTTTCATGCTGTTATTTCCACACCTTACCAACTTATTTTGATGAGTTCACCAGTTAGCCAAATACAATCTCTATATTTCCCGCTTTTTTTTTTATCTCACCCAGGTCGACCATGCTGCTAACCGGACTCAATTTGGCAACAAGATTTCCAACTATGGTGCCATTCAGGAGAAGATGGCCAGAATGGCCATGCTTCATTATGTGACAGAGGTGAGCTTCTCTATTGCTTTGCCTCGAACTTTCCCATCAGGCAACAAGAAAATCTGAGTCACACTTGAGCACTTACTGACATCTATTTATAGACTTGAACTAATATAGCTTTTGTTTGATCAAATACATTTAAAGTTCCCCTATTAGTCGTTATAGCGGCCGGCTACTCAATCCAATGATGAAACCGCTGAGAGACTAAGACAGGGACTCTATGCTCTTGTGACGCATGAATAAAACATCTGTGAGGAAAAATAACTTTTACTAGCAATTCTTTATTGGACAGACTGATGTTTGGTTTCGACATCCACTTCATAAAGCATGAGGACTCAAGCTGGAATTGATACGGAAAAAAATCAACAGTGTCGTTCTTGTTCGCTTCGCTGTGTATCAAACGCTGAGGAAGATGCAATGTATATTATATTATTAAATGTTTTTTGTTTTTTTTTACTTGGTTGCATGTAAGTCTATTATATTGGCGAAAGCCGAGTACAAATCAGCATGAAGTTTTACCATCTACTCTTGTGTAATGGAAATCATTTTTCTTATAATTATTGACCTCTAAGACAAAATGAGGAACCTTTAAAATAGCATAATAGGGCACTTTAAGCAAATTTACACAATCGAAGACAAAATCTCTAATGGTAAACATCCTCTTTATGGACTTTGCAGATATCAGCACTTTAGCTTTGAACACTTGCAGAACTCAGTCCATAAATGTCTTACTTCCATGTGTCTTAAGGGAAGTGGAAGCTTCCCCCTAATTTGTGTTTTTCGAGGGTCACATGTGGACAGAGTCTAAAAATACTTTGGCCTTTTCCCATCTGTTGTTTTTCCATGTTTGTTTTCCATTTCATTAAGCAGCTTGTTTGTTTGTTCTGAAGATTTGAATAGTGTTCTCCCTTTTTTCCCCCTGCTTTTATCTTTTCTCCATGGATTTAGTCTATGGCTTACATGGTTAGTGGGAACATGGACAGCGGAGCCACAGAGTTCCAGATTGAAGCGGCCATTAGTAAAATCTTTGCCTCCGTAAGTGTTCAACCCAGTTGTACTAGTTTTGGGTATTTATTTCAGCCCACATTCAAATTTTGTGAATTTCTAGGAATTTCCAATACCTGATGATTAAAGAATAAGTGCAAATTCACCATATTGCTGGATTTCTTTCCTCTAGGAAGCAGCTTGGTTGGTGACGGATGAATGCATTCAGATTATGGGTGGAATGGGATTCATGAAGGTCAGTGTGTGTGTCAAGTTAAGTCAAATATATTTATATAGCGCTTTTCACAATACAGATTGTATCAAAGCTGCTTCACAGTAACAATCAAAACAACTTAACAGTGTTTGTTTATTACTGGAAAAAGACATCCAAGTTTGGTAGAGCTGATCAGTGGTATGATGGGTCATTTAATTTGAATATCCCCAAACTGAGCAAGCCAAAGGCAACAGTGGCAAGGAACCGAAAAACTCCAAGTGACCCGACGGTGTCCTAAAACTCCATCAGATGACCCAATGGAGAAAAAAAAAAACCTTGGGAGAACCCAGGCTCAGTCGGGGCCAGTTCTCCTCTGGCGTTTATGAAGTAGAGGCCGAATTTACAGTAACTGTAAGATTAAAATTTTTATATGAATGCCTGGCTAAATATTTGCGTCTTTAGTCTAGTTTTAAACTGGGAGAGCGAGTCTGAGCAACGAACAATATCAGGAAGGCTATTCCAGAGCTTCGGAGCTAAATGTGAAAATGCTCTCCCTCCTTTGGATTATAGGGCGATAGAAGATCCGTTAAATAGACTGGAGCTAAACCATTCAGAGCTTTATAAGTCAAAAGCAATACCTTGTAATTAATACAAAACTTTATAGGTAACCAATGAAGTGATGATAGAATCGGTGTTATATGATCATATTTTCTTGCAGGACAACCAGCTAATAAAGCATTACAGTAATCTAGTCTCGAGGTCATGAATGCATGAACTAACTTTTCTGCATCAGAGACTGATAGCATATTACGTAGCTTAGCAATGTTTCTAAGGTGGAAAAAGGCTGTTTTTGTAACATATGAAATATGCTTTTCAAAAGACAGGTTGCAGTCTAATGTAACACCCAGGTGTGTGTGTATTGTGACTGGATTAATTTTTGTGTGTAGCACTTTTCACAGTACACATGTTAAAGAAGCTTTGTCTGTAATGCTTTAACAAAGGTTTAAGGCTAGACAATATTGCAATTCTACAACGATCGTATCCAGATTTAGATCTAGCTATATTGTGTATCAGCTAAGATAGAAATATCAGCGGTTTCGTTCAAACATGTTTGTGTCAGCTTTTTCAGAAACCAGACTCTGCCAGGGTGGAAGTCTAATTTTGGCGCAATAGAGTTGCAACATATAATAGTGTCTGCGTTCTGACTCAAAGCGTGAAGATTCAGAAACCACCTACTCTGTGGGCAATCACCCTCCTTGAGGCCTAAATGTTGTGTCCCCGGGGGCGGTGGAAAAACTGGAGGTGTCTTGCAAAGGAAGACCTCTGCAACAACACGATTGGTTAGCGAGGGGAGGACACGGCTGCGCTAACCTTTCACGTCGCAACACAAAACCGTACACAGCTAAAACTGGTCTTTGCTGAATGTAGGTCACGTCTGCACGTTGACACTGCGGCTGTGTTTGTGTTTTCTCGTGTCAGTTGGGATGCTACACATGATGTGGAGTCGTTCTTCCAGCTTGAAGATCTTGCATGTGCAAAATGTGCAGATGCAGCCTGATCAACATCAAGCAGTCGAGCTCATTTCCAGAGAAGAGTCTCATCAGTTCTTCTCAATCTATCTTCTATTGTGGGCTACAGTTCAGTCAGATCAGAAACGCATATCTCTCTGCTCCACTTATTTTTATTTGTGCATATCAATACACACACACACACACACACACACACACATATATATACAGTACATTACCAGTCAACAGATTTTTTTTTGTGTGTGTTTGATATTACAATTTCAAAGGACCGTTTCCTTTGGAATGGGAACTCGCACTGCGTCCTAGGACAGTGTCTCGTTCCCCTTCTCCAGGAACCAGGGTTACATGTAACCGAGATGTTTTCTATTTTACTTTTATATATTAAAACGTAATTAATCATGTGATCAAAGCTGAATTTTCAGCATCATTACTCCAGTCTTCAGTGTCACATGATCCTTCAGAAATCATTCTGATATGCTGATTTGAATCTCAACATTGATAATAATCAGAAATTTCTTGAAAGTAATTGTGCTGCTTATTTTTTGTCGAAACATGAAAGACTACCTTTCAAAAGTTGGGGGTAAGATTAAAAAAAAATATTCAGGAAGGATACGCTAATCTGATTAAAAGTTGCAAAAACATTTAGAGTGTTACAAAAGATTACCATCTATTGAACTTTCTAATCATCACGCAATCCTGAAAAAAACAAAAAACATGTATCATGGTTTCCCCAAATATATTAAGCAACAAAAACTGTTTTGATGATAACAGTATTGATAATAAGAACCATTATTAATAATTAATCAATATTTCAATAACAAATCAGTATAGAATGATTTCTGTGACACTGAAGACCGAAACCATGATACATGTTTGTTTTTTTCAGGATTGCGTGATGATTAGAAAGTTCAATAGATGGTAATCTTTTGTAACATGCTAAATGTTTTTGCAACTTTTAATCAGATTAATGCATCCTTCCTAAATATATTTTTTTAATCTTACCACAACTTTTGAAAGGTAGTGTTTCATGTTTCGACAAAAATAAGCAGCACAACTACTTCCAACATTGATAATAATCAGAAATTTCTTGATTCAAATCATCATATCAGAATGATTTCAGAAGGATCATGTGACACTGAAGCCTGGAGTAATGATGCTGAAAATTCAGCCGTGATCACAGGAATGAATTGCATTTAAAATATATAAATTTTTTTTAAATAATATTCCTGTTTTACTGTATTTTTTGATCAAATAAATGCAGCCTTGGCTAGCAATGTCCCATCATGAAGATTTTCTCATGTATTGGGTAATTTCCCAAAGAGGACTGAACTAAAATAATAAATTGTTACTTTATTTTAAGGTGATATTTATAAGTACTGAGGAATATTAATTAAATGCATGTCTACTTACTATAGGGTTAGGGTTTAGTTTAGGGTTAATTTTGCATATTACTCAATGTAACTTCTTCACCTTAAAATAAAGTGTTGCTGAATAAATTGATTATTTTTGTGGCGCTTTGACACAGTCTCATACTCGCTGTACAACATGTTATTTATGCAGGACGCTGGTGTGGAAAGGGTAATGAGGGACCTGCGAATCTTCCGAATCTTTGAGGGTACCAATGACATCCTGCGACTGTTCGTAGCGCTCAATGGCTTTCAGGTAAAAGGGGGAAAGAAAACACTGCTAAGAACATAACTGCCTGTCTTACGGCTTCCTGTGCTGCAAAACCACCTGAAAGCTCACGGCACGTGTGGTTGTTGACACCTGGCACTGCTACAAATTGGTCTTGGTGTTTTCCAGTGAACATATTTCATGCGAACGCAGCATTTGAATTGCATTTGCATATTGTTGTCCTGTTTGGTAGAATGCAGGCAATCAGCTGAAGAGCTTGCAGAAAGCTCTGAAGAACCCTTTCGGTAATGCTGGGATGTTGGCGGGTGAAATCACAAAGAGAGCCAAGAGGTTAGACCTTCATATCTCTTTAAAAACACTCTCGCAAGACATTTGTGTTTGCATCGACTTGATTAAACCCTGGTCTCTATGTGTGTCTCCGGCAGGAAGGCGGGCATGGGCACAGGACTGACGCTGCAGGGCATGGTTCATCCAGAGCTCAACCACAGTGGAGAATTGGTGAGATTAAATCAAAGTCACAGCGCTTGGGCAATACTGACATGATGTTTACTCGGAAATTATACTAAGAAACAGTCAGTAAACCAGACAGAATCCCAAATCTTGAATGAGAGGTAGATCACAGGCCTAAAACCAGTTTTTGTCCTCTTAAAGACTGTTAAAGCCATCGAGCAGTTTGGAGCTGTTATTGAAGAGCTTCTTCTGAAACATGGAAAGAGAATCATCGGTGAGCGCTGTTTCTCGTATTGTGCTGCAAGATTATTTCAGCATGCAATAGAAGAAAATGTGCATGAGAAGTCTTCCTGTTTTACTGTTTTTTTTACACATTACGGTAAGACTTTACAATAAGGTTCATTAGTTAACTACCTTAGTTAACATGAACTAAGAATGAACAATACTTCTACAGCAGCATTTACTAATACGTTATTACAATGATTATATTTGTTAACATGAGTTAATGCACTATGAACAAACATTGAACAGCTGTATTTGTATCAACTAACATTAACAAAGATTAAAAATACTGTAACAAATGTATTGCTCATTGTTAGTGGATACGTTAACTAATGAACCTTATTGTAAAGTGTTACCCACATTGCATATTGTCCTCATTGCATCTATAAAGCTTGTGCTTTTCTCATAGTGATTGAGTGATTCTGTGTGTGTCTCTTCAGATGAACAATTTGTTCTGAAACGAGTTGCAGACTGTGCCATTGATCTGTACACCATGGTTGTGGTCTTGTCCAGGTGAGCAATGTTAAAATGCTCTCTCTTCTTCTCCATGACGTAGGCACTTAGACATGCGCACTCATGCATGCGCAGGAACGGACAAAGGGCCAGATTTACAAAACGGGGCAAATTAGTGTGAGCGCGCAATTCCAGAAAAGCGCTCTCCTCCCATAAATGTTGCGTCCGAAAGGGAAACTCCTACAAATGCATATGCATTATGTTTAGCCGCAAAAATAACCCTGCCCACGCCTTTTAAGCGCTAGTTTTTCACTGCGTGTCTTTAGTAAATCCTGACAATAGTCAGGGCCAGATTAAGAGTTCAGAGTCCCCTGGGCACAATGTCTTGTAGGCCTCCCCTTAGGCAGGCCAAATCTATATTTTGTCCAAGGACATTTTAAAGAAAACTTTGTACATTTTAAGGTTAAATGCATCAATCTGGTGCTCTTTGAGAGATCAAAATTAAGAGCTTCAACCCATGAACTGCTCGTTGAACAAAGAAAAAGCCTTGATTTGTACCAGGACAATAAAGAGGGCTCAAACATCTTTTTAGTTATGAGAGTCTCAGTCTACATTACATTATCAATGGTGTTTTAGGATGCCAAACAATTATTATAATAATGTAACAATGATTTATATAATTATTCCTATGACGTAAAATCCATATAGCCTATAAATGTACTATAAATGAAAATATTTCAAAAGTATATTTTAGTCTACATTACACTATAATACAGGAAAATTTAAATACTTTTGTCTTAATTTCTTCACTTGCAAGAAATAAGCTTTTATTTAGGAGAAAACACCAGATCACCATGCTGATCGCGTGAGCAAAGTGCACACTTTTCTTTAAATCACCCAGTACAGACAGGATGCCTATACTTAATTAAAGTCTTGTGCTGTTTTATAAAGGCACAAAGCCATATCATGGTTTCGATTTTAGTTCGTTGGCAAAATATAACGCTAGAGACCTTTAGGTTATACATTTTACATCTCATATCTGTTGGGAAAAGGGAGAAGAGAGAGTTCGGCAAAATCGGATTCGAACTCGGGTCGAGCGCATCAAAAGCTGCTTTCAAGCACTTCACGCGTTACGACCTACGCCACTGTAGCTATTCCGTGACGGGCGTCTTTTTGCTAAAAAGACAGGCACTTAGTGCAAATATACGCTCCGTTATCTAAAATATCTAAAAAATAATTTTTTCTTCCCCTCGCTTGGGCCACAAGTACGCATGGCGAACTTGCAATGAATACATTTTATCAGACCGGCCCTCGCGGCCTCGAAACACTACCGGCCCACCAGGGAAACTCCCGACTCTCCCGATTGCCACTCCGCCCCTGGGGCCCAGGGCCCCATAGATGTCGTGGGCCCCTGGGCAAGTGCCCATTTTCCCTAATGGTTAATCCGGCCCTGACAATAGTAAAAGAGGCGCTTGAGCAAGCTGTAAATCTGGCCCTAAAGTAACAAAACGCATTACTTTCAACATACAATGAAAAGAGCTGTACAGCAGGTAATATAACCCAGAAAAAGTAATAGAAAAGTAACGTAATGCATTACTTTCTTTAAAAAGTAACTAAGTACCGTAATTAGTTACTTTTTTAGGGAGTAACGCAATACTGTAACATTACTTTTAAAAGTATTTGCATCACTATCATTTGCATCACTATTACTATTGCTCATTGTTACGAACTCTTATGACCTAGGGCCAGAAAACGTAACATTGAGGTTGTGATACACTTGGTGCGAGTAAAGTGGCAAGAGACAACACGTAACGAAATAATGCGAAAGGAAAATAATTTATTATACATAAGTGAATTAAATATACAAAAAGATGAATAATGTTAATAATAATTATGGTGAATATAAACAAAATATTGACAGATCAAAAGATACCAGATAAATAGACGGGAAAATAGAAAGGGACGTAATTAGTGAAGCCAAATGAATAAAAAGAACAAAACAAAACTCAGTCTGACTTGTAAATCAAACCTCTAATCTAACTAATAAACAAAAGAAAAGTAATGACATGACTCTTCAGCGTCAAACGCCCTCTCTCAATTACACTGACTGACAAACACAAAACATACAAGGGTGGCGTTCACTTGCTTACCTGATGTGTATATACATCGAGTTTCCCTAGGTGTTGTTTTGTGTAAGTCACGTGACCTTTTTACCTGTCCACATTACTCTGGGTAACCTCAAACCACGCCATCGAAAAGGGCAGAAATAAGAACAAAAAGGGAACGTGTCACAATAACACTCGTAACACTCATACTGGGGATAAGAGGGTTGTTTAAACCCAAATCCAAAAGATAAATAAAGGTTACCTCAAACGGTAAAGGAAAGGTGACCAGAATAACACATACACTTGGGCATGGGGTCTCTTGACATGGGCCACCCACGATACCCGCGCATCAAGACAGGACCTATTATGCTTTTTTTTTCATTTCCAAATGTTTTAAGTGTGTAATATTGCTGTTTGAGAAAGTTAAATTACTAAGTCACTCCAAAAGGGGTTAATCACCAGTTTCTGAACGAACACGTCACAATATTCCTCATTTAAATCATTCCCGCCCAAGGCATACGCATAATAAAGGGGCGGGGCCTGGTTTAGTTGGTTAGTAGTGTGTTGAAACTGGTGGTTATGGTAAGGGGCGGGACATTTCCCCAAACATGCTTGAAGCGAGTGACCAATCACAACACACTGATCCAGCCGACCAATCAGAGCACACTGCGCTTTTCAGAAAGAGGGGCTTCATATAGACAGGAACTAAACAGAGCGATACTGACAGACTTGGAAGAGAGGTGCTGCAGCAATGTCAAATATGTGAAAAATTATTTTTTATTTGAACATTCAAGCATAAAAACCTAAATCAAGACTTTATAAAAGGACAAACTTGGTCCTCTTTAATAAGGAGATCATTCAGTGATACTGATGGAGCGTTTTATGCTGGTTTGTGTGTGTCTTCTCGGTTTCCTTTCTCAGAGCCTCCAGGTCTCTCGGCCAAGGTCACCCTTCTGCCCAGCATGAGAAGATGCTGTGTGAAACCTGGTGTACTGAGGTCAGTGTTCGTCCAATTTTTTTTTCAAATTATGTTCTCCTAGTCCCATCTTTAAGCATTAATCCGTGATTTCTTCTCTTTAGGCCCATGAGCGAGTCATGCAGGACATCAAGTTCCTCCGTTCAGGGACATCCAAGCAGACCTTCAAAAACCTGCGTGCCATTTCTGCTGCTGTGGTGGAAAACGGAGGGGTGGTCTCTCCTCATCCACTGGGCTTTTAAAGCTCTGGCTCCCATCAGCCAATCATGCCCTCTCTAAGCAGTCACATGCCCATATTCCTTTACCCAGACTGCAAAGTGAGTGGAGTGTCACATTGTGTTTCTCGGCCACAGGAGTGCTTTAATATTCCATATTAAAGTATGGAAATGAACTAATAGGATGTGTAGAATATACCAATCTAATGTACATCCAAGGATTGTATTTGTGTTATAAGTTAATAAGATTAGTTTTTATATGCCGAAATAATAATAAAAAGATAACATTGGCTATGTCTCCATCCAACATTGTGAATTTAACTTGGAAAATTGCATAAAACATTTGCGAATAAAGCAGCGTTTCCATCCAATTTGTTTAAGAGAACAAAATAGTCACTACTTGGTGCAAAATATCAGTAATAAAAATGGAAGTTGCTGCAATCTGGAAAGAAACTGTGGCTCTTTGTCCTCCATCTAAAATGACGTGTGTCTCAGAGCGAATGGATAAAACATGTCATGTTCTCTTGCGTTCGGATGCTGGTGTTTGTGAACAATCATGCGAGACGCTTCCGGGAGGGAACTAAACCGAATCATTCTGATGACAGACTTGGTCCACTGGTTAGTCAGGTTATCCAATCAAAGTCACGTGAATTTTTGGTTGCACATCGAGGGACTCATTCTGTAAATGTTTCCATTGTAGTTTGTGCATGTCTTCTAATCGGATTAAACAAATTTATGGGCTTTGTGCATTTTTTGAGTTTATGCACAGTTTGATGTTTCCATCCAGCGTTTTTTAACGTGATATCCCAAAATGCGCATAACAATAGGTGGATGGAAACATAGCTATTGCTCAATGGTGAACAGATACACTCTGAACGAAGCACTTTCAAGTCTTTTTAACCAAACTCTGTCCAATATCCGGTCCAACTGCCTGCATTTTGCAAATGTTTTCAATTTGTCGTTCTTGGTCTACATTTTTATTTGGTGGTTTTACATACTGAACCTTAACGGCAATCAGTTGTTCCCGTGGTTTTTAATCCGAAATGTCTTATTCAGAGTTGCCCAGAAGTTCGTTCTCGTGACTAAAATAGAAAGACGCTTTAGTTTCATATCATACGAGGCTGTTTGTCTCGGTTATGTTTTTTTTAATGTGGCTTGTGAACTGAATATAATTATGATCTTGACATAAATACAGAAGGTCTTTATTGCAAACGGACAATACGATATAATCTAAGGCCATACAAATACTGCAGTGCAGACTAAAATGCATATCGCACCATTCAGAATTACACAGATATACGAGTCCTGTATGAGTAGATTCGGTTTGTCCTAAATGAGTATTCCCTTCTTCTCTGGCATCTCCTGAACGGCATGGAATTATTTCATAATTATAAATATGGGCTCTTTGTTGCAGTGCCTAACAATATTTCAAAACTCCTTTCACCACTGCTCTAGTTTCTGAATGGTTAACCATGTATTGTAACTAGGGAGACCGTTTACAGGAAATTGTAAATGAGCGTTAGTGACCTTCTTAAAACTGTGTCTTTCTTGACAACTGATGATGGTGTGGTTATAAATATAGTACATCAAATACTGCAAATCTTAAACTGTCACCAGTGTAATGTATAAATGACAATTTGATTAAACCTGCTTCACAGTCGTATAATCCAAGTTTCGGCTTGTTTTCTTGGGTCATTAGCTTATATACGTTGTGGGTGAAAGAGATTCGCAACGCTTTTAGAAAAATAAGCATACTGATCAATGCCACATGTCTCTTGTTCACATCACATTAAGTCAGTGATACTATTTACAGTTAATATTGTCAATAGAAAAATCACAGTTGAATGTGTCTTGACTCTTTTCCTGAATGCCGTTTAGCTGCTATATTTTGTCCAGACTTGATGAGTTTATGGCTTGAAGAGTAGAAATCATCACAGTTTTCTAAAAGTCACAAGTTTGTTTTCTCAGTAAAAAAAAAGAAGTGTTGCCTGAATTTCAGAGATGCAGCACATCGCAAAAGTTTGATTCAATGTTAATCTCTGTCTCGGTAGGTAAATATTCCACTTGAAGAAGAAATCAACATCAAGTCTGTATCCTAATCCAAAGATGTTCACACAGTCGTCTGCGAGATCTCTCGTGATAACAAAGTCTCTGAAGTCATTCTCCGCTCCCTGAAATAAACACAATTAGAGTTTTGGATCAATTCAAATTCAAGCATGGACTTTATTATCATGTGCAATTTGGTAGTCAATAACTTTTCAGTATGGTCTCGTTTTACTGGCCGTGCTGAAATAAACCTGGTTTGATGGTCTTAGCTGGTTTAAAAAGGTTTAGCAGACTGTGCGAGCTGGTGCTCATCTGGTTTAGTTGAGCTAAAACCAGCCTGGGAGTCCAGCAGAGCAGCTTAGGGAAGCTTGAAATGTTTTGTATGTTGTTGTCGAGCTGTGCAACATGCATCAGAGGTGTGCTTGTGGTCTTAAGCGTGAATGTGGCTTTAGCCTTAGTTTGGTAAAACCACCAGATGAAAGTGATCAAGTCTTGCACCAGTTTCCTTGAATATATATTTCTCTGTCTTTATCATAGGCTTATATTCTGTTCAAACGTTTGGGGTCAGCAAAAAAATTCTGTTCATTTAAACTACTAATAAATCAAAGAATCCTGAAAAATACGGGGACATGGTGGTGGTTTGGAAAGAAAATATGAGACGGAAGGAAAAATGTGTCAATGCGTTCCTCGCTAAACGTTTGTGTTCTTTGAGTGTGAACGCAGTTTCTCAGGGGAACGCTAAACATTTGCCAAATAATTTTTCTTTCTTCAACGTGTCCCTTTAGGGTCTCCGTATAAAAAAAGAATCATGGTTTTGAGATACATATTAAGCAGCACAACTGTTTTCAACATTGATAATAATAAAAAATAAAAATCTTGCGCTCTAATTCAGCATATTAGAATGATTTCTAATGGATCATGCGCTAAATGGTCACTAATAATTTACTGCATTTTTTTTAATCAATAAATGCAGCCTTGGAGGTCATATAATAAGTCACTAATCAAAAACATTAAAAAAACGAACCGCCCCCAAACTTGTGAACTGTACAGTTACTGTACATGAATCTGGACTCACTGATGTTTACTACTTGATATTTTCATTTTGATGTGGACACAGATTCGTGGCTCCCACGCAGATATTTATCACAACATATATTCAGAATAAACAGTATTTAGAATAGCATACAAGCTTATTTTATTGTCTTTTAATATCTAATCAGCAATTGATTATTATATTTCCTTATTATGTTATAATATATGAATCTATCACGTATGGCCACACCCCCGAAAACATTTGAAATGGCAGACAAGCCCAGTATGTCCTCTTCAAAACACAATCGGACTCAATACACAGTATGCTCTCAATATATTTTAATCACAAATAGTGTAACCCTGTCATAAATGAACTGCTGAATCTCGTGAGGAGGATATGATGATCTTTTTCTGTCCCTACAAGTCAATTGTGGAGAAATAAATGCATGAACAGGTGGATTTCATTCTTAGTTCAGGGATCATCTCACCTTTTTTTAACCAAGAAGCATTGTTCTTGAGTTATGTTTTTTTTTTTTTTTTTTTTTTTTTTTTTTTTTTTTGAGTAGTTATAGTAAAGACCAGCAGAATAAAAAGTGGTTTGGCTCTTGTGTGACACGATGCTGTAAAAGCAAAGCAGGTTTTGAGCGTTTATTTTTAAGATTATGAAAAAGCAATAAACAGAACTAATTCTTCGCCATGTCACAGTCCACATCAGATCATTTACAATCAAGCAAAAGCTGTTCGTCTTAACCCAAATTAAAATCTTAATAGCCTACAAGTTTGAACATAATGGCTTTAGCAAGAGTACGTGGTTACCAAATGCACCGCTGTATTGCGTAATGCGTAACGATGAGACAAATACGCGGTAAAGCATTACTGTTCTCCTACCTTTGCTGGCGACGGCGTTTGGGATGGGAGATGTTGACAGTCCACTCCAAAATGTTTTTCAACCGGCCGGATAAACACGGGAACCGGTGATTAAGATGCTCCAGAAGCTCCTCTTTACGCAGTCCGTATACTATCGGCGCGATGCACTGCGCCAGGCTGAAGAATGCGAAACTTATCACTGCAAAATACTCTTTGGTGGAACTCTCGAGCAACCCTTTGCTTTTAAGGATATGCAGTAAAAACATTATAAAATTGGGGAGGATGAAGACGGCGAGCTGCGTCCCGTGGAGAGCGATAGTCCGACACGCTGCTCGGTTGCGCCGGTTCAACACTCCCAGACGGCGTCCCTCGTACAAGATCCGCACATAACTGTACACGATAAGAATAGTACACAGTGATATTAAAACGATTTTGTGCATTTCCCCGCCTTGCAAAGCTTTCCTTCCACAGGGTACAGTGTCATTTTTTATGTTGGGGGACAAGGTGAGGGGAATAATCGACGCGAGTCCCCATGTAAAGATACCGGTGAGCCACGGCCACGGTGTGAAGCAAACTTTGCCATAGTGGAGCGGGTAGCATATGGCGAAATAACGGTCCAGCGCCATCGCCGTGATGGTGAGGATGATATTGGAACCGCTTGTCATCAATCCTCTTATAAGCACCGTGCATATTGTTTCCGTGGTCGCTGCTTTCAGGTAGTTTTGTAAGTAGAAGCTGAAACATACTGCGAAGTACACCAGCGCGGAGAACAGCAAGTGGAACACGAGGACGAAGCGCGCGTGGCTCCGCAGGCGCACCTCGCGCACTATCGTCCAGTTGATGATCAGGTTGAAGAAGGCCAAAATGAGCAAAGACACTCCCGCTGCCCAAACACGTATGTGGGGATACGAGTTGGCCTTATCTGTGGTATTTGACATCATACCGTTTCCTCAGGCCTCGCTCGTGCAGTACAACCAAAACGTTCCGTAAAGCCAAAACGCTTTCAGCTGGTGCGGATTGTTCATTTGGATCGACAAATGTTTCTCCAAGAGCCGAACGTTCATGTGAATTTAAATTCGGTGCTCCTGTTTCCGTCAATAACACCTGCGTTCCGCGCATAGAAGTCAGTCTCTTGATGGAGAGAGTCAACTTCACGTTTACTTCCCTCTCGATGTGAGCAAAGAGAAAGAGAGGAGAGAGGGCGTGTCGTGTGTCAATAACTTCAGTGCGTAAAGATGCCATGATGCCACTTTATGTTACCATCGCCTCACCGTGTTCGAGTAGCGCTTATCTTGTGTGTGTGTGTGTGTGTGTGTGTGTGTGTGTGTGTGTGTGTGTGTGAACACGTTTGCATGAGGAACGTGGCAGGTGTTTTACTACTGAACACATAACGATTGTCAGAAGAACTGGTACTGCGTGTATTTCAAAACTGTTTGATGATTGAAGCTTCAAACTATTATATAGTGTTGTTCTGTGGTTGGTTATTATATTAAGCAATTGTACGTTTGTTTGTTTTTTCAATAGGGGGAAGTGTTGTTGTGACGTCTTGCAAAATCTGTAGGCTAGTTAAACTTTTACGCAGCAGTTTAAATTTAACGTGGTAATCAAAAAAAAAAAAAAAAATTATGTGTCCGTGTGTGTGTGTGTGTGTGTGTAGGCTATACATTTAAAGGAATAACCTAGTTCACCCAAATTAAATTAATCCATAATTTACTCGCCTTCAATATAGGCGTAGAGGCTATATGGCTTTCTTCTTTCAGCCTAACACAATCAGAGTTAAATTAAAAATATCCTGGCTCTTCCAAGCTTAATAATGGGAGTCAATGGCACCTTAGATTTTGAAGCCCAACAAATATGTGTATTTTACTCAGGGTGGTGGTGGTCATATCATGTGATTTCACCCCATTGCTCATCATTGGTTTAAATTGTGGTTTACACTCTAAACAATGCTGGGTTGTTTTAACCTAAATTTGGGTCACATGTGGACAAACCCAAATGTTGGATTAAAAATTTTAACCCAACTTCAACTTTCACTTTCAACTGTAAATTTTTGAATTACATTTTTAACCCAACATTTGGGTTTGTCCATATTTGACCCGAATTTGGGTTGAAACAACCCAGCATTTTTTAGAGTGTACAGCCTCTCTGTGTTTAAAAACTCCTATTGATTAAAGTTTTTTTTATTATTATTATTGTATTGCTCCCACAGGCGCGTTCTTTTTTGAGAATTGAGGAGCTGCTGGGGATTCTCTTTATCAGAGATTAGGAACACAGCGCCACCTAGTGTTCGAAGACTCTCAACATCATTTAATAATAATGATAAACAAAAACATTTATGTTCGGTCATTTTGAACGTTTTTTACGTTATTTATACAGTATCCAGTAGACCAACGAAACTTAGGTCTACATGTTTTGGCACTTGCTGTGTGATTGATTTTCTTTGAACATATAATTCATATAAAAAAATGTAAACCGTATTTGAATGCATTTTTCATAATAATAAACGTAAACCTTTTTTGTTTCACTTTTTTAATTTTTTTTCACATCAGTAATAATCTGCCTTTAAAATGAGACTAAACTTCAGTCTATGATCAAAGCATTCAAGATGTATGACAGTTTAAGTTGTAAAATAAATTTTCAAGTTTATGCTAAAAAGTGATAACAGGTAATAAATTGATCATAACTAGGCCTATACCTTAAATATAATTTAGTACAATAAAAGCCCCTAAAATTCAAAATATTACATTAAAAAATTAGCTAAAATATAGTAGATTCATTTCGTTGGGGGAAAAAATCAGATTGTAATTTTTTTTTGTTGATTTAACTTAAAAGTAAGTTAACTGGTTGCTTTAAAAATGTGAGTTCTTTGACATTAAAAAATTGAGTTAATACAATGAAGGAGATTGGTTTAATCAACATAAACTCAAAATATTATGTTATCTGAACCACATTGATTATTTAAGTTGATTTGACAAAAGAAAAAAGTTTTGATAACACATTTTGAAAATATATTTTTTATAGTGGGCAATGGTAAACAACAAAAATAAGGCAGAAAAATCCTGCTACGTGACATATTTAGTGAAATATTTTTTTAGGTCATTCTGTCAGGCCATCATTTCAAGACAGATCCTCATTAAGAGTTAAGGTGATGATACACAGGGCAACTTTTTGAGCAATGTTGCAGGGCAATCTTGCCGAGCGATTGTTGCTTGGGCACTTTCCCATTAGAAATGGGCAATACATTTCTATCTGGATAATTTAGATCGGTCGTGGGCCCTGTGTCTCATCTGGTTGCCCGTTGACGGCAACATTGCCCAGCAACATTGCTCAAAAAGTTGCCCTGTGTATCATCACCTTTAGTGTTACGTTAATGTTCACGTTAAACTTGATCTACGATACATTGTTCGTTTTTTCCCCCACAGTAGCAGTATCCATTGTTATTGTGTTATTTTGTATAGTGGAGTTGACTGTATTTTCTAAACACCCCGGTTGATAAATATTCATGATCTCTCACCCAACCACATGCCAGTCTCAACTTTATAATGCAATCACTCCTGTTCACCACCAGAGGTCCTTCTTATCACAGTATTGATTAGTCCTTGTTCCTGTCTTCTGTATATGGACCTTTTTCATAGACTGTGATGACGCGTTTTGGTTTTAATGGTCAGCATCGTAAATCCTGCAACGTTATTATATATATATTTTTTTTAATGTATGTACATTTATAACACTATATTTTGCATAAATATTACATTTGCATTAAATTACAAAAAAATATAGTTTGCGCTGTTGTGACTCGTGAGGGTGTTTCTCATTATCACAATATTTACAACACAATATTCATTTACATCACAATATTTTCTCATTCACCACTATGTACATTGACCTTATGAAGACTTCCGCTTCTGACAAACCCGGAAATGTGAAAAGGGACTAACAGCATTCCAATGTAGCCTCCTGGATACTGTATTCATCCTGTACTTCCTACAAAGATCCTGTATATTGTTAATTTCCTGTTCACATTTGCAAGCTGGCATTCTTGTCAGCTTTTGTCTCATGCACCATGCTTTTGGTCTTGTCTAGATTGGTCTATGGATTTGTCATTTTTACCTAGCTTATTTGTTCTTGCTTGTATTTTTTAGGTGGAAAAATCCACCCAAACATACTTCACACACACATGGTGGTAAATAGTAGGCTACTACCACACACAGGGGGCACAGTGGTTTTGGTTAAACATACCACAAAGTCTGTCAGTGTGGAGAAGATTAGAGCAAGAGGAAATGGTATTCTTTTGTGGCACTTCTCATGAAAGAGAATAAAAGCAACTGCTCCCATTAACTGGGATTGTTTGTATTGTCCCACTGCTGACGAGAGGTGTCAGGTGAAGTATAAGCCTAAACACATAATCAGAGAGAATAATAACTGAACCGGAGGAACATTGCATGGCCTTCTAGTGGTTTTAATGTATTTTGTATTTTAATGTATTGACTTATTGTTTTTAATATGAAGTTTTGACTGTGACTGATGTGATGTGATTTTTACTTGCGCTATCACTAGGCTACACCCATCAAATTATATATATATATATATATATATATATATATATATATAATATGATATACGATGATATGCAGTCAACCCATCCGTGTCATATAAAAATAACATAAGTTATTAAAATTTTTGGCCTTTGTATTGTACAGAGGACGAGAAATCAACTTGACAGAGAGAAGAATTGGATTGGAATCATGTGGGCTAAACTCCAAACCTTTTCCCTCATGTTTGATCACAAGGCCGCCTCGCCTTTGAATGTTTAGCCCTTCCTTCCTTCTCTGATTTTCTGAGACTTGTGATAGTTGATTATTTAATCTAATCTGTTTAAGTAAAACCACGAGGTGAGTGAAGCTCGCACTGCTGAGTGACGCAGGCGACACGATTTGTACTGAGATTTCCTTCAGTCGGTCAGTCAAATTTTCCTGAAAAGTATGACAAATGCAAACTGTAAATATCAATATTACACATTTATTGTATTCATATCTGTAATAAAATATGGTCACCGCAATTTTGCAATATTTTGCAGAGCCTGGACCAACATCTCCGTCCGAAAATTTTGTCCTGATGTAGCAGTCCTACACAACACACCCTGAGCAGGATTAGAGCAGGGTTTCTGGTGTGGGAGGCGGGCACGCTAACAAGGACACTAAAGACCTCTGTCGCTTGTTCCCCTGGCTTACATGGTTACCTCACACCCATCCGTGTCACAGCACCAAATTTTTGCTTCCTCGTTAGCGCACCTGCCTCCTCCGGTTACACTCTCTATTCCTACCCACGCCTAGACCAAACCTGATATCCTTAGAATCAGAGGGAAATTACATGTGTATAACACTAATGTAGAAGCACCTTACCTTGGTTTTTAGCCTAAAATTGACATAAACACTAAACTTGTCTCATTAAATCTTAAATCTCATTAGTTGATTGGAATGTTGTTCCAGGATCAACAATGATGTTGATTTAAAGGGATAGTTCACCCAAAAATGAAAGTTCTGTCATCATTTACTCACCCTCAAGATGTTCTAAACCTCTATGAGTTTCGTTGTTCTGTTGAACACACAAAAAATATATTTTGAAGAATGTTGCCAAACCGTTGCTGGTACCCATCGACTCCCATAATATATAAAAAATAAAATAAAAATAAAAATTCCCAATATATAAATCACTGGGGACCAGAAACGGTTTGGTTACCATTGCCAACATTCTTCAAAATATATTTGTGTGTGTGTGTGTGTGTGTGTGTGTGTGTGTGTGTGTGTGTTCAACTGAACAAAGAAACTGTCGTGGAAATAATTCTATTCGAAAAGTTAGGAGGAAGGAGACAAGTGGAATCCTTTGAAAAGTCAAAGTATCAGTTTTATTTCTTGCAAGAAGTAAAATTGAATTGGCATTCACATACAGACAGCATCTAAATGAGAAGGCCCAGGGCTGATCCTTTTCGCCAGGTTATATACCCTAATCCTGAGTAGGCTTCATCTGTTTCAGAAGATTACTTTTGTTGCCTTAAAAGGAAACGTGTTTGTTCAAGATCTTTTATCGGACATAAATTTGTCTAGACAGAACAATGACATCTTCGTTAAGGTTTCCAGTTTTTAGCTACTGTTCGAATTCACACCTTTTGCCCATCTCTGGTTTGATCAAAAGGTGCACACATACATCTCACACTTGACGTACACAATAGGTCACTTGGTCTTCTGAAACCCAGAAACATTTTGTTCCAGAAAGCTTATCTTAACTTATGCATTTCTAACAGCTTGGTTATATCTTTAATAATGTCCTTTTGCTTATATATCTTCCTTTAAATGCTTATGAGTACATAAATCCTCAACGTTAATAAAAGTTGCACACATCTAAAAGATAAAAGAACACATCTAAAAGTAGAAACACATCTAAATGTAAAATTTCCATTACAAAACTCATACAGGTTTGGAGCAACTTGAGGGTGAGTAAATGATGACAGAATATTCATTTTTGGATGAACTATCCCTTTAAGAACATGGTGTAGACTACATGGTGAAATCACCAATAAGATATACAATTTTAAACAAACTTTTTAATGCGTATTAAATGGATTATTTCTATAACCATTAGCTGTGTTACAGTGTTGATTTATTAAATGCCTATAGCGAAATCTCATTCCACAGAACTACTACTAACAGGAATTGACTACAATACGATACGCCTTCTATGTGGTAAGCAGAAAACAAACAGGCAAATGATGCATCGCTCAGAGTGTTCCTCTCATTTCTGGGTAAAGCCTTCAAATAGGTTTCATTTTCCAGAAGACCCCCAGCGCTACACTTCTCCAGACTGAAAGCAAGGTAGATTGCACTTTTTTGTTACTAATGTATCGAATGTTTAATGCTATTTTAGAGTTTTCTTCAACAATTAAACGTGTTTATCGAAGAACTGCGCAAAAAGAGTTTTTTTCTTGTTTCTTCAGATCGCGTGCTAAAATGCGCAATGATATTTTATTTCATGCTCACATGTTGTTTAATCTGAAAACTTTTACCTTCACAATAAGCACACGATCTCAAAAGTGATCTCTTTATAGCCAGCTTTTAAAGAGAGAATATACATTTTCAGAAAGTTTGTATTTTATCGGTCAGATTCTCAAAATAGCTTTTTGAGAAAAAGGAACGGTTAATAAGTTCACTTTCACCTGCAAATCTGTAAAACTTTGAAGGGAGTTTATAACTTGACTCATTTTAACAGGAAACAGGGACTTTGAAAGAAATAAGTGTAATGTGAGCCCCCCTCCCCCAGGAGGAATATAGCAAAAATGTGTCTGCAACTCTAAACATGAATAGTGAATTGAGGGTGATTACTGTCCCAATCGACCTGAATATAGTTTAATAGTCTAGGGAATAAAGTGTGATACATTTCTAGGGAAGAAAGCGTGACACATTACTCTTTACAATCATTTACCACGTTATCATCGTTATCCTTATCTATCTCTCTATCACTTTCCATTCTGTCTTTGCAGTCATGGCACATGCAACTACTACGGTTGTGACGACCCAGCACGTCTCCTCTGGGACCTGGACTACAGGCATCTGTGACTGCTGTTCTGATATGAGCACTTGTAAGTCACCTACTGAACCATGAACTCTCAGTTCCCTTTCCCCACCGCTAGTTTAAATGTGCACTCCAATCTGATCCTGTTTTGATGTTACATAATAAGTTCCAGAGTACCACGGAAAATGTCCGGAAAATCAGGCACCGCATGGCTCTCGCAAAGCACTAATAAAAAAAAAAAGAAGGAACAGTGTTAATGTAGCCCTACTTTATGAGATTATGTAGTTGACTTACGTGCAAAGATTACTTCTCAATCACTGCTTTTTTATCATTTTACATTCATGGTTTCTGTTCCTGTTTATAGTGGGAAAAATGCAGCGCTAAAATTTTTAAGACCTTTTTAAACCTCAGCTTCGGATAGAGATGTGGATCGTAACTAGTGCTTTAGTGCATGGCCAGCTCTAAAATCAACCCGTGTGTGCGTGTGTGTGTTTCAGGTTGCTGTGCCCTGTGGTGTTTCCCATGTATGCAGTGTCAGACGGCCTCTCAGTTTGGTTGGTGTTTCTGCATGCCGTTGCTGGACTGCTGCATGATTGTGTCCTGCTGTCTCCGCCAGAAGATGAGAGACCAGTACGGTATCCATGTGAGTTTACCCAAACACACACACAGACGCACACATGTGCAGCAGATGGCTTTATAGAGGAAATACTAATAGGGTGTTGGTAAAGCTCATACAGAGGAGATGAGAAGATTTGTTAACCGCTTACAACTTCCTGTTTGTTTGTCTGGTGAATGCATTCACATGCCCTGACACAAAAATACTACAATCAAAATTAGTGAAACACTGTGTAAGTAAAATAGACGTGTATTCTGAGGAAGTAAATGTGTCTGCAGTCAACATTGAAAGCATAAATACTTTTGTTATATTGTTACGTGGGGTGAACTCAAAAACAAAGAAGATCTGGATCAAAATGCAGTGAGTTTAATGATAAAATAAACATAACGCAGAGAACCAGGGGGGTATTCCAGAAAGCAAGGTTATCTTACCGTCAAACATACCCTGAACTCTTGGTTGATTAACTCAAACCTTGCTTACTCGAGCTGGTTCCAAAAACACGTCCAACTCAGAGTATGTTAACGGTTAACACACCAGACTTTCTCAACAGAGCAGCGAATCGACGAGTTGCCATGGAGACAGATACTAAGAAAAAGCGCGCCATACTACTTCTTTCTTTTTCTTTATTGCATATCACCACCTATTTGGTGGTTGTGCAATCATTTTTCAATCATTTAGTTTAATAATCTTTAATCACTGTGAATAAGAATGATATCGTTGTATGATGCTAATTTTATAATAGAAAGAAAGACTTATTAGACTAAATAACAGTTTGTCCTTGCAAAGATAACATGGCTGGAAAAGTTTATTTTTTATGTTTAGTCATTTTGCTTCCACATTTACTTGAAAGGTAAGAAATATCATAAATGTTTTTTTTTTAATTAGAGAAATACATTATAGCGTAGAAAATGTCCAGTTGCAAAACAAAAAAATCTTAATGCAGATCATGCATGAGATGACTATATATATATATATTGGAATAAATTAAACTTGACTTTTTTTTATAGTTCTTTATATATTGATATAACTATATATATAGGATTATGTGCAATCTGTCACGCCCACTAGAGCCTGAACACTAAACTAATCCTGGAACATGAGCTGCTCCGGAGCAGGTTATGTTCAGAGAGTAAGTTGCTATGGTTACCTACCCTGAAAGTTACCTCCGTTTTTTTGGAGCTGCAAGTCGAGGTTATCCGCTTACTTACCCTTAAACATACCCGGGTATGTCACATAGACTGCTTTCTGGAATACCCCCCTTTGGGAACAGAATGAGTGCACCAAAACATAACATCCATGAAGTACATGACTTGACAAGGAACACAAGAAACACTGGGGTTTAAATACACAATGGTAACAAGCCTAACAAGATAACAAGGGAGAGTGGTTAATCGACATGGAAACACAACAGGGTAACTATGGGAACTAACAAGAGTGCTCTTCAAACAGTATTGTCATGATGTCGTTTGTCATATTGCATTTATAGCTTAGGGGTTAAGCTATGAGGTGCAGTCTTACAGGGGTGATGAACTGAGAAATCAAATTTTCCTTGAGCTTTTGACATCTAAGAGGTCATCATATTATATGAATATCCTGTAAGTTTCAGAACTGAAAACGTCCTTGTTAGTCCAATAAAAGCTTTTATTGACACCAGGCTCAGCAAACGACTCGTTTTTCAAAGTGGGGAACTATGACGTCAAAGAGGATAAAACACCACCCCCGCAGAAGAGGATCAACGCCTACTTCGACACGGCCGGTTTAGCCCCGCCCACCGATTCGCGCATTACACCAAACTCATTATAATATGCAAAACTGTTATCCACTCACAGCAGTGGGCGTTTACTTCCAAGTCTTCAATGCGAGACGCCCATAAAAACAGCGTTTTTGAGCTAGGCTCAAAACTAGGGTAGAAAATAGCCTATTACTTATTCACTTTGATGTTTTTGAATGTAAAAACCAAGCGAACGTCATAAGTTGACCTCAGACAACAATATATATATTTTTTAAAAAGCTAGTTCATGACCCCTTTAAAGGGACAGTTCACCAGTAAATACAAAAATATCTGTCATTATTCATCCTCATGTTGTTCCTCGTATGATGTTTATGACGTGTATAACATATGCAGTGTTGGGTAAGTTACCCTAAAAAAGTAATTAATTACTAGCTACTTATTACATTTTCAATATTGTAATTATAATACTGTTATAATCCCATATAAACCTCGACCAGTTAAACAATAATTCGCTTAATTCTTTCAAATAGATAATATAAAACTGCATAAATTATTCTTGAACTGAACAAAGTATTTACAGGGTGAAGGTTACATTAAAAACATAAATCTTAGCATTATTATTCTTTAAATTTTTTGTTAAATCCACTATTGTTTTATATAGAAATGTTCTATTTAAAGTATGTGATGTAATAACATCAGAAGTAACTAATTCATCAAAAAGTAAAGTTTAATAATGTTAAAATGTATGTTTTTGTTCAGTTCAAAAATAATCTATGCAATTTAATGTTATAGAGTTGAATACTGTATTTTTTTAAATCTGTGAAACACAAAACAAGAAAGACATTTAAAGAAAGTTCTTGTTCATTTAATGTGAATGCAGAACAACGTTGGTCCAAAACTTTCATTGTATGAACAAAAACACTTCTTTTGTGTTTCGTGTAAAAAAGAAAGTCATACAGATTTGGAACAACATGTCAAGGACCGGTTTCATATTTAATTCCAATAGGCTTTATGCACAGCTTCACTACTTCCTGAATTTCAGCCAGCTCCTTTGTTTCCTGTCTGCCATTATTGGACAAACTGATTAATCCAGGTGTGCCTGGCCTCAGTAACAATAATCAGGCACACCTGGATTAATCAGTTTGTCCAATAATGGCAGACAGGAAACAAAGGAGCTGGCTGAAGTTCAGGAAGTAGTGCAGCTGTGCATAAAGCCACTTGCTACAATGTTCTTGAATGGGTCTGCTTGTAATTTTCATTTCCTCATTTGTATGATTCAGTTTACCACTTTCAGTTGTAATAGAGAATTGAGGAACAGATGTTAACGACTTTTATAAGTCAAATAGATGTGGCAGTCGTTTCGTTTCATAACCAACAAAACCTTACGTTCTAAAAACTCCTTTATGGATGTACGTCATGGCCATATAAAAGTCTGTAAATACAATAAACCCACTTAAGTATCGCATCTCTGTCAGAGGCATAATAAACCTTTATAAATGATTGACTTGTGCTATAACTTACTAAACCATATGAACCCATACCTCCATCAGGAAGCAAATCCATCTGAACTTTGACTTAGTTCACAATACATGGCTATTTTGAGTGTGTAGCTTCATGTGAATGCTATAGTTGTGCATCTAAATAACTGGTCATTGACCAGTTCAATGACATCACAACATTTATTTCCATCAAAAGGCGCATCAATTTTTGGTCAAGATCTTGTATTGTCCAGCACTCTATAAAGTCTCCTCCAGCACATCCCAAAGACTTTCAATGAGTTTAAGGTCTGAACTCAGAGGAGCCAATACATGTGTGAAAATTATTCTTTATGTTCCTTCACAACCATTCTTTCACAATTTGAGCCTGATGAATCTTGACATTATCATCCTGGAATATGGCCATGATGAGTCTTCCTACATAGTAGTTTAAGAAATGAAAATCTACACACTTCATCCATTAGAGTTAGAAGAACTGTTGCCAAATATACAACATGCTAGAAACATAATAATCACTGCAATAATGATCCAATTATAGACTCTTAAAGGGTTAGTTCACCCAAAAATGATGTCATTAATGACTCGCCCTCATGTCGTCCCAAGCCCGTGAGACCTCCGTTCATCTTCGGGACACAGTTTAAGATATTTTAGATTTAGTCCGAGAGCTTTCTGTCCCTCCATTGAAAATGTATGTACGGTATACTGTCCTTGTCCAGAAAGGAAATAAAGACATCATCAAAGTAGTCCATGTGACATCAGTGGGTTAGCTAGAATGTTTTGAAGCATCGAAAATACATTTTGGTCCAAAAATAACAAAAACTACGACTTTATTCAGCATTGTATTGTCTTCCGGTTCTGTTGTGGATCCGCGTTCAGTGACGCTGCTGACGTGTGTCTGGTGCGAGCTTCGTTTACAGTCTGAGGGAGACGCGTACGCTGGAAACAAAACAAAAATTTCCACACAGAGGAAGACTTGCATTTTTTTGCCCAGCCATATTTATTTTAACCCGAATACACGGACGCACCAGACACACGTCAGCAGCGGCACTGAACGCGGATCCACAACAGAACTAGAATACACACACACACACCAGACACACGTCAGCAGCGGCACTGAACGCGGATCCACAACAGAACCGGAAGACAATACAATGCTGAATAAAGTCGTAGTTTTTGTTATTTTTGGACCAAAATGTATTTTCGATGCTTCAAAACATTCTAGCTAACCCACTGATGTCACATGGACTACTTTGATGATGTCTTTATTTCCTTTCTGGACAAGGACAGTATACCGTACATACATTTTCAATGGAGGGACAGAAAGCTCTCGGACTAAATCTAAAATATCTTAAACTGTGTTCTGAAGATGAACGGAGGTCTCACGGGCTTGGGACGACATGAGGGCGAGTCATTAATGAAATAATTTTTTTATTTTTGGGTGAACTAACCCTTTAAGCATTTGCCTATTTATATCCAAACAGCGACTTGTTTTTGGCCGGGCAGTGTATAACATATGCCTAGAGCACCCTTAAAAAGCTATAACTAAAAATATACACAAGCTTGACAGAATTCAGTCTGATAAGAGTGTTTTCCAACCTAATGATGGAAATATAAATTTTTCGTCATGCACTAATTTGCAGACTCCTATGCAGTTGCAGGGTCCACTTGACACTCTTGTCCACTCATGATGGGGGAGGAGAGAGAGAGAGAAAGAGGGAGATGAAGAAAGACTGTAGAAAGAGAGATGCTGAGAGACATTACAAACGAGGAAAGCTCAGAGGAATATCATTGGAAAAGAAGGGTTATGACTAGGGATGCACCGATACCAGTGCTTGGGTGTCGGTCCGATACTGTGCTCATGTACTCGTACTCGTAAAACTCCCCCGATGCAACCGCACCCGATACCACTTTAAGGGGCCGTTCACATATCGCGTCTAAAAACGCGCGTAGAGCGCGGCCTCACCGCGTCCGTAAAATGTTTCTTCTTCTTTCCACAAGCGCCTGGAAAAATGAGCGCGTCGCTTCTATTATGAGCGAGCCTGCCGCGCACCTACATTTGAAATAACGAATTTGAACGAGCAAAAAACACGATATGTGAACGGCAACGGCCCCTTATGGCAACCTGACATTAGCCTAACCTCTCGTCAGTTGAGCTGGTAGTCGGAGGAGGAGTAATACAGCCGTTTGGAGATATTTTAAGATAAGCGATGATGATAAAAGTAGAGCAGACTGCAAACAATATTCAAGAAATAGCTCCTTTAACGCAAGCAATTTGATTATACAAGTTGTACAGGCCTATTTACTTTGTTACAGTCAGAAAGTGAAAAACATCTGATGAAAATAAAACATTGTTAGAAGAACTGTAATGGTATTATTAAGTACTCATATCATATTGGTACTTGGTATCGGTAATTACCAAAATGTAAGTACTTGTCTTGTACTTGGTCTGAAAAAAAGTGGTATCGGTGCATCCCTAGTTATGACCATGCAAGAGCTTTAGGACCCTTGAAGAGACTCTTGAAGAGATATCCACTCTTGCATTGAGTGTTCGTGCATTTTGGGTGCGGAGCAATGAAAGAAGGGGTGTGTTTGTTTGGAATGATTTCAAATATCAACAGAACTCATTTACTGCACCTTTTGGCAGCAATGGAGGCAAAACAGATCAGGGAGAAATGTCAAAATAGATGATTAAAAAAACAAAAGGAAGGAAAGAAAGAAAAATACTGAGGGAGAGTTTAAGTTAGTAGTTAACCAGGACCAATCAAGTGCTCGTTTTGTGATATGTAACAGCTTTGAAGCGTTGTATATGACAATAAACCAATAAAGCCTATGGGGCTTTCCAAATACTCACACCTGTGGTCTTTGCACATGACCTTTTGTCTATTTGTATGACGTATTTCCTGTTTTCGGCCCAAGTGTAGGCGTAAAGACCGCAAGTGCGTGTAGAACTTGATTACCCAATGGCAAACATTTACAGTGTTGCAAAAATCCAATTGATTTTCAATACTTTGCGACGCGTTTTAAAATAAACTTTTAAATGTCTGGTCAGTTGTGCCTATGTAACAGAAGACACAATTTAAAATTGCGGTGCTTCTAATTAAGTGATAAAAAGAGGTCGCAATCGCAAATGTTGATTCGGGAGACGTTAGAGCTGATCCGCGCATCTCTTCTCTGTAGAATGAAGATGTCCCTCCACCTGCGTCCGACTCTCAATTCATGTTTAATGTCTGGGACTATTGTACTATTGGCTAAAATGGGACACTCCCATATATGCTCCACTCTAATTTTCTGCTTCAATAGGAAATACAACAGTTTGTCAAGCCAATAAGGATTTCACAATGATGAATTCATTTGTATTAAGTGCAACTCTTTGTTTCTTCCTCAGGGTTCGTGCTGCGATGACACTTGCACACTCTGCTTCTGTTATCCTTGTGCCTGGTGTCAGATGTCTCGAGAAATCAAGACTCGTGCTCGTTCCGGCACTGCCACTGTGGTCACCCAGCAGATTATGCATGGCTAGAGATCAGTTTTGCTGTGAGTTCTGGTAGTATGGGCAAAAATTCATACAAGAGTCGAAAAACCGGTCCCCTCTACCTAGTGTTGAGATGTAACGGGCAAAGTCTTTTATTATTGTATGCATGACTGCCTATTTTATAAGTTGTCTTAACCTGTTCCACAACTCTTATATTCTGTGAAGTTCTTTTAATACTGTTCTGTAGATTACAAAAAATAGACACAGAATAGACATAGAGTTTATGTACTGCAATTTTATAATCAAAACAAGATATCTACAAAAAAAAAAATTCTTAGTGAATTAATAAATTGTTGTACAAATCTGTTAGTTTACTGTCAGTTTATTTTGTATTAGTTCTTTTCCGCAATAAAATGTTGAGGTAAAAACCTGTTCTGTCGTGTTTATATTTGTGTGCATTTGCTTACTGATATTTATCTCAGGTGTGAGACCACAAAGAAGATGATGCTTACAGGGTGACACATGGATTCCCTTCACTACACACACAACAACTTTTGTTGTGACACCATCTATATGTTTACATTATTACAAAACATATTCAAAGTTATCATATTCCTTTGCGGAAGTGCTTTTTCCACATACAGATGGTGTTCACAAAAATGCAAATAAAAGTCTTAAGAGTTTTCCATATGGTAATTTACAGTTGGAAAAATACTTTGCATATTTTCAATTCTCATAGCATGTAGTTACAAATCGTAATCCTTGCATGCACTGAGTTTTTCCCATGGCAACAATTCACTGATTGTTCACGTCATGTTTGACTCGCTCCAGTGGAAATGCTGTTCGGTAAATGCAAAGTTCAGACATAGACTTTTCCAAACCCCAGAGGCCTACTGTACATTAACTAGCATGGGTTTAGTAAGGTCTTTTGTCAAACTACAGTTGACTTAAGCTGCATTCAAACCTTTGTTTTTAAAGTCTTTCCTCCAATGTCTTCTCTGCTGGACATTGTTTATACCGAAAAGGATAGTTCATCATTTACTCTCCCTCAAGTTGTTTCAAACCTGTATGAGTTTCTTCCTTCTGTTGAACACAAAAGAAGATATTTTGAAGAATGTTGGAAACCTGACAGGTGACGGTAGCCATTGACTTCCATAGTATTTTTTCCCTTTTCCATAGAATTCAATGGCTACCGTCAACTGTTTGATTACCAACATTCTTCAAAATATCTTCTTTTTTGTTCAACAGAAACTCATACCGGTTTGGAACAATTTGAGTGTGAGTAAATGATTACAGGGTGACCTGCTATCCCTTTAAAGTGCCCCTATTGTGCTTTTGTGCAACAACAACCAAAACCCACTGTCAAGAAGGTGATGGATGAACCCAATTGCAGACAATATGCAAACACACAAGGTTTATTTATTACAGAAAACAGGGAAAACAAAACCCACGAGGGGGTAAAACAGAGGTAAGGATGGTTGACTAACAAGCAAAACAATAACTAGACTAAAAACTGGGATATGCTACATACAACTCTTTAGACAAAAACTCTTACTTGACAAGGAATTCTCAGCAATGGTACAAACACAGGCAGGTTACATATTGATTGACAATGAACCGACACAGGACAGAAAACATGAGGGGATAAAATAGGGAACACTAATGACGAGGACAGGTGAAACTGACTAGACAATAATGACAAGACGAGGGTAACAAGGGGGCGGAGTTACATAACGAGACAACACAAGCACATGGCCCAAACAACAGACCATGCGCTTGTACACAAAACATGGGTCTGTCATGATCCCGCCACAAGACTAGGAAAAATCAAGGACATGATGGCAGAATCATGACACCCACAACAACACTGACCAAGCAAATAAATAAAGTAAGCCATAGGATAAAAATGACAAATTATTTCCATGTTTTTGTCACAAAATTACATTTATTATGTACTGAAAGCACACACTCTTTCCCACTCAAATGCACACTTGCACAGAAACTGTTGTCAGCACAACTCTGAAGATTTGATCAGTAAAATAGTTTAGCAACTTAAAAGCTACATAACATTTCTCAATAGCGAGGTAATAACGGCGCTGTTCTTGAAGTGGAAAAACGTACAGTTTCGCTATTAGAGACACTGCTGCTGAACACAACACATATTCAGGTAATTCACTCATTACCGCCTCGGGTGTGCATTATTTTCTAACAATTCAACTGCCTGTCATCAATATTTGCTTATGTAAAGGTTCCTAAAATTTAGTTTTGGAGTCTCCTAAAATAGGTTTCCATGTGTCCAAGGTCAAAAAACACTTACTTTTTCCTCACAATATATATTGCACATCACCTCATTTCTCAAAGAGTCTGAAACGGTTCGTTCGAAGATTCAGTCTCTCTAAATCCCTCCTTTCCGAGAGCTACTCTGCTCTGATTGGTGAGACGGCCCAGTCTGTTGTGATGGCCGCTTACACTGAAAAAAAAAACCCTGTTGGATTAACATAAAAAAAATATGTACATCGGTTGCACATTTTAAAGTTAGGTTTATGCAACATAAACATAGTTTATGTTTGTTAAATAAACATGATTTATATATGGTAAAGATACAAAGGGCCCTATTTTTTGTTTTTGGTATTTAACAAGACAACACATAATGATTAATTCAATTAAAAATAAGAAATTACAGACTGTCTCAATTTAAACCCTTCCAGAACCCTCCCACCCACAAAATAAATAAATAAATAAAAATAATTGAAAATAAATTGATTAGAATAAACATTCCTCTCTCTAGTATTGGTCCTTCCTCTTTCCAGTAGCAGTCAATTATTGTGTAATAGCATTAGTGTCAGGAGAACAAAGTAAACCTTTTATGTAGTCTAGGACAGGTTCCCAGGTCTTCTGAAAAGTTTTAAGGGATCCTGAAAGCAAAAATCTTAACTTCTCAAGATTTATACAGCTAAAGACTTGTCGTGCGATGGGGGAGTCACATGTTTCCATTTGAGAAGAATGGCTTGTCTAAAAAAACAAAAGTAAAGGCAATAACCTGGCGAGATGAGATAGACAAGTCAGGTCTCGAAGGAATGCCAAAAAGAGCAGTCAGGGGGTTGGGCTCCAACTCTATGTAAAGAGCATTATTAAGTGTATCAAAAACATTGGACCAAAAGTCTGTCATCCGAGGACAGCTCCAGAACATATGAAGATGATTAAGGAGGCTGCTTGGAACGATGACAAGCATCACTCACATCTGGGAAAAATTTTGCCAATCTGGCATTAGTTAGATGAGCTCGGTGGAGCACCTTACATTGCAATAGGCCATGTCTGGCACATATGGAAGAGCAATGGACTAATCTTAGAATTTCGTCCCATTGATCATCGGTAATAGAAACACCCAGGTCATTCTCCCACAACTCTCTCAGAGAAACAGTAGGGTCTACATTAAGTGTACTTATTAAGTTGTAAATAACTGAAATTAGATGTTTTTGGCCTGCACCTAAAGTGAGAAAATGATCAAGAGGGCATTCAGGCGGACGGTTGGGAAAGTGGGGATACAGCTTCTGAACAAAGTGTCTAATCTGGAAGAAACGAAACAAATGACTATTGGGCAGATTGTACTTAGCGGACAAAGACGGAAAGGATGCAAACACCCCATCTACATACAAATCATTCAGCTCGACAAGTCCGTTAACTGACCAGATTTGAAAAGCAGGATCAGAGCAAGATGGGGAGAAAAGATGATTATTTAAGATATGTGTGTGAATAGAAGTTCTGTGTAAACCAAAATGTTTCCTAAACTGGACACAAATTTTGATAGTGTTAGTGACAATTGGATTAGTTGATATTTTACTAATAGGTAAGGGAAGTTGAAAACAAATAACAGAATACAAAGTGCCTTTCGTTGAGGCAATCTCTGAATGGACCCAAGGGGGGCTTTATCAGTTTGGACAGAAATGTTCCAATAAAGAATCGTATTCATGTTACAAACCCAGTGATATTGTTGAAAGTTGGGAAGTGCAAGTCCTCCTTTAGACTTGGAGAGCTGAAGAACTGATTTCTTGAGTCGCGCCAGTTTGTTTCCCCAGATAAATGAACGCAAAATACCATCAAATTTAGTAAAAAAAAGACTTATTAATGCAAATTGGAATATGTTGAAAAAGATAAAGGAATTTGGGTAAAATAACCATTTTAACTAGATTAATGCGACCCACAAGAGACAAAGGAAGTGAAGTCCATCTAGACATGCATGTCTAACTTGGTTTTATCGACCAGCGGTTGAACATTCTTCTCAAATAGATGCTTAAATTAATTTGTGAAAGAACCCCCCAAGTATTTAAATCCACCTGAAGCTATCTTAAAGGGAAAAAGAGTATGAGAGCTTACTGGCCTCAGGGTTGACAAAAAATACTTCACTTTTTTGCAAATTTATCTTGTAACCAGAGACACAGCTGAAGTTGTCTAGAATGTCTAAAAGTACTGGCAAGGAGGAGACAGGGTTAGAGATATACAGTAAAAGGTCATCAGCATAGAGAGAAAGTTTATGAACTAAGCCATAACGCAATATTCCCTCAAAACCAATGTGGCTACGAAGCCAAATAGCTAGAGGCTCTATAGCGAGGTTAAAAAGTAAAGGGGAGAGGGGGCAGCCCTGACGTGTCCCGCGCTGTAGAGAAAAAAGGGGGAATGCAAGCCATTAGTGTGTACAGAAGCAACCGGTGATGAATAAAGAAGTTGAATCCAAGAAATAAAGTTAGCGTCAAACCCGGATTCTTTAAAATAAAAAATAAATAAACCCATCAGCTCTGTCGAATGCCTTCTCGGCATCTAAAGACAGAATTATTTCCGGTGACTCAGATGGGGGAGAACAGAGAATATTAAGAAGCCTCCTAGTATTGAAGAACGAATGTCTCCCTGGTGTAAAACCTGTCTGATCTAGACAAATTAAAGATCAATTGAAGATTGAAGACAAGGATGGACTAACAGTTTCAAACTATTTTAATGATTATTTTATTGATTCAGTGAATGAAATTATTCAACATGTCTCTGGATTACCTCATTCTTGTTCATTACCTCAGCCTCCTATTAACGATCACGAGGCTCTGTGTTTTAAACACATTGATTACTCTAAAACAGATAAAATAATGCAATCCTTATCTAATTCAAAAGCAAAAGATTTTTGGGGAATTGATAGCTCTTTCATTAAAAAACATAGGGAGATTTTAACACCAGTTATTACATATATTGTGAATAAATCTATTGATGAGAGTATCTTCCCCAGTGTCTTCAAAACAGCAGTTATAACCCCAATATACAAATCCGGAAGCAAAAACGAAATAAGCAACTACAGGCCTATTAGTATAATGCCTGTAGCATCTAAAATTCTTGAGAAAGCCATCATAGAGCAGCTAACCGATCACTTAGACTGTAATAATCTGTTGCACTCCATGCAGTTTGGCTTCCGACGCAATCATTCCACCGACGCAGCCTGCTGCTATCTGATGGAAAACATAAAGGCTAGCTTGGACGGAGGGGGCACGGTGGGTGCCGTGTTTCTGGACTTACGAAAAGCCTTTGACACGGTAAACCACAGTGTCCTCCTGTCTAAGCTCTCTAAGTATAATCTGTCAATGGACACACTGCATTGGATACGATCATATCTTGCAAATCGGATGCAATGTGTGAGGGTGAAAAATGTATTGTCCTCTCTGAAGCCCAGCACAACTGGGGTCCCGCAAGGATCAATTCTGGGACCCTTGTTGTTCAGTATTTATATCAATGATCTTCCGGCTGTGTGCAAGGGTGTAGACATCATCATGTACGCAGATGATGCGGTCATCTACGTACATGGGAGGGATATGGAGCAAGTAGCCACTAAATTGTCCTCAGCCATGGACAAAATAAGTAACTGGCTAAAATCTTCTTGCTTAACACTTAATACTGAAAAAACTGTTGGAATGTATTTCGCTAAGTCCAAAAAATTTAAAGATATGCCTAACATCTATTTTAATGGACAAAAAATTACCATCGTGACAGAGACTAAATATTTAGGTATCCATTTAGATCAAACGTTAAGTTTTAAAAAACATATTAAAAAAATGTCTAACTCCATTAAATATAAAATTTCTATTTTCAAACATATTAGGAATAGTTTGACAATTGAAGCATCTTTCATGTATTTTAATGCCATGATTTCTTCACACATCACCTATTGTTTGTCCTGTTGGTCACAGGCCAACGAGACCACACTTAAACCGCTCAGATCAGTCTATAATCAGGCGTTAAAGGTGCTTGACAGAAAAGCCCCTCGCTATCATCATTGCAGTATTTTAAGTAAATATAAAGTATTAAGTTTTGACTCCCTAATTCGATTTACAAATTTGAGAACTGTTTTTAAAATTGTTAATAATATTGCTCCACTCTCAATGAAAAAATTCATAAAACTTTATTCTGAACAAACAAACCGAACATCCCGGTCCACTACTCACAGAAATTGTGCTATCCCGAAAAGATCCTCCGCCTTTGCACAGACAGCTTATTCATTTAAAAGTATTAAACAATGGAATCAACTTCCTAACAATCTAAAGTTGTCTGTAGATTTAAATAATTTTTCTCAAAACTTAAAGAAACACATTCTTGATAACCAGCTGTGTCAGCATCAGCATATTTAAAATGTACAAATGTTATTTTAAAGTAAATGTTTTTGACTTTGTTGTATATATTATAGGCTGTGATGGTCTTTTGATTAGTTCTTTCATCTTGAACATCTGATTGTTTTTAAATGACCATTGTTGGACTAATATTATATGTACTTGCTAAGTACTATTGATAGTTATTTTGTAATGTAATGTTGTAAATATTGTGTGTACCTGCCCGGGGACTGCAGATGAAAATTAGCTTCGGCTAACTCTGGTACAAAACATCTTTTCGTAAGATTAATGTATTTTGTACGTTGTCCCTGGTAAATAAATAAAGTAAAAAAAAAAAAAAAAAAAAAAAAAGATGAGAGGATAAGACTTTAGCTAAAATCTTCAAATCAACATTAAGGAGTGATACTGGTCTATAACTGCCACATGCGGTGGGGTCCTTATCTTTCTTAAGAAGCAGGGAAATGGAAGCCTCACATAAGGTTGGAGGGAGGTGGCCTTTCTTAAAAGAATCATTGTATAGCCTTGCTAAGGTAGGGGTTAGTGAGTAGAGAAAAGATTTGTAAAACTCAGTTGTGAAGCCATCTGGGCCAGGGGACTTTCCAGATTGCATAGATTGAATTGCCTCTTGTATCTCCAACTCAGTGATTGGACCACCTAAATTGTCGGCATGGTCTTCATCAATTTTCGGAAAAGTTAGTGAGCTGAGAAAATCAAAGCTTGCTGAAGAATTTGAGGAGCTCTCCGACATATACAATGTAGCATAGTAGTCTAAAAATATAGAATTAATCCCCTTTTGATCTGATATCAGTTCACCTGTTGTTGATTTGACTTTCGAAATCCACCTAGAGGCACTAGTCGTGCGAGCTTAGTGAGCCAAAAGCTTCCCCGCTTTGTCACCGTGTTCAAAAAAAACGTTGCCTACATTGTCTAAGGTGCCTTGCTGTCATATTTGTCATTAGAAGATCATATTCTGCATGCAACTGTACCCGTTCAGAATAAAGGGGAGGGGAGGGGGAGGAGGCATAAAGTGCATCTAACTTGTAAAGATCATCTGCAATAATAGACAGTCTAGATGTTTCAGTCTTCCTTAAATGCGAAACATAAGAGATTACCTGCCCACGAATAAAAGCCTTGAAAGCCTCCCAAAGAGTGAGACTATTGATATCTGGAGTCTGATTAAGTTAAATTCAAAATATAAATTAATCTGAGAAGCAACACAATCTTTAAATTTATTGTCAAATCTCCAAGTAGGAGGTGCGAGTCTACCAGGGGAAAAGACGACATCAATAGACACAGGAGCATGATCGGAAATGACTACTGTGTGATATGTACATGTGGTAACAGAGTTTAACAGTTTGTTATCCAGGAGAAAGAAATCAATCCTCGAGAATGTGTGATGAACGTGTGAAAAGTACGAAAAAACTTTATCTTGAGGATGTTTAAGTCTCCAGGGGTCAGAGAGTCCCAACTGAGAGGCATATTCCCATATTACTTTGGCCGACTTGGATAAAACAGATTGCTTAAAAGAAGACCTATCAAGTGAAAGATCCTGGACCAGATTGAAATCCCCCCCAATAATTATATGATGATCGTCCACATTTGGAAGGCTTAAAAAAAACCTAATAAAGAATTCGTCATTATCCCAGTTGGGGGCGTAAATTAAAACTAAAACGACTGGCACATTATGAAGCTTACCTGAGACCATCACAAAACGACCATTTGGGTCGCAAATATTATGGGTCTCTTCAAACATGACCTTTCTGTGTATAATAATAGCAGCCCCTGCACAGGCTCTCTGAGAGAACATGGAATGATACAATTGACCCATCCAGGCTCTCTTAATACGGAGCAGATCTGCAGTTCGCAAGTGCGTTTCCTGCAAAAACATAATATCAGCCTTTAGGTGCTGTAAATGCAATAAAACCTTGCCGGGCTTGACACTATTATTCATTCCTTTGACATTCCAAGAGACTAGACGCAGTCTATGGCCTGTCATCGTAGTGACACTAGCCATGATATAAAATTAAGATCATAATAAAATCTTGATAAGGTCCATTCTGAAGGAAATGAGGATAAAGAGAATGCAAAAAGAGAGAGCAATGATAGAGAGAGAAAGAGAAGAAAAAAAAAACCATTAAAGAACTTGACTGAGCACTCAGGCTCGACATCTTATACACAATACTATCTCACTAGGTCATTCTCCCCCGCGTTACCAAAAAATTAGAGCCTACACACACCAAGAAACAGAGCAAAACAAGAAGTCAGAAACATGACTTCAACCATATACCTTAATGTAACGGTAGAAATAAGCAAGCAAAGAAAAAAAAAAAAAAAATATATATATATATATATATATATATACATATACAGTGGTGTGAATAAGTTATTACCCCCATGCTAAAGTTGCCTAAAAAGAGGAATAAAAAATAATCTTTTGGAAATTGATCTTAATGCCTTAATTAGAAAAATGAGGAAAAATCCAACCTTTAAGGACACCAATTTTCTTTGTGTATGAATAATGTATCATAAATAAATAAATGTTCTACCTTAAAATACAGGGTGCATAAGTCAGGCCCCCCCTATGTTAAATTCCCATAGAGTCAGGCAGATTTTTAAAGGCCAGTTATTTCATGGATCCAGGATAATATGCATCCTGATAAAGTTCCCTTGGCCTTTGGAATTAAAATAGACCCACATCATCACATTCCCTTCACCATACCTAGAGATTGGCATGGGGTACTTTCCATAAGATCATCTTTCAATGCAAATCAAACCAGCTATTAGGCTAACTGAAATAACACCATGCCAATCTCTAGGTATGGTGAAGGGAATGTGATGATGTGGGTCTATTTTAATTCCAAAGGCCAAGGGAACTTTATCAGGATGCATATTATCCTGGATCCATGAAATAACTGGCCTTTAAAAATAAAAATCTGCCTGACTCTATGGGAATTTAACATAGGGGGGACCTGACTTATGCACCCTGTTTTTTAAGGAAGAACATTTATTTATTTATGATACATTATTCATACACAAAGAAAATTGGTGTCCTTAAAGGTTGGATTTTTCCTAATTTTTCTAATTAAGGCATTAATGATGATTTTTTATTCCTCTTTTTAGGCAACTTTAGCATGGGGGTAATAACTTATTCACACCACTGTACATAAGAACCAGACAAATAACCACATGACCTTGTATATGTCCTATTATTGCCATGCAAGTGAGCTGCTGGTTTCCTGTCAAAGGTTAAACAAGAATGTTGACTAAGCAAGGCACTTAAGGTGAAATAGACAAAATGAACAGCCTTTCAAAGAGGCATACATTAAACACAAAATAAAGCATTAAGTTCAAAGTTGACATGGCCACTTAGCACTTAACCAGTGGTCTAGTCCAGGTCAGAGACATGCCAACCCTCCCGATTTTTCCGGGAGACTCCCGAATTTCGAAGCCCCTCCCGAAAATCTCCCGGACCGACCTTTCTCCCCCGAATTTCTCCCGATTTCCACCCGGACAACAATATTGCTACACCATCCGTCACTGGGCGCCGTTTCAGACCGAACAATAATAAAAGTTACACCTCGAAGTCAAGCGCGGCAATCAGAACACAGAACAGAAAAAGAAGCAGAAGAAGAAGGGGAAAAGGAAGAAAGAAGAGACCATGGCGAATAAAAAGAGAAAATATGCCTGCAAATTCCTAACTGAATGGAAATAAGAATTCACGTTCATCCAGAACAGCTCGAAGGGGAAGGGATATGCAGAATTGAATTTCACAGGTGCTGCTCATAGCCACGCTCCTTCAAGGGCTGTGCTACTGGCTGCGAAGCATTGCACCTTCAAATACAACCATAAGTAGAGTAGTGTTGTGTTGTTGTTATTGTACAAATACATGCAAAATATATACATACAATACATATATACAAAAAATATTGTACAAACAAAAAGGGTCTAACCTCCTGAGGAGAGGCCTTAAGGAATTGAATTTGTAAAATAAATGAATTACATATTTCTTTGCGTTTGTCATATATGATGCGCCACTGACTTTAGACTAGGTTTTTTTCTGGTCAGTGGCGCAATTGTTTTCTGGAACTGCAAAATAGCACCAGGGAATGTTTGCACCGGAACACGCCTCCTTTTTTGCGCTGAACAGCCCAGGGAGCGCAAGTTCATTCCTTAGTTTGCCGGCGTGCGTCTGTGGAGGGAAAAGTCCGCTTTGCACGGGTGCAAAATACGAATGATACATGCGTCGGTGTACAAAGTCAATTGCGCTGGGTGCAAGATAGGGCCCATAATTTGTGTTCGTTAAACAAACATGAATGGCACAAGACTAAAATATGTTTAGATGAGAAACATAAAATAATCATGTAGGACATCCGAAATGCATTTTTCCAAATTGAACAATCCACCCATTTCAGCTCTGGATCTGCCTCAACACTTGATACATTATCAATATGAATGGTGGCATCGTTTTACCATATCAATTCCAGCACAATTCCTCGTCCTTCTGAAGTGAATCAAAGTGGATTCTCAGCGCTGAAAAGTGCGTCTTTTCAACCTGTCGACAACACGAACCAAACTCTTCCAGTCTCAGCTACAACTACAGTGTTTGAGGGTCAAAGTAGACGTTGTTCACAGGCAGCCAATGAAGACCATAGACTCGCATTATGCAAATGAGTTACATTGTTACGTTGGTTTGTAACAGGAAGTGAGACTGGAATTACTGACGACTCATTACAGCAGTTCAGAATCGATTCCTTCTTTTTTTTGGAAACTTTAACCTTATTAGTCATTTAGACGTGCACTTTGATCTTTAAAACACTGCATGAAAGGTAATATTTAAAAAAGCATAACATGAGCACTTCAAAATCAAGACACACATAAATGTTTTATACAACCTACAATACTAACAACCTGTCCATAAAACATGGCCAATACTCATACGGTGCAAACAAAACACCAAAATTGACATTAACGATAACAAAAAGAAACAAAACTATTTAAAGGTGCAGTGTGTGATTTTTAGCGTCATCTAGCGGTTCGGTTGCGAGTTTGCACTAAGGGCTCAGCCCACTGCTCACCCCTCCCTTTAGAAGAAGCTACGGTGGCTAAAACGGGACAAACATATTGTCGTCTGGAGACAGCAGAGATTAGCCAGAGTAAGCCAAGAGTGTGTAACATTGTCACTGTTTCTGTACCACAGTCCAAAACCACATCATGGATAAAGTTTACAAAGCCATAGTCAGGTGAGGATCAAGGGTCTTAATATATAATATAATAATAGTAATCAGCTGATTGTCTCACAAACGTAACCAGCACATTTCTCCCCACATAGCAAACCCATAATACAGCGAGGCAAACCCATAATACAGCGAGGGAGAAGAACTAAGTTAAAGTTACATGAAACAGTCCAACTACATATTTTACACCACTGACAAGGGAAAAGTCACTACTCACGGTGTTTATGGCTAGCTTCTAGGTTTCTGCGGCTTCTCTTTCAAGGTAGTGACGAAACGCGGTCTGTTTGTTGGCGTTCGGCTACGGGAGAAACATGACGTCACAATATGTCGACCTTCATAGAAGGGGGTGCCCGCGGTTATGTAGATATAAATGTCTCATTCTAAGGTAATAAAAACATTACGGTTTATTAAGTAAGTTCTTTATACACCACTGAACACATAGTAATGGATGTCATATTGCATTTCTGTTAATAGATACTCAAAATCTTTACACATTGCACCTTTAAATAAAATATAATCATGTGACGAGTCACACAGACACTTCTGGGAATGTCCTTTTACCGTTTAAAGTACTTGTAGGTAACCAATTAACAGGTTTTTACTGTGGCGTTTTTCAGTTTTTTTTAATGTAAAAATGACTAAAGAAATGTACAGTGTGAAATTTATATAATGCGAGTGTCTTTTCCCAAAACATTTGTTCACATGGAACATCAAAAACATGAAATAGTCCAAGGAATGTGCAATGTCAAGGACAGCACAGTACACTCTGCTAGTTGAGAGGTTTGGCCATGCGGGAACAAAACAGAACAAAACACTGAAATCATGTATCAGTATGCTTAATTAATCATTCTTTAATAGTTCTTTTACAAGTTTGACTGAGGCAAACTAAGCACAACCACTGTACTTGATCTGAATCCATTCAGCAATGCATTCCTCACACAGAGAGTATCATTTGCTGTGAAACAGAAGTTTCTGCTGCACTTTGAATTGTTGGACAGCTTCCTATCTGACCGACCTTGGGGCAGTTTCTTCAACCCAAGACACTGCGGTTTTATATCGTCCTTCTCTTTTTGACCCAGAATACATTTTTCCGACTACAAGCAAAATTTGCCCACAGCACCACCACTGGGCAGCACCACAACATCTCTTCACATTCACCGTTTGTGTTCCCAGGCTAATAAAGGACTACTGTTTGCGACTCCTCTTTTCTTTTTTATTCGTTTGGAAGTGCGCCATCAGACCATCCATTATTCTCAGGAACTGGCAAATCATACAGTTTGTCCCTCCCACAGCTCCACCACTCCCTGTGAGAAAGAGAGTAGGAGAGGCAGGATGTGAGTGGGAGCAGTTCTAGATGAATAAAGATAAGGTATGTGATAGTGAAAACTATGTTTTTGGGGGAAACATGCAGCCTTTCAAGCCTAGGCAAAACGGATGAAACTAGAGAGTTTTGTTTTGTTTTCGAAAAGCAAGCACAGAAGTTTTCCTTTTTGAACTCATTTGTTTTAATACTGTGTAACACAATGCTGTGTTGAAAATCTACTACAACTTTGGGAAACCTCCAAAATTGCAGTAGTAGGGCAGACATCAACCTTGATTTGAAATATTTTGGACATAGTCTCAAAATAGTTGTTCTAATAGTTATGAAGCATTGGACAGGAAAACAAACATAATTGATTCAGATTATAGGGTGACATGTGATATCTTTCACTACTGCCATCAATGTTGGAATAAATTGCAGAGAGCCGAGCTTTGGAGCAATTATGAACTCTATGAAATATTTTAAACAGTATGAGCCAAAACCGAACACATGTTGAGCTTGTGTGAATTCACCCTACTCGTGTTCCCAGGCACTTTTAATCCTAGCAATAGTGCAATCAATAAGCTGACAATAAATCCTGGAAATAAGTGCCTTTTTTTAACCAATATTAAAGGACTAGTTCACTTCAGAATTCAAATTCAGATATTCATGTCTTTCTTTCATCAGTCGAAAAGAAATTAAGGTTTTTGAGGAAAACATTCCAGGATTTTTCTCCATATAGTGGACTTCAACGTGAACCAACTGGTTGAAGGCCCAAATTGCAGTTTGAATGAAGCTTCAAAGGCTCTACACGATCCCAGTCGAGGAATAAGGGTCTTATCAAGTGAAACGATCTGTCATTTTCTAAAAAATAAATAAACATTCATGTACTTTTTACCACAAATGCTCGTCTTGCACTAGCGGTGATGTGCCACGCATTACGTAATACCGTTGAAAGGTCAAGCGTGACATAGGCGGAAGTACCGACCGTTTTACAAAGCAAACGTGAAAAGACTAAGTCAAAAGGCATTTGCAAAAAATTAAATAAAATAAAAGGTAAAACAATGATGTTGTAAGATATGATTTTGAAGTTGGAGGAGAAAATGAGATGGATTACGTAATGTGTGGCGCATCGCAGAGCTAGTGAGACGAGCATTTGTGGTAAAAAGTATATAAATGTTGTTGGTTTTTTTTTAGAAAATGACAGATCGTTTCACTAGATAAGACCCTTATTCCTCGGCTGGGATCGTGTAGAGCAGTGTTTCCCAACCCTGCTCCTTGAGGCACACCAACAGTGCACATTTTGGATGTCTCCCTTTTCTGACCCATATATTTCTGGTCTTGGAGTCTCTACTAACGAGCTGATGAGTTGATACAGGTGTGATCGATTAGGAAGAGTTGGAAAATGTGTAGTGTTGGTGTGCCTCCAGGAACAGGGTTGGGAAACACTTGTGTAGAGCTCTTTGAAGCTGCATTGAAACTGCAATTTGGACCTGTTTCAACCAGTTGGTTCACGTTAAAGTCCACTATATGGAGAAAAACCCTGGAATGTTTTCCTCAAAAACCTTCATTTCTTTTCCACTGAACTAAGAAAGACATTATTAAATTATCAGTAAATTTTTATTCTGAAGTGACCTAATCCTTTAATCACAAGAAAATCCTACCACACCAGCTTGGGTGGTAAACAAGGAAAGTCGGGAAGTAAAGAAACAGAACAGTTCCTGGTCTGAAAATAGAGCTGGCAGCTCAAATTCAGAGGACAGCTCTGTGTAACTGCAGAAGGAAACAATTTGTAAAAGTCTTTAAAATTCCTCAGTCCTTTATTGCACCACACCAAAGAAACAGGGTCAATGATTCATGGGGGAGATGAGTGATTCATAAATAATGGCATTAAAGAGTAAAGCAAGGTGATAAACTTAAAATATCTCCTAAAGTGAAACCATATCTTAAAAGTTGAAAATATCAGTAAATGGAGGGGTTAATAGGCAAGGGGGCAGTACGTAAAGCCTTAATGAAGTGGAAAGACATGAATTTGCCTCCAATCTACACAGGGATCTTTTGTCGAGTATTCTTATGAATATTAGCTGACCAAAAATAGCCTTTGAAGTTAGGTAAAGACAGCCCACCACTATAGGTTTACAATTTTGGAGTAATACTTAACGAATCCTGGGCACATACCATTCCACAGAAAAGGAGTAACAATTTGTTCAATAGACTTAATAAACAAACAAAGGCAAAAACAAAGGAATACATTGAAATAAATAGAGAAATTTAGGAAGGACATTCATCTTCACTATGTTAATTCTTCCAATTAAGGATTATGGAAGATTACACCACCTTTGAAAGATTTAGTTTGAGCTAGCAAGCGGGTATAATTGGCAGGAAAGAAAGATAGATGATAGAGATCTAAGTGACATTAATCCCAAGATATTTAAACCAGACCTACTCAGCCTAAATGGGACATCAGAATTTTTAAGTCGCAGAGCCAAGGTGTTTACGGGATAACACTCACTCTTTATAAAATTCATTTTATAACCGGAAAAAGAGCCAAATTTATTCAACATAATTGAGAGAGTAGCTGTGATCGGGTTACAAACGTATAACAACAAATCATCGGCATAAAGGGATAATGTCATTTCGATATCAGAACAAGATATTCCTTTAAATAACAAGGAGGACCCTAAGGCAATTGACAGAGGCTCAATGGCAAAGCAAATAGCAAAGGGGAGAGCAGCGGGCCTGAAACCTGTCGTGATCCACACCTTAATTCTGAAGTATTCTGAATGTGTCATTATACTGTACACTTGCCTGGGGGGTTAGCATATAAAAGATGAATCCATACAACAAAAGCATTCCCAAACCTACATTTTTCAAGTACAGCAAAAAAGATACAGCCACTCACACATCAAATGCTTTTTACGCATTGAGAGCAATTACCTTCTCCGGGGACAACAGAAGAATGTTTGGAGGTTGAGAGAGATTTAAAATAAATATAAAAAAACAGCTGTCTCCCTTTAATAAAACCTGTTTTCTATTAGGCCGTCCAGTTGGAACCGCCTAACAAGGAGGATAAAGACTGCAGTCTAGTGTCAGTCGTAGAGCGCCTCTTGAGATTAGAGGTGTGAGGTTTACACACACACAGCTCTCACTGCCCTACGTCATGGAAGGAACTTTTCAAAACGGAGAGCCAACACTTTTGCCACTATCTTAGCATCAACATTCTTTAGTGAAAGAGGCCTGTAGGAACTGCAAGACGTGGGATCTTTATCCTTCTTTAGAAGTAATATTATGCAGGCTTAAGACATAATCTTCAGCATTGAGCCACGCTCAAGAGACTCTGCATAAACTGATAAGAGTAAAGGGGTCAATTTATCTTGAAATTTCTTTAAACAATATGTAGGGAAGCCATCAGGGCCTGGAGCTTTGGATTGCTATTAGTTAAACAACACGTTTACACTGAGTGGTGGAAATTAATAGACGAAAAGATTGAAAGTTAAACACTGCAGGACCATCCAAACGTGCGACCTACTGTACTCCATAGCTCCTCAAACCAGAAGTCCTCTATTATTTAGATTGTTTGAATTACAGGAACAACTGGTTATTTGATAATTTATTTGGAGGTGACAAGTTCAAACTATTTGGTGAATGATTCCAAGAGTCGGTTATGTTGGCTGGTTTGCCTCTCACAGACTTGGCTGACTCCTGTGTCTGTGTGGTTTGGTAGTTGTCCAAATTGTAGAACATCTTGTAAAAAAGTCAGTGCAGGCCTCACAGATTACATAGCTAACTGCATCAATGCAATCTTATGTAAACTAAATAGAGTATTTAAAATTGTATTGAGACTTGAGACTGATAATGTTTTTACGGTTAGAATTACAATTTGGCATGTTTCATTTCATCATCATCATAATCATCACACACACACACACACACGCACACACACACACACAATTTTACTATTCTTGTGGGGACATTTGGTCCTCACAATGTAATAAAAACAAGAGCACACACACACACACACACACACACATCATATTTTTTACAGTTAGAATGCAATATTTTGTTTATAGCTTGTCTAGTATATAGCCTATATATCCACATACTATGATCAGATGCTTTCTTAACTGCTTTTCTCTCTGTCTCTGATGCGTGTTGATTTTGTTGGATGTTCATTAACAGTAAAATCACTAAAAAAGTTATTTACAACCTCTTTCCAACTTCTTATTTCTAAGTGAAGAACGAACAAGAACTTCAACCATGAGTAGGCTATATCCACCTTTTTCGTAATCCGAAGGCAGCATTTATACGTTTTCCGACGCAGCCCTTGTTTCTGCAGCGGCTTTCAGCATGTGTCCTACAGCAACATCTTTACTTGACGTGAGAAAGTCACGCGAAATCCGATCAGAGCAGTAGACTGAAAAGGATTTCCAGAGATGCGTTTTGAATAGGATTTCAAACCATTAATTTACGATATCAAAGTCCCTTTGTTCTTCTCCCCCCCTTATCCCCAGATGAGATATAACTTACAGATCCATTAGAATATAATGCGATTTAGTGGGTTTGAAGGCACTTTAGAAGTCGTTTCACCATTAACGAGGATTGAACATTTGAAAAGCAAACAAGGAAACCAGCTAGTCACAGCGGTTAGGGTGTCGGGAACATTGCCTGTAATTTGATCCGAATCGATATCATGCAAGAGAGTCTGAAAATCAAATGAATGTTGCATACACAAATGCATTCAATTACTTTTCAATTCAAACAGCGGAAATCAGGTGTGTATGGAGCATCACAGGTGACGTAACCACTTTAAATTGCAAATAAATATAGAGGAGACACTGTTAGCTCATCTTTTCAACAGAAACACAATCAAACGCTGAAAATAGAGATATGATAGTAATAAATTGGAGAAGGCCTTAGAGTTATATACCTGTGTAAAGAGAGGTCTACTGGATCTTTCATTGATTGAAAGGCCATAACTTTTGCTACGTGGAGTAAATGAAGATCTGGAATTGTATTTTCCTTCAATTATTATTGTTCTTTGCACGTGGTTATGTTTGTGTGTGTGTACATTGGCTACTTGTTCTTGTTTTTTAAATGGATAGTTCACACAAAAATGAAAATTGTGTCATCATTTACTCACCCAAGTAACTTTTTCATCCGTGAAACATAAAAGAATATATTTTGAGAAATGTTTTGAGTGTTTTTTGTCCATACACTGGAGGACAATGGAAACCAAAGGTGTTTGGAAACCAACATTCTTCAAAAAATCTTCTCTGATGTTCTGCATAGAGTGAGTGAACTATGAAATAATTTTCATTTTTGAGTTCACATTAACATTTTAATTAAAGCAGATCCTCTTTAAGTTATTGGACTTGCAGTGTAAAATCGTTTCTGTTTTTAGTACATCGTTGTCATGAAAACACCCTCAAATTCACCTTAAAATATTGGTGTGTGGGACACAGTGAGCATGCAGACTGACACATAGTACCGGTACACATCATTTTAAAAGCTTAGTTTTGAATGTGTGTTATAAATATATGGTGCTAAAAACGGTTGTTGAGATGGTATTCTCAATTAAAACAAGATGTTTGGAACCAGAAACCCGTACGTGTCACAACTTAAAAAGCGGTTTAATTTTACTATTATAATTTTTTTATATGATTTTGAATTGTTTTATATTGTTTTGTATTATATCAATATATGCTCATGTTTATGTTCTCTGCAATAAAAAAATCCTACATTGCCTAGATGCAAAATGGCATTTACCATACTGTTCTATTCTCACTATTGCTGCAGTTATTAGTGTTTTCTACCCATACAATGAAAGTCAACAGAAACAAAACTGGGCTCTGTTTCTCAAAAGCATCGCTAAGTTGATCGTGGAGATCACTGGCTCATGATACTTTTGGGAAATGCAGTTGTTTGGTAACCAACCTTTTTTTTTTTTTTTTTTTATATCTTCTTGCATGTTCCACAGAGAAAAAGGAAGTTACACATGTTTGTAATGACAAAAATATCAACTATGAAAGAATTGACATTTTGGTGTTAAAACTTTATCTCATCTATCTTATCTAAAACTAGATCTTTAAGATATTAGACTTCCTCAATCCATTGCCCTCACCCGCAGTCTAACCGTTTACGGGTTCAAACGGGTTAATCACATTCCAAAACCTAACAAACTGCTAATATATGATATCAGTTTTTCATGTGATATTTCTTAACAGAACTAAGAGCCTATAGGAATAGGCACTAGACCCAAAAATAAAGCTCAGTCATTAATTACTCACCCTCATGTCGTTCCAAACCTGTAAGACTTTCGTTCATCTTCAGAACACAAATGAAGATCTTTTTAATGAAATCTGAGAGCTTTCTGTCCCTCCATTGACAGTTACGCAACTACCACTTTGACGCTTCAAAAAGTTCATAAAGAGATCGTAAAACCAATCCAAATGACTTGAGTGGTTTAGTCCGAAATTTTATGAAGAGACTTTATTCTGCTTTATATGATGAACAGATTTAATGTAGGCTTTTATTCATATATAAACATTCATCAACTCACACATCAGTTGAGGTAAACCTCAAGCATGTTCGATTGACACACAAGAACCAATGAGGTTCATATCGTGTTACGCATCACGTTTGAGCTTCTGTTCATGTTTGCTGATCAATGTTTATATGTGAATCAAAGCCTAAATTCAATCGGGTCATCATTTACATTTACATGACATTTACATTTATGCATTTGGCAGACGCTTTTATCCAAAGCGACTTATATTGCTTTTCAAGGTAGTTACATTCTTATCATATAAAGCGATCGGGTCTCTTCAGAACATTTTGACTGATCATTTTATATGGATTAGTTTTATGATCTCTTGATGAACTTTTTGAAGCGTCAAAGTGTCAGTTGCGTAGCTGTCAATGGAGGGACAGAAATCTCTCAGATTTTTTGTGTTCCGAAGATGATTTTTTTCCCATTTTTGGGTGAACTAACCCTTTAAATTGAACACTTGCTGATTTAATTATGCAGCGTGAACAGATTATCTGACAAACGTGAAAGCATGTGACAACAACTAAAATGTTTAATGTGGAATAATGATCTTTACTTATTATTTTAAAAATCCTTGTAGGTAATGTATAAGCGCTTTGTTAATATTTGTAGTCGTTTCTTTTGTAACAAGCCAAAGAAGTGTTTGACGATCATTTTCTAGATTGAGGAGGACTGATGGGAGTTACAGTTATAGCGCCTCCTAGGATTGTCCAGAGACACACAGTTGTGTGTGTGTGTGTGTGTGTGTGTGTGTGTGTGTGCTAAGGGGAAGCAAATAACTAACCATTCAACATGATTCAGTTCTAAAGATCTTGAAAGTCATCCGCTAGTGACTCCTGCTGGTTTAGAGAGGTCTAAATGCAAAGAAAACTTGCATGTAAAAACATTAAAGCAACTGCTTAATTAATGCTAGTTTTTAGCTGAATTGTGTGGAGAGCTTGGTAAAACAGGCCAATAAGAGACTATTAACTCAAATGATTCCCTTATATTATACAAATATGTTATTAAAATGTCTTCAAATTTATAAATCTTTATTTTTATTTTTTTATTTTTTTAAACTAGACACTGGTTCATGGGTTTACAATTGAACCCAAAGTGCAAAATTCAGCATCTTCCCTAGACATTTCACAATTTTCACATTTTAAAAGTACAATTTAATTTGAAACACAACAGTAACTAAATTAAACAAAAACAGTAAGACTGAAGGGCATCACAAACATTACATTTATTTAAAGCTGCAGTCCGCAGTTTTTCTCTCTTTGTCGCCATCTCTGGTCGAAATCTGCAATTGCAGTCATTCGCGGAATTATCAACTTTACTTGAGTTGTACTTCGGCACGGCACAGCGCGGATGAACCCAATGTTTGAGGAGAACGTGCGGCTGTCAGTCACCGCGCTGGTGTCGATACTGGCATTCAGAATCACAGATTATTCTTTTTGGAAGTATGACCAACATCATAATTTTTACTGGAAAATGTCATCTGAACAAGTAAGTAACATCCATTTTTGTTCTGACAAACTAGGGGGAAAAAAAGCATTGCAGTAAATCGTATATCGTATCATATCATATCACGTAAAACCGTGCAAATTATACTTTCTTCTCAAATTGTAATGTTAATAACATTAGCATTGCGTGACTGTAATGGCCTTCCGATATTTATCGTTGTTTTCGCATGCCGGTTGCAGTCTCTTTTTTTCTGTAGCCACTCCCAAGTCTTTTGCATTTTACAGCGGGTGACTTTCCAGTTGTCACTGGTGATTGTCGTTTGAACCTTTCTGGATCCGCCATCAAATTGATAAGTTGCTGTGAGAAAAGGCTATAAATCTCCACCTCCAGCATCCTCACTCGCAACATACTAGCCGAGACTCCTTTATGTGTACAGATGTGACATAATGGCGCAAAGACATGCTCAAATTTCCCGCGGAAATCCACCAGTACCACTGGAATTAAAAACATTATTACAAGCTTAGAATCGAGCTAAGGCAAGCAGATAGTTTTGAACACTGGCTGGTGTACTTGCTCAAAAATGTATTAACCCAAAAAAGCTATACGGACTGCAGCTTTAACAGAGATTTTAGATGAGAGGCTATCTAGTTCTGTCTTATACAATAAAGATCAAAAACAATTTCGCTAAGATAGCTGGTCTCAATTTTAATATTAGCAAATTTGAGTTATTTCCAAGTAAGAACCAATGAAATTCCGAAACGAACGAATCCTCATTTATTGAAATCACGTGACTTTGACAGTTTGACACGCGCTCCGAATCACTGGTTCGATTGAAATGAGTCACGACTCTCACGAGTCGTGTTTCGAAAGCGTCCATCACTCCAATAAAATACCTACAGTTTTAAAACAAGGATTTTCTTGTTACAATTGGGCACAAAAAGTTTGTTGTGTGCAGATTCTGCAGAACGTAGGGCCGACCAAACGATCTGATTTTAGTATTGTTTTCAAAATCTCACAATTTGAGAGATATAGGGCCTACTGGTTTCTCATTTGCTGATTTCTAAAAGTGGATTTAAACTGGTATTTTGTATGTAGGGAGATATGTAGATTGTGGTCATTATTTCAGTAGTGATCAGAAGGTGGCAGTGTTAAACAGTCAGTGAACGCCTCACTACAGCTTTGGCAAGAAGTGTTATGGACTATCTGAAATCTACACAGCTATAATAAACTATATATTTTTATAGCTTTAATAAAAATTAAAACCGATTTATTTTATTTATAACTAATATTTTTTCAGCAAGGACAGAAACTGATCAAAAGATTTATAATCTCTATTTGAAATGCTGTTCAACTTTTTATTGATCAAAGAAATCTGGAAAAAATTTACCAGTTTCCAGAAACATTAAGTATTATATTACATACATTGATATATACATATATTACTACTAATATATAGCATAGCATATTACTTTGATAATAACAACTTTTTTTAGGAGCAAATCAGCATATTGGAATGATTTCTGAAGGATCATGTGACACATATATATATACACAATAAATATATAAATTGTTTTTATTGTTGTTGTGAAATCAAAATGTAACAGTTTTAGTATGTAGGTGATTAGATCTTATCTTAGATTAGCTTTTTCCCCCCAAAGCAAGTAAACAATGCAGTCACTGCTTCTTCCTGTCTTAACTGTCATTGTAAATGCGACATGTTTTGTATTTGAATGAACATCAGACTTTCCCCGCCTATTGCTTATTGTACTTTCTGAGAAGCAGGAAGAACGTGAGCTTCTGAACCACAAACGCCTGTCAGTGAGCGAAAGCGAGAGGATTCACACACAGACAGACTACAGAGCCGCGTGTCGGGACTCTGGACAGCTCTGATGGAGCTCTACACAGAATCAGTGGACTATCTGAAGTCCCATGGCATCTTGCTTGGTAAGACTGTTTAAACCTTGCCTTAAAATATTTGACTGGTTTATTTACTTCTGTCTTGAAGCATATATATCTGTGTGTGTGTGTGTGTATGTATTATATGTTTTTCTAGCAGTGACTGAGGATGAGATAGTGGATTCTGACTTACTTCAGGATGTGTTCCCTGAGGAGACAGAGTGGGTTTCTCACAGCCCTCTGCAAACTGAACCATGTTTGCCATCCACTCCAGTAAGTCTGCAGTTCAAACCTTTATTTTGCATATTGCAGGTCTATATCAGAATGACGAGACTGATAATTGACTAAAAAATTCAAATACATGATAGGCTACTGGTTATTCTCAGTGCTGAATTATCCTAGTTCTGCGAGGACAATGTTGTAATGTGTTTCTCCAGACAGCCGATAGCCCAGATGACCTGCTTCAGAAGAGAATGGTGGTCCTGAAAGGGGTTTTAACCAGCGAGGAGATCTACCTGACAGAGCTTGAGACGCTGCTCACGGTAATATGCTCAGACATTTTTAGATAGGATATATTCGTATAAATATTCACATTTCCTGGCCGAAGCATTTCCTCAGTATGTTGTCAGAAGATTCTTACTTTCCAGACTATGCAGATTGTGAGTTGGAAAGTGAAAACCACTGTGCTCGATCTTTATTTATTAAGATATAATAAATGTTATTTCTAGCTTATATTGCCAAGCCATATTAACTACTTCCTTTATTCATAAAAAATAAGCATGACTTGTAATGTCGTTTGTTGCCTAGGTAACAATTTATTGTTTTGTGCTTTTGTCTTTAAACACCTCGGGGTTATTCATAGTTGTCCGGTCCATATCAAGTTAGTGTTTCTTCTCATGCTGCTCAAGACGCCCCTTAGCACTTATTTTTTACGATTCTCTACAGTTTCAGATGCACGTTATTTTAGTCGAACCTTCTGTCATTTCCTGTAGGTCAACTTCTGTTTCTCTTGGTGAAGTATTGCTTCCCTTTCTAGTCAAAGTGTCAAAAACCATTAGTGGTTATCATTAAACTAGAGAGTTTTCAAAAAGTCCAGGATGACATGAAACATAATGTTGAAGAAGTATAGAATGCATGAAATGTGTCATGTTTTCAACCACTTCCTCACAGGAATGGTGCCAGCCATTCACACATAGAGTAGTTTTATAAGAATAGGGTAAAGTATATTTAAACGTTTTACTAATGTTTCAGTTAGTTTGCATCATTGTTTACATTATTAATACTATAATGTATTTATAAGCATGTGTAATTTTCCAGCTGGCTACATTTTCAGCATAAGCAAATTTCAGTTCCCAATCTTTCTTTCGTTCTCTGATGTTTGTCCGTTTTCTCTCTCTGATTTCTCTTTCTCCGCAGCCCATGAGAGCTTTAAGGGCGGCAGCGGGAACCTCTCAACCCGTGTTGTCCACGGAGCAGGTTCAGACTGTGTTTTATCAAATCCCCGAGCTCAGAGATCTGCACAAGGACTTCTACACTAGCCTTCGGACTAGACTACAGCCAGATAAAGGGATGGATCAGCCGGCACAACGAGACCTGGGGAGGGAGGAGGGCACGGATTCGCAGCTTTACCAAGCGGAGCATTATTTATCTGTGGGAGACCTGTTTCTTAAGTTTGTGAGTTGTTGTTATTATTATATTTTTTTGCAAACATGTGTTTAGGTTGGTCATATTATAAAACTGATCTTATTTTACAACCATTCGCAGTTCACAATTGACATCAACAGAAATGGTAATTGAACATGCTATATTTTCTCCTGGCCTGATTTTTGGTCAAAACATTTGACTCTATTGACCCATTTGGTCGCACCAATTCCCGCCTAAAAAGATTTAATGTCAACTTTGAAACTTTTTTTTTGGTCACATTAATCAATTTCATGGAATTGTAGTTCAGCAAGTGAGTTACATGTCAGGGACGTGCACAGGGGGGTTGCTCAGGTTGCCCGGGCAACTGCCCATATGCCCTTCTCACTCAAGTTGCCCTTCCGAGAAAAAAATTCAATCGTACAATGGATGCAGAATTTCACGTAGGCCTAGATTAAAAAAAAAAATCGCAAAGCCTCATTTACTTCCATTCGGGCACCGAAAGTGAAAGTCAGTATGAAGGGCAAACGCTGCACGCGACCATAGACTGCACGCGACCGGCGTAGGGCCACGCAAATTACTTAAGGCCCCGCCTCCATCTCGTGTCATAGTCATAGCGCGCCGTCAAATGTGTAGCTACAACATCCACGACAAAATGAAGCGAAACTATCCTTCTGGTCACGAAAAGAGGAAGAAGAAAAAAACCATGAGAGTGAATTGCGGGAACAACAATCAGGTAAACTTGTGTTCTCTCCTCTCTAAGTTTGATGTCAGCAAAGTTTGATGTTTTTCGGTCTTGCTAACCTAGCTGGGCAGGCAGTGCATCTCTTGCATCACTTTGTGGCTGACAAAAGTGAGAGTAAAATACAATTATTTATTACGTTTGTTTTTGATAAACGACAAAGTGCAACGGTGTTTGTTTACTGCAGCTCGGAAAACATAACCGCGTCGCGTGTGTTATCATGCGTTCATATGCGCGTTGCCGAAATGAAACTCGCATTTTTCAAGCAGAAATATGTGGAGACCAGACATACTGTACAATACATGCACGTGAATGATGGCACTCCCAATCAAATTACACATTATACTTTTAAAACAAGACACTGATTATCTAGTCTCAGTGTAGTTAAAAACTCTAAACAACTGCACTAATTATGCAAGATAGAAAGCAATGTATTGACAATTTGACATTGATTGACTATTGATTTATAGGCTATATTGAATTAAAAATGTTGATTAGCTAGACATACTGGTCAAAATGGATGCACATCCCTCAGTAAATAATAACCATAAATCAAGAATTGCTTCAACATGCATAATACAAAATTAAAAAAATCATACTGATGCCGAAAATGCCCAGGCTGTAGAAAGAACCAAAGTTAATCCCAAAAGCCAAAGCTCAGGGTTATAATTTATTATTTTCTTCTTATTTATGTTTACGTTAATATTCACTTACTTAATAATATTCACTTATTATCTTAACATTCTATAGAAAATAGCCTACTCTATTCAATAAATACTGTGTGTTTGAACCTCATTCTGTTCTATATTGTTGTACTTATTCTTTGACTGTTTTGTTTAAAGAAGGGAGGATTGTATGGGAGCGCTGAAGTGTCAGGTGTGACTGTGGCAATGGCAAATGGTTTACATAGCTCACGACATCACAGGTCAGGTAGAGGCCCCTTAGCAGAATTTTGCTTAGGGCCCCAGGAAGGTCAGGATCGGCACTGGGTTTAGCAGTCGATTCTGTTCCTTACCGGAATTCCTGTTCCCTTTACGCAATCATACTACAAATCATGCGTAGTTGCCCAGATGAGCAAAAAGCACAATTGAATGTATGGGAAGCCAAAAGGTTAAAAAAGGATTGTGTTTTTTCTGAAATCTAAGCGGGTTTTTTTTTTATTTATTAGAAGCGAGTTTTTCCCCATCTGTCAAGAATTCAATCCAGATTATTTATAAAAAAAAAAAAAAAAAATTTATATGAGGAACTCTTTTTCTCATGTGTATTTTGGTGACATTTAACATATTGTTAATACATTTTGTATACTGTTTACAAAGTTGCATATCATAAACCTGTCATCTTTGACGTTTGCAATCTTTATAAATAATAATAAGACCATAATATGAGGCATTGCGTTTGGACATAAACACGGTCAGATAAGACAATTTGTATGGGCAAAATTCAACTGAATATATTCCTTCATATAGCCCGTGAGTTTTGGGGGTAGTGCCCTTTTTTCAGGTCAGAGCAACTGCCCCACAAAATTCCTGTGCACGTCCCTGTTACATGTTGATTATGAAGAAGCTCTGACTGATTCGGTGAGTTTATTAAGTGAAGGATTTGTCGGAAGGAATGAAAAATTAAAATTCTGTCATCATTTACTCACCCTTATGTCGTTCCAAACCTGTAAGACTTTCGTTCATCTTCAGAACACAAATGAAGATCTTCTTAATGAAATCTGAGAGATTTCTGTCCCTCCATTGACAGCTACACAACTACCACTTTGACACTTCAAAAAGTTCATAAAGAGATTGTAAAACAAGTTTTATCGCTTTATATGATGAACAGATTGAATTTAGGCTTTTATTCACATATAAACATTCATGAACTCACACAACAGTCGTGGTAAACAGAAACTCGAGTTCTCGCGCGTCAAGCAGGTTCGTTTGAGCTTCTGTTTATGTCCGCTGATATAAAGCCTAAATTCAATCTGTTCATCATATAAAGCGACCGAGAACACAAATAAAATCTTTGTGTTCAGAAATAGTGCATATAGCAAATAGCGAAATAGGACAAAATGCTTGTTATGCTGTTTGAGATTGCAAATTGGTATTTCTTACCATATTATTGTAATGTAATGTCATAATTGTAAGGCATTAGTTTTACCGTTTACTGCACTTTTTTTTATAACTTTTTTTTTATGTGTATGTATGTATGTATGTGCGTCTATGGATATATTTGGACCTTGAGTCTGTAATAAAGTTTTGATTGATTGATTAATCTCACTTTTTTATTTATTGTGGTGTTATTTGCAGGTCAACCAGTTAGGTGTGTATCGGGGCTTCATTGACAACTATGAGAATGCAGTGGAGATCGTCCTAAAGTGTATGCAGGCAGACCAACGTTTCAGGACGCTTGCAGAGGTCTTTTTTGCAGAACATCACTATTGTTATCTCTCATACTTATTCTGGGGAAAAAAAGTCCCATAGAGTTAAGATTGGCATGACATGTGTAAGATCATATCTCTGTGCCATACCATCTATTTAGAGCACCCTAGCAAACATACAACAACATGAATAGGCCAGAACATCATAAAGACATTGGATGATGTCTGCAATCACACAAAACGCCCTTGCAACTACCGAGTGCCGCGATTCGCCACTGCTTGCACCGTACACATAATAGTTAACTGTATTGTCTTTTAGAGGAACTGCACAAATCCCTTTGTCTCTTGTTATCTATAGAGTATGATGTCCTCCAAAGGCTCAGACCATGTCAAAACTAAGTACACCTTTGAAGGTAAACAGTGCTTCTCTTTATGGTTTTAAATAAATGATTAAATGGTGGGATCATTCAATTATTAATTTTCTCCGCAGCTCTCCTGTATAAGCCATTAGACAGAGTGATGAAAACCACCCTTGTGTTGCATGTGAGACACTGTTCAGGATCACATCTCTCGTTTATTTATAAATATTCATTCATGCCTCTGGATTTATTAACGTTTTTCTCTATCCTCCTCAGGACCTGTGGAAGCACACGCCCCCCGATCATCCCGACAGCATCACGCTACAGGAAGCGCTTCGTCTCACCAGCAGCTTCCTGTCTGGGGTCAATGAAAGGTCGCAGTGCAAACGTGCTGTCATGCTTAGCAGAGGAGAGGTACTCCCTCACCTTACACTGCACGTGTCACGTGTTCATGCACATTTAATTTGTTTTAATTGAATTTGTTCATGTTAATTTGTTCATTTAATTTAACATGTGCATGTCCACAGAGACGTCAACTATTGCGTGATGGTTTTGTGGTGGATGTGTGTGAGAGTGGGCACAACCTGAGACACCTCTTCTTGTACGCTGACATGCTGCTATGTGCTAAACTGACAAGTGCAGGGTGAGCCTCCACTGATCACAGCTCACTGAAAACATCATAAATACATCATAATTTAAAACAATTCTGTTACGTATTAGCATGATATGGATGTGTACTGTATGAGCTTATGTGTATTGTGATTTAAAGGAGGCAGGCACAGTACAGATTTTGCTGGTACCTGCCATTGGTCGGCCTGAAGCTGCATTGGGCAGCTGAACATCTGCCCTCATCAGACTACCAAATGAAAATCAGTAAAACCAGAGCCAAAATGTACCAGCTCAAACAAGCACTCCAGCAACATATGGTAAGGCAATTTGCATGTGATTGACTGGGTTTTTCAGTGATTAAACTAAACAAATATGCTAAATTAAAGTAGCAGTAAGTGCTGTTTAAAGTGGATCGGACTGAGCAGCACAACACTCTTGTAGCCAATCAGCAGTAGGGGGTGTGTCCACTCATGATGGGGGAGGAGAGAGAGTGAGCCAATCAGCAGTAGGGGGTGTGTCCACTCATGATGATGGAGGAGAGAGAGTGAGCGATTCAGCAGTAGGGGGCGTGTCCTCTCATGATGGAGGAGGAGAGAGAGTGAGCCAATCAGCAGTAGGGGGCATGTCCACTCATGATGGGGGTAAAGAAAGAGAGTGAGCCAATCAGCAGTAGGGGGAGTGTCCACTCATGATGGGGGAGGAGAGAGAGTGAGCCAATCAGCAGTAGGAGGTGTGTCCACTCATGAAGGGGGAGGAGAGAGATTGACCGAATCAGCAGTAGGGGGCGTGTCCACTCATGATGGAGGAGGAGAGAGAGTGAGCTAATCTGCAGTAGGGGGCGTGTCCTCTCATGATGGTGGAGGAGAGAGAGTGAGCTAATCTGCAGTATGGGGGTGTGTCCACTCATGATGGGGGTAAAGATAGAGAGTGAGCCAATCAGCAGTAGGGGGCTTGTTCACTCATGATGGGGGAGGAGAGAGAGTGAGCCAATCAGCAGTAGGGGGCGTGTCCACTCATGATGGGGGAGGAGAGAGAGTGAGCCAATCAGCAGTAGGGGGCGTGTCAACTCATGATGGAGGAGGAGAGAGAGTGAGCCAATCAGCAGTAGGGGGCGTGTCCACTCATGATGGGGGAGGAGAGAGAGTGAGCCAATCAGCAGTAGGGGGCGTGTCCACTCATGATGGGGGAGGAGAGAGAGTGAGCCAATCAGCAGTAGGGGGCGTGTCCACTCATGATGGGGGAGGAGAGAGAGTGAGCAAGAGGGAGATTTTAAGAAAGACTGTAGAAAGAGAGATGCTGAGAGACATTACAAAAGAGGAAAGCTCAGAGGAATATCACTGGAAAAGAAGGGTTATGATCAGGCAAGAGCTTTAGGACCCGCGTTAATATTAGAAAAGCTTTCCAGCGCTGGAGAGACCGAAGCAGGAAGACCTGAAACGGACGCAGAGAGGTTGTGTTGTTTCTGCTTTATATGTGAGTAACATTGGTTTTACCATGTTTCAAAGAACCAAGATATGCTGTTATTGTAATGTGATCACTAGTAACAGGACAGTTTTTAGTGTAATTGTTTGTCTGGATCTGGTGTGCTGCTGGCGACTCTCAAGCGACTATATACTTTTGTGTTCATCCTTGTCGTTTGTTCATCATCTTCGCTTTATTTTTCATGTAGCTTTTTTTATTTGCTTGAATCGCTTCTGTTAAAAAGAGACATCCACTCTTGTATTGAGTTTTCGTGCATTTTGGGGCGGAGCAATGACGTGAGGGGTGTGTGTTGGTTTGATTTCAAATATCAACAATGATTCTCAGAAAATGCTTTCTGCACCTAAATGTCGTTCCAAACCCCGTAAGACTTTTCTTCATCTTCGGAACACAAATAAAGATCTTTTTGATGAAATCCGAGAGATTTCTATCCCTCCATTGACAGCTACGCATCTACTACTTTGACGCTTCAAAACGTTAAAAAAGAGATTGTAAAACTAATCCATATGAATTTAGCGGTTTAGTCCAAATTTTCAGACATGATCACTTTATTTACAACCAGGTTGTTTACAATTCAGGTAGCAGATAGGGGAGGGGTGTGTGTGTGGAGGAGCGGGATGAGTTTTTTAAAAATTCAGGCTTTCTCGACCGATTTTCAAAATCGTATACCATAGCTTTAATTAACCAATGAAATAAACTGCAGGGCGGGATTTCTGGTGAAGTGGTTTGGGGGAAAAATCACGCTTCCTTCATTAACTTTGAAGCAGGAAGAAGCATTGAAAAGACTTAACCCTCACACCTATTTCTTTTTCATTTTCTTCTTATATTTCTGTTTTTATGAAACCCACCTAAAACCTACCCTTACGCCTTAAAACCCTACCTACAACAAATCAGGTTTCCGGGGCGTAACGGGAATGGGGAGTCACAAGGTGACGTATTGGACCTGGGCGGGGCTTCTGACGTTTCACTTGGATGTGGGCAGGGTTGGTTGTCCAGCACAGAATGCAGCGAGCCCTACTTAATCAGTTGTGGTAAACGGAAGCTCAAGCATGTTCGCTTGACGTGCGAGAACCAATGATGTTCGTTCTCATGTTGCGCAGCACGTTTGAGCTTCAGCAAGAACCAATGATGTTTATTCTCCCGCGTCAAGCAGGTTTGGTTGAGCTTCAGTTTATGTTTACTGATCAGTGTTTAGATGTGAATAAAAGCCTAAATTTAATCTGTACATCATACAAAGCGATCGAGTCTCCTCAGAAAATGTGGACTAAATCGCTCAATTTATATGGATTAGTTTTACGATCTCTTTATGAACTTTCTGAAGTGTCAAAGTGGTAATTGTGTAGCTGTCAATGGAGGGACAGAAAGATCTCAGATTTCATCAAAAAGATCTTCGTTTGTGTTTCGAAGACGAACGAAAGTCTTACAGGTTTGGAACGACATGAGGGTGAGTAATTAATGACAGAATTTTCATTTTTGGGGTGAACTATCCCTTGAAGAGTGTTAATGCATCAGGGTGTAACTTTTTTTTGGAGTGTATTGCTGACAATGGCGCTGAGGTTTGGTAAATCTCCAAAAAAAAAAGTTCTAAAGAGGAAAAATAAACTTTTTTAAAATAACAGAACAGAAGTGAAGTTCCCTTTTAGATAGCTTCATAATTGTGTGTTTGTTACAGAAAGGAGGCAAGGGATCAGTTTCTCGTGCTGTTGATCGCTTGAGGAGGAAGTTTGAAGAGTGTGAGATCTGGCTCTTGACAAACACACCATCTTTTACTTTAGACCTACACAGCACCAGTGGAAAGGTGAAACCACAACAACACCACAACACACAAGCACATCCTCTGTCTAAAACAGGCACAAATGTTTCTGATTACTTTTGTATAGCATTTTTTTCACAATACATACTGTACTGTTACAAAGCAGTCGAATAGATACAGAGAGTAAAGGTTTAATACCCCTAATGGGCTGAAATGAGCTTAAAGGGATAGTTCACTTTGAAATTAATTTTTGATATGTTTTAGCTTACCTCAAGGGCATCCAAGATGTAGGTGTCTTTGTTTCCGCAGAAGTTTCAATTTTGATATTTTTAGGTCAAACCGTTCTTGTCTGTCAGTCATATAATGCAGGTCTATGGTCACCATCAAATGGTGTTTAATTTGGACTTCTCTGTGCATGCTCTTTGAGGTGGTGACCATAGACCTGCAGAACGGTTTGACCTAAAAATATATCACAATTGAAACTACTGCGGAAACAAAGACACCTACATCTTGGATGCCCTTGAGGTAAGCTAAAACATATCAAAAATTAATTTCAAAGTGAACTCTCCCTTTAAAGGCTTGCCAAGTATAAAAAAAAATAAAACTCCCTAAGATGTTTAGTTAAATAAGAAAGAAACCTTGAAAGGAACCAGAGTTTTGTGAACAAAAACCCAAGTATGACTAGATTCAAATTTCCATCCACAGAGTCACACTGTCCGACTGTTTTCTTTGTGTGACCTGAATGAGTGGAAAGAAGCCATTGAAAAACAGAGCGGAAACTGTGAGTGCATCTTTTCTAACTGTATTTTGTCCTGATGATTGATTTTATGATTATAACTCGCAATTTTTGTGTATGTATGTGTTTGACAGGTAAAGAGACGGTTCCTCCAGACCTGCTGTCTGTAACCGGTTCCTGTATCAAACTCAGAATGACTCAACAACCTCCCCTTCACTGCGTTAGATCCAGTAAAGACCCCTCTGTATCTCTCTTTCTAACCTTTACTCAGTAAACTTGTGCACACCGAATGCTCTCTTTCTCTCTAAATTTCACAGATGAGAGTACACACATATGTGGCAGCTTATATGTGATGGTTCAATCTGCGTGTGGTCTGCAACACCCGAGCAGTAAGTGACAAAACACACGTTGACTGTAGACGAATGGAAGTTTCCGAGCCACATATCAAACCCACAAACACATCACATACATTCTGCCCTAAATATGAAGCACATTGCTTTCATAAAAGCTGTTTCCGAAGTAACACACTACAAAGAAACAATGTGCCCAATAAGCTTAAAATAAAATTAATTATTAAAAAAAGCACCAATTTTCAATCAAGGCAAGGCAGAATATACAGTACATGTTCTTTTAAAGGTGCAGTAAGCAATTTCTGAGAAGTGCTGCTGCTGTAAGACCGAGCAGCACAACACAATCAGCAGTAGGGGGCGTGTCCACTCATGATGGGGGAGGAGAGAGAGTGAGCCAATCAGCAATAGGGGGCATGTCCACTCATGATGTGGGAGGAGAGAGAGTGAGCCAATCAGCAGTAGGGGCGTGTCCTCTCATGATGGAATAGGAGAGGGAGTGAGCCAATCAGCAGTAGGTGGTGTGTCCACTCATGATGGGGGAGGAGAGAGAGTGAGCCAATTAGCAGTAGGGGGCATGTCCACTCATGATGTGGGAGGAGAGAGTGAGCGAATCAGCAGTAGGGGGCGTGTCCACTCATGAAGGGGGAGGAGAGAGAGTGAGCCAATCAGCAGTAGGGGAAGTGTCCACTCATGATGGGGGAGGAGAGAGAGTGAGCCAATCAGCAGTAGGGGGCGTGTCCACTCATGATGGAATAGGAGAGGGAGTGAGCCAATCAGCAGTAGGGGGCATGTCCACTCATGATGGGGGAGGAGAGAGAGTGAGCCAATTAGCAATAGGGGGCGTGTCCACTCATGATTTGGGAGGAGAGAGAGTGAGACAATCAGCAGTAGGGGGTGTGTCCACTCATGATGGGGGAGGAGAGAGAGTGAGACAATCAGCAGTAGGGGGTGTGTCCACTCATGATGTGGGAGGAGAGAGAGTGAGACAATCAGCAGTAGGGGGTGTGTCCACTCATGATGTGGGAGGAGAGAGAGTGAGACAATCAGCAGTAGGGGGTGTGTCCACTCATGATGTGGGAGGAGAGAGAGTGAGACAATCTGCAGTAGGGGGTGTGTCCACTCATGATGTGGGAGGAGAGAGAGAGCAAGAGGGAGATTTGAAGAAAGACTGTAGAAAGAGAGATGCTGAGAGACATTACAAAAGAGGAAAGCTCAGAGGAATATCACTGGAAAAGAAGGGTTATGATCAGGCAAGAGCTTTAGGACCCGCGTTAATATTAGAAAAGCTTTCCAGCACTGGAGAGAGCGAAGCAGGAAGACCTGAAACGGACGCAGAGGTTGTGTTGTTTCTGCTTTATATGTGAGTAACATTGTTTTTTTCATGTTTCACAGAATCAAGATACACTGTTGTTGTAATGTGAGCTAAAGTAGCAGGACAGTTTTGAGAGTCATTGTTTGTCTGGTGTGCTGCTGGCGACTCACAACCAAACTCTTGTTTGTATTTACTCTTGTGTACTGTATGTTCACTTTATGTCATTCCTTATCGTTCATTCGTCATCTTCGCTTTATTTTTTGCAATGCATTATTTTGCTTTAGCCATGATAAAGAGCTCTTGCATTGATTGTTTGTGCATTTTGGGTGCAATGAAGTGTGGGGTGTGTGTTTTTTGGGCTGATTTCAAATACATACAGTGTTTTTCAGAAATCGCTTACTGCACCTTTAATTAAAATTCCATGCAATGAATGCATTGAACAATGTCTTACAATAAGCCTCTTGTCTTTATTTCACCGGACCTTTCAGGCGCATATGTGTGTGTGGAGGTAGACGGCTTTGAGTTTTACGACAGACGAAAACAAACCTGCCTTTCAGCCTTCTGTGTTACACCACAATGGGATGAAGTGAGTGGTGGGAAGCCATTGTGAATTTATAGAAATCAGATAATACAATCTGTGATTTGTATTAATGTACTTAATTTACTGAATTGATTTGAATTGTATGTGTTATGGCGCATAGGAGCTTGTGTTTCAAGTGGACGGAGCTCAGCAGCTGTTTCTGGTATTTGTGTCGCAGTATGAGAATGACACACAGGATGACATTGTGGGCAGGGCGGTATTAAACGTGAGTTCATGTACACATACCTTTCAAACGTATGGGGTCAGTAAGATATTTTGTTTATGGAATTAATACTTTTATTCAGCAAGGATGCATTAAATTGATTAAACATGTCAGTGAAGACATTTATAATGTTATGAAATATTTATATATCAAATAAATACTGTTTAATCTATTTATAAAAGAATCTTAAAAAAAGGGGGTTTTATGGTTTCCACAAAAAACTAAGCAGCACAACTGTTTTATTTGAAACCAGAAGCCCAGAGTGCATAATACTATGGTCTATAACCGAATCATTAAGTTTTACCATCATCTGTTACAAGCTTTAGGTTAAACTACACAAATATATACAGTTTCTGTTCAGTCTGTCCATTTAGGTGTTGATGTAATGTATAAAGGAACTGTATATGTGTGCTTTACAGCTGGACCCTGACAACATGTTTAAGAAGTGGAAGAAAGTCACTTGTTCTTTGGGCCAAGTTGATGTAACCCTGTCAATCAAATACGTGCCCCACCCTCTCGAGCCCCCTAGCACCACCCCTCTCGTACAGGAACCAGTGTTCTGTGTGCCGATTGGACAAGTGGCAATGTGAGTTTACAATCCAAATCATTTTTACAGATCACAACTTACTAATACTGTAAGGAAGCTGCCATAATGCTGTGTTTATTCAGTATTGTTTAAATTTAGTCTATAAAGTAGTGCCGTCAAACGATTAAAATATTTAATCGCGATTAATCGCATTAATGTCATAGTTAACTCGCGATTAATCGCAATAAATTGCACATTTTTATCTGTTCTAAATGTCTCTTGATTTCTTTTTGTCCCATTCTTTTTTCTCATTTTAATGCTCTTATCAACATGGAAAAGTGGATCGGCTTGCTTTGTGCAAATGTTTTTTTATTGAAAACAACATTGGCATATACAGTGTTCAATTTCACACTAAAACATTCTTACTTGGAGCAAATAATCTCTCACACAGTGTAACACTGTCCATTAGGGGTGGAACGGTACACAGAAGTCACGGTTCGGTTCATACCTCGGTTCAGACATCACGGTTCGGTACGATTTCGGTACAATGGAGGGAAAATCAAAACAAAAATGCAGAAGGCATTGTATTTTTTAAATAAGTTTTATTAATAAAGGCATAGAACCAGTTTATTTGTAGTGCACTGACAATAGTTTTATATAATTCGTTTATTAATTAAATTAATAAAAAGACAAAAAGACCTTGCGATATGTTTGGTAATTGTACCTGAATTAATTTAAAATTAATTTGCTATATTTCAGATCAATATATTTGTTTTCCTTAATTTTAATTAACATTATTAATGAACAATGTAACATTATTCTCGTCTGAATTATAAATAATTGATTTCTGTATTAAATAACACTACCATTAATAACGCATTCGATTTTCTATTTTAATCAATCTAGAATGTTTAAGATTAGTGCTCCGAGGACGAGAAATGAAAACCAATGCGATGAATGTCCAAAAGATGGGACCCACAGACTGTTTTGAAATGGAGTTGGATAAATATGTTTTGCTTTTAAAACGGTGTGTGTGTGTGTGTGTGTGTGTGTGTGTGTGTGTGTGAGAGAGAGAGAGAGAGAGAGAGAGAGAGAGAGAGAGAGAGAGAGAGAGAGAGAGAGAGAGAGAGAGATTTTGGTTGGGTGACAGTTGTAGGTTACAGTTTGACAAGAGTTTACAGTGTGACAAAAGCACAATGTTGTGTTTTATTGCGAGTGTACACAAATATAAGTAAACACTTTGCAGGTTTAATGATCTGTATGAACAAAATGACGGAGTATGTTTTTTATGTTTCCACTGTTCGATCGCGCCCGCGCCTCTCTCTCTCTCTCTCACACACACACACACACAGTTCGATCGCGGCTGCGCCTCTGCGCACACACACACACACACACAAACACACACACTCCAGCATTGCAATCTTGACATCGCAGCCTGTTCATTATGTGGTCACACCAAACGCGAATAGAGCGTTAAATTCGCGTCTATCGCGTCTAGTTCGACGCTAGTCCAAAGCGAATAGGACGCGCGTATAAGCCAACGTTTGAAGTGAACGCGCGTTCAGAGCTAAGCCGATGGTACAGATTATGTGTCCCTAAAGATCCCGCGTATCTAACAGTAGTTCCGCATTACATTAATTAATTTCCACGCGAGTTTTATTTATTTTTATACCGTGTATTCTCCGTGTAAATTCGTGCACCGAACCGTGACGCCCGTACCTTTTCGGTTCGGTACGAAAACATGTACCGTTCCACCCCTACTGTCCATCAATAAAAGGGTGAAAAAAATACTGACGAGGTCCTGATATTGACGAGGGGGTGGAGATTTCTCATCAGCTGTGTGTGTGTGTGTGTGTGTGTGTGTGTGTGTGTGCTTGGCCATCATCAAGTGGTATTTCAGACTGGACGTGCTGCGATGATGATAGCTCAGTTCACAACGACAAAACACAAAGATCACTTTGGTCTTGTCAATGGAACCATTTGGCAACTTTTTAAAAGTAAACTTTCCATTCAGAATCTTATTGGCATCCATTTCGGCGTCTCGCGCTCGTCATCCACTCAAAACGTAACGTTAACCTACTATTTGGCCGGCTCGCAAGCCCAAACAAGTGTGTGCGGCGTCGTGCTTGTTGTTTTGTTCCCGGTCTAGCTAGATGCGCTTGCGCTTTCAAAACGTCCTTGCGCGGCGCAAGCCATTGAAATGAATGGGTTTCATAGCGCAGTGCCGCGCATGCCGCGTCCTGTTGCAAAAGCATGTGAAAAAAACTACAAAGTTTGCTAGTCCAAAAAGACAGCGCGAAAATAATCGCGCGATAAAAAAATGAACGCCGTTAAAATGGGTTTGCGTTAACGCCGTTAATAACGCGTTTAACTGACAGCCCTACTATAAAGTATTTGAAAAGGTGCTGTATGTATTTTTTTTTTTGTTACTGTACTAAAGAATAAAAATACCATGATATATTTGCAATAAGTTACTTGTTTCTCCGGAAAACAATTCCACTGCCAGTTATTCTACTTTGAAATGTGCATTCCTCATCAAAATGTCTGTTTTTGTTTTGGTCTGTATGTTCCCGCCCGCTGCCAATTTACCCAATAGTATTTTCACACCCCGGGTTGCCAGTTGGCGTCCGAAAGCGCATTCTCTCTTGAGTAGGTACTTACTTCACGACCGCTAAAAAGTACGTTCTATATAGTATGAGTGTGTGTAGTGTGTAATCCGGATGTACTACATTCTCCATGTTGTCATTATCATGTGACCTACCAGCGTCAGTTGCATCGCTTCACTGTCATTCACAAATCCTCTCCCGTGGCCTTTCCATGACTGTACAGTGTACAGTGTACATCGAATGCACACTTCAGAATCTCGCCAGAAGTAGTATTATGAAAATATCTCACAGATATGTACCCATTTTAACCACTAGTGCTCACAATATTACGTACTGCACCTTTAAGCCACAATTACAAATGTATTAATGCTATTGCGTTAGATAGCAAAGCAAAATAGCAAGAATATTAAAGCAAAATATCAAAGCAAGTGGCATTCATTTATTTAAATTTTTAACACTTCTCAAGCTAAACATTTAAAAATATTATTTTTAAAATCTTTTTAAACACTTCTGTACACTTCTATTCAATTTAATGATATTCATACAATTTCAAAGTGATATAAGTGTCCAAATAATCTGTAAATTAGGAGGAAGTTGCAATCTTTCAATAAGCTTCCTTCTGTCATCATGAGGTTTTCATTTGTGATTCTGCTTTTTAAGAGATGTAGAAATAGAGCTGTTTTGTCATCAAAAAAGGAAGAGGAAAATGAAAGCAGAGCAATAAGTGTTTAAAGGCTTAATTGTGTCTGTCTGTCTGTGTGTGTGTGTACAGGCAAGAGAGTGTGCTGGTCCCTCACATTGTCCGTTCCTGTGTGGAGGAGGTTGAGAGGAGAGGCATGACAGAAGAGGGCATCTACAGAATCTCAGGAGCCAGTAGCGAAATTCAAGCACTTAAACATGCATTCAACACTAGTGAGTCTGCGTGTGTCTAAGGGGTTGAACAACTTCAGATCTTATAAAGTCGACATTTATGCGATTAAAGTCGAGTTAGTCACTGAAGACGTCATTCTTCTAAATCAGATGCAGATAAAATAGCACAGTAAAGATTACATTTATATGAATGCATTTTTGAGAGAGCGATTGTGTGAGAATTAATTCTACCTTGCAGTGTTTCTCTATTAATAGTGAAGCTTGTGAATACATTTCTGCGAATGATTCTGTGTGCGTGATCTGCACGTGATGTGAGAAGTCTGTATGTGTGTGTGTTACAATCCAGCACTCGTTAGTTTAGAACGGCGATTAACTTGCGTGTACAATAAGCTGTTTAAAACGTGCATTCACCCAATCAGTTTTGAGCATCTAGATGGTATAATCAAACATTTCTTGTGAAGCGCTCTCAGAGTATGCAGTTATATGTCCTTTTTACTGTTGGAAACGGAGTGTAAAAGTGGACTTCAAAGATTTATTTATTTATTATCCTGCTGCGCCCTCTATAGGCCACGATCAGCTAGTCGACGTCACGCTTAAAGTTCCCCTGTGGTGAAAATCAAGTATTTAATGTTGTTTATGTGTCTATTTGGTGTTTTTAATATGCTTTAAGACAAACCATGTGCAAATTCATAAGTTGACACCATTAAAGGATTAGTTCACTTTTAAAAAAACTTTTGCTGATAATTTACTCACCCCCATGTCATCCAAGATGTCCATGTCTTTCTTTCTTCAGTCGAAAAGAAATTAAGGTTTTTGATGAAAACATACATCCAAACGGTTCAAGGTCCAAAAGACAGTTTCAGTGCAAACTGCAAACTGTTCAAATGGTTTTAAATGACACCAGACGATGAATAAGGGTCTTATCAAGCGAAACGATCGCTCATTTAAAAAATAAATAACAACGTTTAAGTTTTATAAGCTCACATGCTCCCCTTTCTCTGTTCTGTGTAATGGTGCGTTCACTTGCTATGGTAATTATGGTAAATACCAAAAGCCGACATGGAAAATGCACATGAACACCCCCTCATGTGGTATTTTCCACTGGGCAACTCGTAGAATATTTTGATGCACGAGTTGCCGAGATGAGATTACCTTTGACCTTTTCAAAATGGCGGAGAGCAACGCAAGAGTTGTGAATGGTAAAAATATGTACTATTCATGATCTAGAAAATATACAGCATATATTATTTACGTTTGAGTTTTGATAAATCATTTTCTTGCTGTAGCAGATGACTTAAGCAATCTCAAATAGTTTTAGCAAAATAACAGGTCTGGATCTCCATCTTTTTACCACATTACGACAACAAAAGCACTTGAACGCAACACACTGGTAAATACCAGTTCACAAGTGGAAAATATCATATTTTCCATAGCACGTGAACGCACCATAACTCTCCTGTTCGAACTCGTTCATCAAAATGAACAAATCTTTTCCCGAGTCAATTCGTTCATTTCGGTCGTTAAATGAATCAAATGACTCGAAAAAAGATTTGTTCATTTTGATGAACGAGTTCGAACAGGAGAGTCACACAGAACAGAGCGAGGCGGGCATGTGAGCTTATAAAACTTAAACGTTGTTATTTATTTTTTAAATGAGCAATCGTTTCGCTTGATAAGACCCTTATTCATCGTCTGGAATCGTTTAAAGCCCTTTGAACAGTTTGCAGGTTGCACTGAAACTGTCTTTTGGACCTTGGACCGTTTGGTGCCCAGTAAAGTGCATTATATGGAGAAAAATCCTGGAATGTTTTCATCAAAAACCTTAATTTCTTTTCGACTGAAGAAAGAAAGACATGGACAACTTGGATGACATGGGGGTGAGTAAATTATCAGCAAAAGTTTTTTTTAAAGTGAACTACTCCTGTAAGTATTTTCTCCTTAAAACTGCAGTGAACCAAAGACAGTCTCAAAAACGCGGTTGAAATCGCTGGTGTTTCTGATGTCACAAACTACCTTGTAACCAAGGATCTCTGAGCTGGTGTGAGTGAGTGGAGGCGGGGCTAATTAGCATATTCATAGAACCGCATATACTAAATTAGGTAAGGGTATAGAGTTACATTCAAGCTAATTTAAGGCATGAAGATTTTTTTTCAAAAAAAAAGCGTCATGGCAGAGCATTAAAGTCGACTAGTCTTTGCAAACCCTATGTGTGTGATTTTCACAGTACTTATCTTATCTCTAAAGTGTGCTTCTCTCTCTCTCTGTAGATTACCGCGAGGCTGTGAGTAAACTGAGGAGTATAGATGTGAATGCTGTATCAGGCACTCTGAAACTGTACTTTAGAGAACTTCCTTTAACTCTTATTCCCTCTGAGCAATTCAAGGAGCTCTCAGATGCACTAGGTGAGCCCTTCACACGGGTCAACAATTGCACATGCAACAATGATGATGATGATGATGATGAAGCATTTGTAATTACAATCTCTCTCTCTCTCTCTAGACATTGCTGATCCATATCTCAGGGCCGACAGCATGCTGACTCTGTTGCAGGCTCTACCAGATGTAAACCGCAACACTCTCCTCTTCCTCTTACATCACCTGAGACGGTACATAACATCCTTTCAACTCGTAACTGTCAAAACACTGATTTAGTTTCACACCAGACCGACCTGAAATCACTTCTGCCATCGATGGATGTTTTCTTTTCTTTCTCTACCTCTCATGCACATAACTCTCTCTTTTCTTGGCTTCCTCAGTGTTGCAGAGAGAAAGGAAGAGAATAAAATGTCTCTGAGTAATTTGGCCACAGTGTTTGGCCCCAGCCTCTTGCGCCCCCCAGTGGCTCGCGTCGACATATCTCAAGAAGTGGAGGTTCAGGTGAGTTATTATTGCTACTTCATTACAAAACATAAATGTTTGATGTGTCCAGTGTGGTATTGTGTTATTATAAGCGAGATGATTTCCTGGAAGCCTCATGGTTTACACACACACACATGCCTTTTTTGTATTCTGGTCATCTGGGGTTTATTTTAAAAGAAGTGAAACCACATTTCTACACTCAGTGGATACTAGCGTATCGTCCCTACAATGATGTGGACTTATGAAACGAGGAAGAAAAGTCCCCTTTCTGTGTGTGTGTGTGTGTGTTTTATCTAGTGTGTTACATTTCCATTTGTTGTTTCCACGATTGTTGGGTTAATGGCCTATTTATCTTAACAAGCAACCAATTATAATCACATTATGATTTTCACTATGATAATAATTATTATTACTAAATACAATATGAATCTAAATAAAAAGATTACTATTGTAATATTTCGATGTAAAATCAAAAATACAGAAAATTTCTATACAAATGTTTATAACTCAATTTCTTCATTTTCAAACATTAAATCATCAAGCTTTTATCTGGCCAGAATATCACAGGAAGCCATTAAAGCTTCTCTTTTGTTGACCACATCCAGTTTGTAAGCACTTCTCATGACATTTTGGTAACGCTTTAGATTACAGCCCGGAAAGTACTGCGTAATTAAAGCAATTTTACAGCGTAACCTTCGGTAATTATAGTGTACCTATAATGTACTTACTTACAATATAAGTATAAGGGAACAATATTTTAAGTTTGGGGAATAAAGGGGTAACTACCAGGAGAATTAAAAAATTATTTATTCTGTAAGTATTATAGAACTAAGGGGTACTTATTCTACTATTATGATATAACAATCTTACATTTGGGATCAATTTAGCAAGAACATATACTGCGTACCTTTTTGAAATAATGGTGAACCAGTACATACTGTATAGGCTTTATAGATGCATAGATATGTACCCTGTAATTTTTAAAATGTAATCTTTTTAACAAAAGTGCACTGAAAACGAAAACTATTGCAACTTTTGCTTAAATGTTGTGGAAAGATACTCTTGTTTCATGTAGCTTGTTACCCTCTTGTTCCATGTAGTTACAGGGTAAATGTGACATTGCGGGCTGTAAATTAAAGGGATAGTTCACTTTGAAATTAATTTTTGGTAAGTTTTAGCTTACCTCAAGGGCATCCAAGATGTAGGTGTCTTTGTTTCAATTTAGATATTTTTAGGTCAAACCGTTCTTGTCTGTCAGTCAATGCAGGTCTATGGTCACCACCTCAAAGAGCATGCACAGAGAAGTCCAAATTAAACATGATTTAATGACTCGTAAATGTAAGTACACATTGATGGCCTAAGACACGAAACGAGCGGTTTGTGTGAGAAAACGAACAGTATTTATATCGTTTTTACCTCTTGTTAACACAGCCACGTCCAAGTGATCTGATGGCGCCGGCGCTTCGGTCTTTTCCGGCAAGCGCCGCAAGTGATCTCTCGCGCGTGTACGTCACTCATTGTTTACACAGAACAGAGATTGTAGGTAAGACGGCTATTAAAATGGTACTAATTTGCGCTTATCCGGGATGTTTAAACCGCCGTAAAAGAAAATAATAAAAAACAATAAAAAAATAAAACAATTGTATGAGTGACGTACACGCGCGAGAGATCACCTGCGGCGCTTGCCGGAAAAGACCGAAGCGCCGGCGCCATCAGATCACTTGGACGTGGCTGTGGTTACAAGAGGTAAAAACGATATAAATACTGTTCGTTTTCTCACACAAACCGCTCGTTTCGTGTCTTAGGCCATCAATGTGTACTTACATTTACGAGTCATTAAATCATGTTTAATTTGGACTTCTCTGTGCTGCTCTTTGAGGTGGTGACCATAGACCTGCATTATATGACTGACAGACAAGAACGGTTTGACCTAAAAATATCAAAATTGAAACTACTGCGGAAACAAAGACACCTACATCTTGGATGCCCTTGAGGTAAGCTAAAACATACCAAAAATTAATTTCAAAGTGAACTATCCCTTTAAAGTGGTGCTTGGTACCCTCTTGTTCCATGTAGACGTAGTTACAGGGTAACAATAAAAATGCATACACACAGTCTTATATCACTGACTCGGACACCTTTATTTATTATACAAGCACCACTTACCCTGTAACCACATGAAACAAGATATATTTCCCAGTATTTAAAAAAATTGCAATAGTCTTGGCTTTTCTTGCCTTTAAACATGTTAGCCCAATTTAAACATCTGCACTTTTGCTATCAAAAAATAAATAAATAAAAGTATAAATGCATAGATATGGACCCTGTAATTAAAAAAAAAGCTTGTATACAGTATGTATTGGAACACAATTATTACAAAAAGGTACGCAGTGTTCTCGCTAAATTGCTCCCAAATGTAAGATTGTTGTATCATAATAGTAGAATAAGTACCCCTTATTTCTATAATACTTACAGTATAAATATTTTTTTGATTCTCCTGGTTGTTACCCCTTTATTCCCCAAACTTTACATATTGTTCCCTTATACTTACATGCAAGTACTTTATAGGTACACTATAATTACCGAAAGTTACTCTGTAAATTACTTTCCGGCCTGTAATCTAAAGCGTTACCGACATTTTCACTCCGAAACATGCTGTTCATATATATCATTTTATTAAATCGCACCCATGCTGATTTGAAAACTGCACTCAGCATTAACCGTGCATCCCTGCTTATAACTGTTATTCGGATATTATTATCAATAGTCTTTTTTTTTGCAGACCATTAGTTATTTACATTTTTGGTAAACACTGCAAGTTCCATTATAATCACAGACAAGGACTTAATGTATTATCAGTTTGACCCATTCAGGCCGATTTGTAGACCAAGTGTGAAGTAAGCGTTATCAAATTGAAGGATTAATCAGCCAATCACAGTGAGGAAGAGAACATGATAGGCGGGCATTGGCAGGGTAGTGAGCCAATCCTAGCCGTGTGTCGTCTTACATGATTTTTCACATCCACACGTGTGTTTTTGTTTTTCTGGTCACAGGTTCAGGTGATTTTCCTCTATCTGCAGTGTCAGAACCTTCCAGAAGCTCTTCTCACAAAACATCTGGACATTGATGAGCTAGAGACATGAGCCGTCAACAACCAGACTCCTGTCTGTCTGCACATCCATGTTCATGTTCAACTCGCTTTATTTTACAGATGTTTCATATTTTATTTTAAGATTTTTAATGTCATTAAAAAAATGATGACCACAAGTTGACCATGTTTTAATGTTTCAGTACTAAAATACAGTCACATTTACCATTGCTCGGTATAATTTCATGGGCAAAATCCCGTGAAATCTGCGCGTTTGGGAGTTTCGTAAGAGAGTACGGGTTTGACTCCCATTGCAAAGTAAGTTGTAAGTTGCTGCTTGAATGGGCCATTTCGGGACTCATTCCTCTAAGGTCCTGTTTACACCTGGTATTAAGATGTGTTTTGATCGATCGGATCACAAGTGGACGACGCTAAATACAGGTGTAAACGGGGTCTAAAAAGTTTTGAGCTTGTCCACTTTCCACCACTTCCAGAGGTAGTCGAAAACACATTCAACCGGATTGCTAAACGCTCATGTGATCGAATGCGTTCGAACAGCAACAATAGACCGTCTTCTCTCCACTACTGATCTAATGCGTAACATTAAGGGGAAGCGCTGGCCAGACGGGATTTAAACTATCGGCTGAAGACCCAAGACCCTAAGAATAAAAACATACCAAGCACAATGTTCTCTCACCATTCCTGATTTCTAACACACACACTCAGTTTTCGGCGTGATCTTGCGGCTGTCAGAGCAGAAACTGAAGCTGCTGCTCTCCGTGTGTTTTTCCGTCGTCTCCGGTCGTGTTCACATGTAAATTTCACTAGCTTATTTTGTCCATTAGATCAAAAGATCTGTAAAAGCCCACACATTTACCCGCCTATAGACCCTCCCCTCGAAGAAATCAGGACAGAAGTGGTTGAAAATGGACAAAAGAGACGGATTAAAACACCAGGTGTAAACGGGAATGTGTCTCCCTCATCTGATCGACCAAAACGCATCTTAACACCAGGTGTAAACAGGGCCGAGTGTCCTTTGATCCAGGACAGAAAAGTATTTTCTCGTTGTATGTAAAGGCCTCGACTGACTAGGACCTTATAGAAACAGACACTCTGGGTGGGCCGAGAGGGTAATAGGGGAGAAAGGTGAAGTGAGACACTTGTAATATCCTACCACAGATGGCCAATTCTCTCTCACACACACACACACACACACACACACACACTTGTGGGGGTCACCAATAACTCTGCCGCTCTCCCCACCCCCTCACCCCCCACCTCCATGCAAATCAATCCGCTACGGTTCAGCTTCAACAAGACCAAGTTCACCATGACATGCAGGAGCACTTCAAAGAGACCCATGCTTCCTAACCTCTCTCCCGCGGTTTCTGGGTGTTGCTTTTCACCTCAGCTTATGCCCCACCTGGCCGGGGTGGGATTCTCTCTCCCTCCCTCGGCCTGATTCTGACTTTGATCCATAATCCAAACTCGGAAAAAGTGCTCCCGTTCCCAGCGTTCCAGTCAGGAAAAGTGCAGCGATGTCAGATGTGTGCCGTAACGGCATCCAGACATGAACCCGGTTACAACGTAGCATCAAATGAGTTATGAAAAAATCAGTGCTCCCACGCTAAGACGGGCACCAATAAAACAGGTTCCTGCGGTTAAGTGCTAACGCAGACGGGATGATCAGAAACGGTCTGGATATTAGTATAAAAAGGAGTGAGTGATGGATTGAATGGGGAAAAGCACAATGAAAGTCGGACATTATTAGCAACGGCTGTACCTCTGTAGGGGGTCGAACTGAAGCTGAGATTAGAGGGCGTAGTTTGAAATGTACATCAGATGCTAACAGACAAAATAGCCACATGAAATATGATCAGATCACTTTAACACAGGGGTTTTCAATCATCTTGATGCCAAGGACCCCTAAATATGATAATCCCCTTGCAAGGGAGCACCTTCCTAAAATATAAAATCAGCTGTATATATTCATGTATTATACATAGAGCAGCTATATATATATATATATTCATGACATATTTGTACTGTGTGACTGTATTGTGGGATTGAATGAGTGCACTCGATAACGTCCACTATGGTTTCGGACACCACTACAAATGGCTGTCTACTCAAATAGTGCCCTATTTAGGGTATAGGGGGAGATTTCGGACACAGCCACAGTTCAACTTCCATGTTTATTACAGATAATTTCCCATGTTTATTACAGATATTGTTCTCTTGAACACATGGGATGGAAACCCTGCTTTATTCGCAAATGATTTATGCGATATTCCAATTTTGCACATAAAATGGAAACGGTACTAAAACCAAAACAAAAAACTTTACTGAAAAGTTTCTGTTGCAATGAAGGAGAGACGAGCAGACTAAACTTCAAAATATGTAGTGAAATTATTTAACAATGTTATTGGATTAAATATGTCACGATAAACTTTACACTGATTTTTCCCTTTGCAGAAAAAGTTTAAATTTAACCAAGCTTTCTCACTTGCACGTACTGTACGGGAGAGTAACATTTCTGAAAGGCAGGTGTTTCCATTCTTTTTTAGTACAGTATAACCCGTCCGTCAGTTAGCCTAATCAAGCCTAATTAAGGTTTGGAAGGTCAAAGTTCATTTTAATTTTAGCAAACCCTAAAAGCAGGACATCCTGATGACACACAGATGCAGATCCACTATAAACACAAAGGTAATTGCGTCGACTGAGCTCACGGCTGCCATTTTGTCACTGTTTGGAAGCTTTTTTTTTTTTTACACACATTATGTAGTTCTGTTGAGGTTCATTAGTGTGGTACCAGTGTATATGTACCACAGATGGCACCAGTTTTATTAGCGTTAACGCCGAGCAGGAATCTTGTTGCCATGGACGCAGTGTGTTCGTATGAGAGGCATGCATGCAAGGGATCAACTGGATTGACCTCCTCACTCTCGGGTTAACAGAAGCCGTGTGTGTATCTGGTTCCCTGTGCCCGTCTATGCGTGATCTGAACAAGAGTGTGTTAGCAACATGTTCGCGAAGGCTTATTAAACAGTGAGGTTCAATCTGGGGTATCATTACTCACACACTGTGAGAAAGAACAGAAGAAAGTGAGCGAGCGTGAGTGCGTGGAGGTTGTTGAACTTTGCCTCTGTAATGTACTGTAGGCCTCATGTCTCGTAAAAAAATCCCCCTTGCCAGCCAGTAAACACACGGGATCCAGAACCTCATTTTTCCTTAAAGCTAACATGAAACCGAAGTTGTGATAGTCTTTTCTTCCTTATTGTGACATATGACATACTGCTTCTCAAACAAGAAAAGGGATAGGAATTGGAATCAGGAATTGTTTAATAGCAAAATTAAACTATTTTGTAAAGGCTATTATTGTATAACACCACTTACATTCTTTTCAAACTTGTATTTGTTAAAGTTGTGTTGCTACAATGGGATAGCCTACACAGAAAAGATAATTAAGCATTTTTTTTAACACTAAAATTATAATAACGCACATGTCTAGTGTCTTACTGTAGGCTACTTCCTTCCAAAACAGTGAGTGTTTTACTCACATTGGTAGATTTTTTTAAAAGGGGCTAGAACTTCCATGTATTAATTGCTTTTTATTGCCAATGTGTGAACAGTTGTAATGAAACTTAACCTTCATCGACTTCCTAGGTTGTCTGTGAAAGCCCGTAGTGTAGACTGATTTTTATATGAAGGACTCTGGACGGATTTGGCGGGAAAATCGCGTCACTTTCGAGTGCGAGCACGAGCAGACGTTGCAGGCTGCAGTTCACTTAACGGCCACCAGTGTCACTAATAAAAAGGGTTTCTGAATTCTGCATTTAGCCCCTATGACATGTAGAAGAAAATGAGTGGTAAATGGAAGCTTATTTTGTTGTAATGTCCTGTCGATTGATGCACTTGTAGCCTACTGAAAACAGAATATTTCTTTAAATTCATGGTTAAATGTACAGGTGAGTTGGAACTATTTTGTATGTGAACAAAATGTCACACATGCCATGTATCTACACCTCACAACTGTGTGTCCCTCCAGATAGTGTTAAGAGTGTGTTATCTGATACACGTACTTGGCTGCTAGACAAAATAGAGGACATGTGGGTATTAGGGCACGAGAGTTAGCGAGAAAGACTTCCTGCTATATTGTTCTCAAAACAAGGCAAGCAGAGGGCAGTTTGGCCCTTCAAGCTGTGGGAGATTTTACACTAAATTAACTCGTCAGTCAGCCAGGGAGGAAGACTGGAAACAGGTGTTTCCTGCGCAAACAAAGCAGGTGCATCATCATTGCTCGCTTTTACGGTCTTTCGCCATTTGTCTTTCGCCTTTCAGTCTCATGCATGAACTATACTTCACATTGTGTGTCATATGAACGTATGTTTTTTTTGTGTCTTTTTCCTCTACACTTTTTTTTAAATCACTGATTTTGTGCCTTCTGTTTCTTGAAATGAATTTATTTAAATGGAAATTGAATAAACATGACCAGTCTTGTTAACAATATTTATTATGAGGTAGAGCGTTAAGTTAAACGGAAGAAAAAGTTGTCACATTTGATGCACAAATATTTGTAACATTTACATATTGTATGATAGTTTAAAATATTAACAAATAATAAGACTTAAAGGGATAGGTCACCCAAAAATAAAAATTCTGTCATCTTTTACTCTCCCTCAAACTGTTCCAAACCTGTATGCGTTTCTTTCTTCTGCTGAACACAAAAGAAGATATTTTGAAGAATATGGATAACCAAACAGTTGATGGAACCCATTGCCTTTCATCATCATGGGGGAAAAATACTATGGAAGTCAATGGGGCCCATCATCTTGTTTGGTTATTGACATTCTTCAAAATATCTTCTTTTGTGTTCAGCAGAAGAAAGAAATTCATACAGGTTTGGAACAATTTGAGGGAGAGTAAATTACAGGATTTAAATTTTTGGGTGAACTATCCATTTAAAAAGGCACCATATTAACAATCAGTTGTATACAGCCTGAATTCATTGAGATTTCGGTTGCACTTTATTTTACAGTACGTGTCCTTACATGAGAAAATACTGGGTAAATAAGGTAACAATTAGGTTTTGGGGTTGGTTCGGGTTTAATGCCTAGTTATTACCAAGTTATTGTAATTACTGTTATAAGTACATCGTATGTACACGGGGAACGTGACTGTAAAATAAAGTGGTACCAAAAAAAAACCAACTTTAATTACTGTGGGCACATAATCCGCACTGACATATTTTACATTTTACTCTCTTTAGCCACACTTAACATGTGTGTCAATGACCGAGACCAGAATGGGTAAGATTTGTCAGCTGCTGATCTGAAAACAATGTATCTCTTACAGTCCAACAATAAGAGTCTGACATGTTTGACTGTCAGACATAATAACTGTGGATTTTAGCGCAACACTGGATTGAACGGGGACGGCATTTAAGAAACAACTCAAGTGAGTGAAACATGTTGATTTTCCGTCTTTTAATAGTTGGATTAGACTCGTCTTTTCCTGACTGAAGGTGCAGAGCACGTGACATGAAGAAGAGCATGAAAAATACTTGCATGTTTTACAAACAGCTCTGTAATATAATGAATATGTAGGGCAAAATACAAAAATACTGAGATGCTCGCAGCAAAAGCGTGCGAATATTCATTGGATTGAGTGGCTCTGTGTAAGAAACAGACAACCGAAATATCCCTCACCATGCATTTGTCTGAGCCAAAGGCATTTCTCAACTTCCTTTTCTATATTCCAGCTCATAATGTCTCCCTGTTTCAGCCAGGGGACCACGTTGGACACGCTGTCGGATGGTACCGCTCGTGTTTGCTGTCCTGGCTTGTCCTTGAATCACCTGAGAGAGGATCCTGGGTGTCCTGCAACACGTGCTGTGTTTCCTGAAGGAAGGGTGGCGTGACGGTTTCATCCGTACGGTCCTCTTCGAGGTGTGTTACTGTGTGTTTTCCATGTACGTCCTGAGTCCCTCCTCGTGCGTGTGTGAGGTCTGATCCTCCGGATTGTGTGGTTAAATGATACTGCTTATGCGCAGTGTGTGTATGTTTATGTGGTCTGTGTGGCTCAGACTGCAGTTTGTTGAGATGTGGGGGTGTGTATTCCTCGTATGAGTTTGGGTGAGAGTGTTTCTGCGCAGTGGTGTTTGCCTGTGGGCACTTTCCTCGGGTGTCCTGCCCGCGGAAGCCTCTTAATTTCGGGCTCCAGTGTTCCCTCCACTGCAAGGCCATCGTGGTGCGGTCTGCGACTAGTCGCCTCTCTTCGGGGACCCAGCTCCGGCCACTTTCCTCCGAACCGATCAGGAGAAAGCTTCGGCCCATCTGAAGCGCAGGGCATCCGCAGCTCAGATCCCGATCGGGAACCCAGAGCGCCTGAACGCCTCGCTTTACGTGCGAAGAGCCCATGCGAAAAACAGACTGCACCAATACGGAAAACTGCCACCATGGACCAGAGCGTTCCTTACCTTTTACCTGCACCCTCAGCACTGGAACAAAAATATGACAGAAAACAAGGACAAGGATGTTAGACAACTTGACATTTGTATTCTGGACGCTATAGTTGCCAAAAGTCAGAGCCACACTGTGTGAATGGCCCCTAACATCGCATCGTTTCACACTGTACACGTTATAGGCACCACAAAATTGAACTTTTTTTAAAATTGACATGTTTTTAGAAAGGCGTGTCATGCACAAGACGCTTCAAAATACCGTCACACATTCATCTAGCGCTCGATTAAGTAAAAAAACTATGGAAAGTAGTGCAGTGGAGTGGAAAAACATGTTCTGTGAAATGGGTCCCTGATGCATACGAGACACAAAATAGGAAACACTTTAGGAGTTTCAGATTTTAAGCTTCTCATGCTTCAGTGATTTTCGAAAGAAATGTAAATCTATACATTTTTGCTATTTTTACATAGAAATAAAAACGTGATTGTGACTTTTCGGGTCTCAGTTGTGATTTACACATCTCACAGCTTGTTTGCTATATTAGTGACTATATAATCAAGTGACTATTTCTTAATTTAACTTTTTTTTAAATGTATCCTGAGGCGTAAACAAACTTCCTTAAGGACATACCATAATCCTTGAGACAGTATGTCTCTAAATTCATTTTGACTCTTGCTTGGGAAGGTGGGCAGTAAGAAAGACACTCCTCGCCTGCAGTGAGAGAAAGAGAGAAAGTTAATTACACACTTTTATTTAAACTGTGTTTTTTTTTTATTGATGAAAGCAATAATAGACCATAAAACGTACAATGAAAAGGTGATATCGCACTTATGAATTTAAAACTGGCACATTTTGTACACAACTAGACCACCAGTATCAATCTCTCCAAGAAGGGAAAGTGAAACGCTGCTCTATATCTCTATTCAAGAATTTAATATAGCTCAGCGGTCCAGGAGTAAAAGGCCGTTCTGGAGTCTCCTGAGAGCTCGTGTTGGCCTGTCTACTCAGTGTAGATCATAGTAATGTGTGTGAAATCAATCAGCACTGCACTTTCTTAGATATTAGCAGCAGCTGCGGCAGGTATATATTACCATAATCATGGCAGACCTTACAATATTCTGTTGCTGTCAATGGTAAAACACGTTTTATTCAGAAAGAGAGGGTTTTACTGTCTGCTGGTCAGCGGGACAGATTTCCAGATATAATGGCACTGGAAAATACTTCACTCGGTCGACTTGAGACTCTTGTATAAACAGCAGGAGCTCCTTTTTGCGCTTTCAGAAAATTGTGACCGGTAGAGCCAGTTCCAGGTATTTTTTAATGTAAGCTTGTTTCCGCTACTGAATAAAAAAAAAAAAAAAAAGGATGATTTTAATCTTCCTTTGTGTATAGAAAACATGCATTAACACTTAGAATAAGAGATGATGCTAATGTAGACTTATTTCTATACATTCAGATTTATTTGTATTTAAAATAAAATAGTAAAGCCATTAAATATTCTATATTATTTTGGGTTTATATTATGATTATGATCATTTTTGGTATACCATATATGATCTATATACTGTACTACCTCTAGATACTGTTTAACCTATATGATCATTTGTAATATTTCAAATTTGGTGAATTACTTATCTCACGCTGTTAATTATAGGGACGTGAATGATTCCAATTGTGCATCTTGTTAAGGAGACATATACTATTGCTTTTCTAAATTATCTAATGATTCAAATTTGTAATGGAGCCAGAAAGCCATAGTGACACTAAAGGAATGAATAGCAGTGCTAAACTACATGCAGCTTGTGGATATGAACATGAACAGATTTGCTACAGCACAACGCTAATCCACTAGGGGGCACTAAATCACAATTAATATGCTCTATTATTTTGCAGTAAACTGTATGCACCTTATTTTAATACAAATTTTTGTTATTTGTTATTGTTAGGCAATATTTTATGTATCATGGCAATAAAGTACTTTAAATAAAAAATAAAAAAACGACAGTTCAGTGTCTTACTTTTTGTGATACATTAAGTGTATCTGACCAGAGAGCTCAAAATAAAATGATTGTGTGTTTGCACATATATGAACACTCAATAATTAAAAAAATAAATAAATAAATTGCACATTTTTCTGTAATCGTGATTAATCGCACTTAACATTTTTAGTTTTTAATATGTTTTTATATTGTAAGAAATTTTAAATCACAAAATCTCCAAATAATGTAGAAACAAGATAAAGACCATACCAACCATTTAATGGCATCGGTTTTATGAATGGATGCCATCACTGATATCAATAATGATACTAATGTCTCTATTAAATAGATTTTTTATATCAATTTAAGCCATTAATTATAGCGATTCAACATTATAGTATAATGGTCAGGGTTCTGTCACTTCTGTCTCTTTCTTGGTTTTGTGACAGAGCCCTGACACTCCTGTTTTGTCTGTGTGTCTTGTTTCATGTACTTTCATGTCGTGTTTTGTCTTGTGCTGTGTAGCACGCAGCTTGTGTTTATCACTGGCTGTGTGCTTTCATGTTGTCTTGTTTTGTGTGAACACATGAGTGTCCTCCTCAGCTGCGTGTTCCTTTCTTGTTTTGTTGGGGCACATGGTGATTGTGTTTACTGGCCATGCTCATGTGTTTGTCACGTTTGGTGTGAGCACATGGATTGTCATGTGATGCATTGTGCCATGTGCTCTCCTGTGGATTGTCTAGCCCCTACCATCTTGTTAACTGATTATTAGTTCATTTGCCCCACCTGTCCTCCCTCGTTACCTGCTTTGGTTGCTCTTCCTATTTAGTCTCTCTGTGTTTGCAGTCCTGTGCTGGTTCGTCGTTGTATATTTACCCTTGTGTGCGTCAAGTCAAGTCAAGTCAAGTCAAGTCAAGTCATTTAATTATTAATAAAAACCCATTGTCCTGCACTTGAGTCCTCTCTACTTCCACCTACCCAAACCCTGACAATAATTGAAAGCTTTCGACTTTAAAATGTATTAGGCTTTAAAATATATAACAACTTTTAATTTAAGTGGACTTAAAACAATCTTCACATAAACCTATTGTAATGAAAGTCACATTTACCTGCCCTTCAATATGTCAGGGCTCAACGCTAAGGATTTTTTTCTATTGGCTTAGTCAGACCAGTTCAGATTTTTACTTGCCCTGCCAAAATGCACACAAAAGTTATTGTTTTTATTGTTTTTTGACAGATGTAACCTTGTAAACAGTGCTTTAAGATTTTCAGGTAGGTCTAACAGGTAGCATATATACAGAAATTGAGTAAAGTTATCAAACACTTCACAATCATTACTGCATAAATGATAAATTAAATAACTTTTGTAGCTTTGATAAGGATTCATCTTTATTCAGTCAAGTGAGTGATTTTCTCTTTTTCTTTTGTTCTTTGATTACCCCTAAAGGGTTAGTTCACCCAAAAATGAAAATGATGTCATTAATGACTCGCCCTCATGTCGTCCCAAGCCCGTAAGACCTCCGTTCATCTTCAGAACACAGTTTAAGATATTTTAGATTTAGTCCGAGAGCTTTCTGTTCCTCCATTGGAAATGTATGTACGGTATACTGTCCTTGTCCAGAAAGGAAATAAAGACATCATCAAAGTAGTCCATGTGACATCAGTGGGTTAGTTAGAGTGTTTTGAAGCATCGAAAATACATTTTGGTCCAAAAATAACAAAAACTACGACTTTATTCAGCATTGTATTGTCTCCCGGTTCTGTTGTGGATCCGCGTTCAGTGACGCTGCTGACGTAAGACGCTGCTGACGTGTGTCTGGTGTGTGTGTGTGACGTAAGACGCTGCTGACGTGTGTCTGGTGCGTCCGTGTATTCGGGTTCAAATCAATATGGCTGGGCAAAAAAATGCAAGTCTTCCTCTGTCGAAATCCTTAGACATGTTTGCGAAGATTGTTTTGTTTCCAGCGTGCGTCTCCCTCAGACTGTGAACGAAGCTCGGGCGCACCAGACACACGTCAGCAGCGTCTTACGTCACACACACACACCAGACACACGTCAGCAGCGTCTTACGTCACACACACACACCAGACACACGTCAGCAGCGTCTTACGTCACACACACACACCAGACACACGTCAGCAGCGTCTTACGTCACACACACACACCAGACACACGTCAGCAGCGTCTTACGTCACACACACACACCAGACACACGTCAGCAGCGTCTTACGTCACACACACACCAGACACACGTCAGCAGCGTCTTACGTCAGCGGCGTCACTGAACGCGGATCCACAACAGAACCGGAAGACAATACAATGCTGAATAAAGTCGTAGTTTTTGTTATTTTTGGACCAAAATGTATTTTCGATGCTTCAAAACATTCTAGCTAACCCACTGATGTCACATGGACTACTTTGATGATGTCTTTATTTCCTTTCTGGACAAGGACAGTACCCCGTACATACATTTCCAAAGGAGGGACAGAAGGCTCTCGGACTAAATCTAAAATATCTTAAACTGTGTCCCGAAGATGAACGGAGGTCTTACGGGCTTGGGACGACATGAGGGTGAGTCATTAATGACATCATTGTAATTTTTGGGTGAACTAACCCTTTAATGACAGACAGCAGCGGGTTTATTAGGCTGCTGTCACTTTAAGACCTGACACACATTACGCGGATCTGACACGCATCCTATTCTCTCACAACTCTTTATGTTATGTTAGACTGTGCTTACAATGATACTCGACAAAACGGATATTTTTGCATAATTGTGTGTTTTCGTCCGTTCAAGCTCTGTCTGTAGTGGCTTTCTGTGTGGACGAGTGTGTGTGTGTGTGTGTGTCACACACAGACAGGAGATTCACAGACACGTGTGTCTGTACTGCACTGTGTTCTCTTTTGTGTCTTATCACGCTTGAATGGTTTAAAAGTATTTGCATGAATAAGAGTGTAACACTAGCCAAAGGATGACGGGCAAAAATGGATGCTGCATTAATTGTTTAGTAAGGGATAATCCACGTCTAGCTGTGCATTTAATGCACAACTTGGAGGCAAAGAAATGCATTCAAATTGTTTAATGCACAGCTAGCTGTGGATTATCCCGCTTATATACCATGGTCATTTGCCAGCATTGACCACTTAAAGCTGTTATTGATGTTTGCAGCGCAATATTTTACCAGAATTCACGGACACATTTATCAGACACAGAGATAAAGTAGTGCGTAAGAATACATTTATTTGAAGTAATGAATAGCATTTTATTTGAATTAATTATTGAGAGTGAGAGAGAGAGAGAGAGAGAAGCGCCTCTCTCTCCATTAACAACGACCCATGTAGAATCCACACGTACCAGATCTGGGCCGAAACTATGTTGCTGTCTGGGGAAGCTATGCCTATGACTTAAATTACTTTAAAAAATGCAATGTATCCCCCTCCGTGCTTTTCAAAGTAGTTCCAGGCAGGTCTTGACCACATATCACTTTGCCAAATGATTTCAGTTATTTTAAAGGTCTTTTACAGCCTACAGAACCAAATCAAACAACGACGCTGACCGAGCAAATAAATATAGTAAACAATAGCATAAAAAGAACAAATTATTTCCAAGTTTTTTTCCACAAAATTACTGTTTATTATGTAATATGCATTTATTAGTTATTATGGAAAAGGACAGCGTTACTAGCTCTAAAATTACGTTTTTGAATTAGCAATGGAGGCTTGGAATGAGATGCGTTAGTCCCACACAATAGCATTTAAAAAACTGACAAACCTCTTGAAATACGTCATCTGAACAATGCTTTGAGGTTTGGTAACCACAGTATAAGCGGAATAATTGACGCCGGGCTCTTGAATTATTAGAAAAATAATGCACACCTGTGGTGTAACGCTTGTGTCGTGGCCACATTACCACCTCGGGTGTGCATTAATTGTCTAATAATTCAACGGCCTGTCTTCAATTATTCCTTACTTATTGCACACCTTCCAGCCAATCAGAATCGAGTATCCAGACAGACCATGGTATAAATATTTTTAATGCGTTAAAGTGAAAAAAATGTATCGCATGCTTTAACATTATTTTTGACAGGTGCAGGAAAAATTAAAAAATAAAAATAATTGCTTACCAATGCTGTACTGAGGCTGGTAAACTGGGGTGGGCGGCGCAACCTCCTGAATACCTGAACGAACAACAGACGGGCAGGGGAAAGAGACTCTCATTAAATTACAGCAAGCAGTGACAAGTTTATTTGTGTGTCTTTCATTTTGTCCTTCCTCTTTTTCACACCTCCGCTGTGGGTGACCGGCTCTAATCCCTACGGTGGCTCATTAGGGCATACTTGCCATTTGTGAGTGTGTGAGGGAGAAAGGGGACGTGTGTGTGCTGTGACTGCAGTTCGCCCCGTTGTCTTTTAGTGCATGTGGAATGCTTGTGTTAAAAAACAAGCGTACGTTTGTCACAGTGAGTGAGCCCAGACAATTTCGTGCATGTGTGTGGTCTTAAAGGTCAATAGGGCCACCTATCAGGACGCCCTCTGCCACACACACATACATACGGCCCATGATAGGTCTGGAGCGCTGGGTCAACCATATATTACCCATGAGTTCTGTACTTCTGCCCATATCTCTGACACAACTGGGGCACTGACACCTTATCCCCCTCCTCCTCCTCCAACCCCCCAAACTCCCTCAGCAATAACTCATATCAAGCGTCAAACGCGTGATGCTTCAGATGCTTCACTCATTTGAGTGTTTTTAGCCTGGGAGGCATTTAGTAGGTCTGTGGGCGTAAGAGCTGGCATTGTGTTGCGAACGCAGACCCGAACAAATCCATTTGCTTTAAGTGTATAGATAGAGTTTAACATGAGACTTCCTGGTCACTGTTATCCAAAATAAAAACCCCACAAATCTTCCAGTGCTAATAATATCTAATGTCTGGGTCACTTTCCCTGTGATAAACGACGGCTGCGTTTCCTGCTCCTGCTCCGCCGGTGCTGGTTATGTTTTTAGCCGCGGCTCGCCTTTGGTGCTGGAAAGACGGGAGCTCACGCTATAAATATCCATGTTGAGACGTTCCATGTAGAACAACAAACAAGCTCTTCTATCACTGAGCCGTAACCCGTGAAGAATTATGCGTCTGTCATGCTGGGAGGGAAACGGGTCTGGTTGTGCAGCGCGACAGGTGCTGTTCGCAAAGACCATGGTTAGCTTGCACCGTTACGTGAACTCTGAGATAAAAAAAATGCAGCAATACACATTGGATTATCACTTACTAAGAGTGAAGTACCCAGACATCCAGAAAGATGATTGCAATGTTGAAGAAAGCCAAGCGACACAACCTGAGAAATTTCAGGACTTTGTATGGAACTAGTTATTCACAGGAATGAGGGGAAGGTGTTAGAGTTTCAGAGAGCGGCTTCTACTAAATCCTGCATAAACAAACAGTAGTTTGCAGAGTGACAATGATACCGACTTTGGAGTTTAAATAAATTAAGCAGGTCAATTGGGTCAAGGGCAGTCGGGGTGAAAAATAGCAACAACAAAAAAAAAAACAGGATAGACCTTAGTCAGGTCATATTGAATTTAATACGGATGAAAACGGGGCTTGTGAGGGATGGCACATACTGCGTAAAGGTCCTAGTCATTTTTACAACTCAAAACCGTTTTTGTCTACTGAAACCTGGCCACCCTGTATTCAGTGTCACATGATCCTTCAGAAATCATTCTAATGTGCCGATTTGGTAAATGTAGAAATGGTACAGGTAAACAGTTGTGCGGCGTAATAGTTCTGTGGAAACCATGATACTTTTTTTCATGATTCTTTGTGTTTTTAATTCTCTGTAACTTTTTGTTTACTCTCTTTTTCCTTTTTTTAATGCAAGCACTTTGGCCAACCAAGGTTGTTTTTAAATGTGCATTATAAATAAATTGTTTTGAATTGAATAGAAAGTTTAAAAGAACAGCATTCACAATAGTGTAGAAATACAATGATCGCAAGTGTGATGTAGTACACACACAAATAAAAATAAAAATGTAGTCAAATTTACAAAAATACAGAAATTGTTTTCTATTAACTGAAAGCTGTCAAGTTTAATTTGATGCAAGTCGTAGGCCTATTATAATTTTGAAGTCAGATAATGTCTAGTATGTGTTAATCAGACTTCATAGTGTGCATGCTAGACAGAGCTGATGCACAACATGCATTTAAAGGCAGGGTAGGCGATTTGTTGTTGCTGGTTGAAAGTCTCTTCACATCCTGATAGCAATCACTAAGTTAAGTGGTAAATGTTTCACTAAATGTATTTATATGTATGTCGTCTGTGGAAGGAGTAGGACAATAAAATGTTCGTCCAATCATTGCATTCAACGTATGTATTTCCATGCCTCCATGCACCCTTCATGCGCAGACATCACACGTCATCAGTGCGTTTCATGCTATGCTAGACAGACGTCAGTCACTGAGCAGCGCAACCGAAATAGCAGCCGCCTTTTACAGTTCCTCCTGATCCAAAAAAACAAGTTCACCCCATAACTACTGTAATTTGGAAGAGATGGAAACCCGTGACGTTATACTCAGAGCGGTTCGTGACTCGAATTAATGCATTTCAATGGCAACACTATCAACGCCGAAATGAATCTGCAGCAGTCAGGTGGTACAGGTCAGTGCTCTTTAAGTTATGCTCATTATTATTGTAATGTTTGTTTCGGCTGTACAGCAGATCTAGAAGAAAATAGCGTCATAGTCCAGCTTAAGTAAGTTCAGTGATGGTTCATTTTTGTAAAAAAGTTATTAATTCAGTTTATTTATATATACAGCTACTCTGGAGAAAACAGGGATTTCATCGTCCAGTTCTCATATAATGGTGTCATTGCATGCAGATCAATAATATTGTTGAATATTAAGATATATCATTACTAAACACAGCAATTGTTATGGCCAGAAACTTTAGTTATTATACTACAATCGAAATGAGTAGCGCAAGGTGTGTTACTTACGGATACATGGCCGGAGGGGGGAATGGCCTTGCTTGTACCCGGGAGCACATCGGTTACACCTCTGTCCTGTGACTCCTTCTCTACACAAACACTGTCCCGTGGACTGGTTACACCAACGGCCCACTGCACCCAGGGGATGGCACTGGCATGCTGAGAGAGACAAGAAAAAATGGAAAGGCTTTTTAAAGAGATAGTTCACCTAAAAATGTCTGTCATCATTTACTCACCCTCAAGTTGCTCCAAAACTGTATGAATATCTTTCTTCTGCTGAACAAAAAAGAAGATATTTAGAAGAATATGGGTAACCAAACAGTTGTTGGCACCCATTGACCTCCATACTATTTCCCCCCCTATACTATGGAAGTCAATGGGTCCCATCAACTGTTTGGTTACCCATATTCTTCAAAATATCATCTTTTGTGTTCAGCAGAAGAAAGAAATGTATACACGTTTGGATCAACTTTGTTGAGTTTGAATTTTCATTTTTGGGTGAACTATCCCTTTAAAAGAACTGAAAGAGTAATGTAGCGAGAAGACGACTAGAGTAGAGCAGTGCAGGAATAAATGTGTTAGGAAGAGAGAAGAGAATTATCATAAGACTAAGGGCATTAGTGTAAGACTAAACATATGAAGGGAAATGACGAGTAATACTACACAGAACAAGGCATCTGTGTTTTGTGTCTTCATTGACCCCTGAGCAACATTTTCCCCATAAAACATATTTGTGATGGCTGGGAGACCATTGAGAGGAAAGATCTGCTTCTCTGCTTCTGCTCAACCCTTTTTCATCCAAACAAAGCTCCAACCGTCCTACAAACATTTATATATGCTTAAAAAGTCAGGTCTGTTTTAACATTAACACATTCTAAATCTTTCAGTTCCCAAATTTTTAAGATAATTCTATCACTCAATTCAAATATTTAGGTGTTCGCAAAGGCTTTATGGTATTTCCAGGACATCATTTAGAGTTTGTATACATTTTAGTTGCGCACTAAATTACAAGTAAACATTGATGTATGATATGTGTGCACAAGCATGCAGAGTATATTGGGACATTGACTAAAAAGCACCGTGAGCGTGCCATAGACATGAGAGCAGTCAAAGGGCAAGTGTCAGTGCACATTCCTTCACTCATAGTGTAGCCATAACATAGACACAGACTATGCTGCCTTTCACAATTCACACACCTCAGACCCCACAGATGGCAAAGCCCAGAAAAAAAACATGTTTTTTTTTCCACTTGTGGAACTGTAAGAATGATTCACTCACTGACATACCAGCTTAAACATGATTTCCACACAAAACACACAGACAAACCAATTGTGTTACTGACGTTGGCAGGCCTTGCGGTGGCTGAGAGGTTTGGTGTGGTCACGCGCGTATCCGTTCTGGCAGAACTGGCAGTGGCGTCCCGTTGTGTGGTGCCGGCACTTCAAGCAAATGCCTCCACTGACTCGACCGGACTGCTGATACACGGCCATACTGAACCTACACTTAGCAGAGTGACCATTACATTCACATGCTGGAAGAGAAAGAAACAGAATAAAGATGAGGGCAGGTTTAGGATTGAATAATAGCAGTAAAAATCCTTACGTTTATTTGAGAAACAATACAGTATATACGCATTTAGATCGTATATTTCCTTTTTCTTAAATATAAAAAAAATCTTCCAGTGCAGCAAGACAAAATATACTCCTATTAAAGATTCTCGGACACCAAGTCCTATAGGCTGCATCCGAAATCGCATACTAGTCTCTTGAATAGGTACTTATTTTGAAGAAGTACTGTGCAAGTACCAAAAAAAAGTATGTTCTACATGATAGTACGTACTACCATAGCCACTTGAAGGCAAGCCCGCAACCTTAGCCGATATAAATCGAAACACTTGTCGCCTGCTAACTCTGCGTTAGGAGACCAGAGGCCGTTTTTTTGAATGGATGTCAATGGAGGAGAGGCTTCGCTACAAAATCACTCCGAAACATTCAAATCTGAGTTTGCTCTGCCGCTGACCCTGCAGTTATTGTACAGTACTGGTGTGAAACGTAGGAACCGTCGTGACGTAGAACGAACGCGCCTGCGCAGCCAGAGAGCAGAGCAAAACAACGTCTACGTCACGACGGTTCCTACGGTACGTCCTACCTCGTACGCCGACTTCCATCACCCGTGAACGCGCGTCGATCGTTGCCGGAAGTCAGATATTTTCATTTATAAAGTTTTAAATATGTATATTTTTACGACAAAACCGCACGGATTACCTCAGAAGGCCTTCGTTTATCCCCCTGGAGCCGGATGGATTACTTTTGTGAAGGATGTATGCACATTTTGGGACTTGAAGGAGGTGGACCCCATTGCTTCACATTATATCCACTGAAGGGTCTAAGACATTTTCTAAAATAACTGAAAATGTGTTCGTCTGAAACAAGATTGACATATGCATCTCGAACGGCTTGAGGGTGAGTAATGCATGTGTTAAATATCATTTTTGGCCGAACTATCCCTTTAAACATTTAAAGTAGACTGCAGCAATTAGCATCTTGTCAGAACCTCTAGTAAATGACATGTTATTTTGTTTAGTTATCTGTTCAGAATCGTGATCTCTGTTTGAAACAAAAAAATTGTGATTCTCCGTTTAACCAGAATCGTGCATTTCTTCTGTGAATTTGGACATACGATACGACACTTGTCACATACTGTTTTTAGCCTGCTATATAGTAGGGAAGTATGCGGTTTAGGACGCAGCCTTAATATGTGGCACTGCTAATTACCCAGCATGCATTGCGACTGGAGTCAAATCAGAGTGAGTTTGATCTAATTACTCACCAGGATTGTAAAATATAGATCGATCTAATCATCCAACGTAAAATAAAAGGTGTTGGATGTTATAAAATGTTATGAAGTATAGCTAATCATGTAAATTAATCTAAGGATTTTTAGCTGGTAAATAAAAAAAAAAACTCATTAATACTGTTTTTTTTTTTTTTACAGTGGATTTTAAATGATCATAATTCAGATGTTAACCTGATGTTATTGTGTGAAAAATAATATGCCATACATCATAGGAAGCAGTGAATTATTCTAAATCGTATCTTTATAAATGGACATTTAAGCACAGACAGACCACCGGACACACACAGGCTTAAACTCACGGACGCACGGGTGTGCTTGGCTGGGTGTGGCCCGTTGCCATGGGCGATCATAAAAAAATGGCTCACATACGTCACAGTCCGGCCCAGATGTGTGATGCTCACATTGACACGCGGCACGCCCCTGGTTGTCACGGCGACAGCGAGAGGCGTGGCCATTGCACTTGCACCTGCCTCCCACCTGCAGGTCGGAAAGGGCGAAAGGGGTTTTCGGAGGGGCATAAAGAGAAGATGGGACGAGGTGCTGCGAGACTTTTTTTCTCGATTTAGAACGGGACTTCCCTCTCCCTCCATTGTTTCTCCTTCTCCTCAACTCTCGCCCTTTGGAGCCCTGCTGCGGGATATTTAGGGACCAATCACACGTCCCATCCTGGCATGGCTTGAAACCGTCCTTCTTGCGGCCCCTTCCCACTCTACCTTGAGATCCCATCTCCTTTTGTGTAACATTGTGACCACTTTGCTGCACGTTGCTTTTATTCCTAATTCTTTGTGTCGAGGTCTGTTTTTCTCGACTATTTCCCCAAATTTCAGACGTCTTAACGCCAGTGTTTTTCTCGCCAAACCTCAGAACTTTATCTCCCCTTTCTCTCCACCTAAATGCACCTCCCACTTCATTCAGTTTCTCTTCTCCTTTTTTCATTTTGTCCAACGGTTGATGAAACACTATCTTTATGTCTGTTGCAGTCACCCAGTCTTGGAGCCCTGGGCTATAGTCAAAATCCGGCGAGGAAGGACGTCCATCTAAAGTCGAGAAGGCCAGCATGACATTTCCACGATGCTTCTGCAACGGTCTGGGATCCGAACACAGCGGCTCCGTCTCCTGGTGCTTCGTCAGAGCGACTGACTGCGCGGGACGGCCGAAAGCGCCCATGCAATCGCTTGAATAAAACTGTAGAGGGCGCCAGCTCCGGCCGAAGTCCATTGACTTCAAGATGGAGATGGAATAGGACTCGATCGACTCCACCTGTTGACAAAACTGAAGACTTATGTAAGTGACTTCAAAGCGTCTTCCCAAGGGAACCGTCAAAGTCCAATCCCCACCAGCCGAGCCTTCGTCAGCCGTCCAGCACGTTAGATTGTGGGGGTTATGAAGGTCTGTTAAAGCGCTGATGTTCGTCTTGGGTCCTTGCTGGAGGTCCTCCATCGTCACAGGCATCCCGTAGGCCGTGTTGATGAACTCAGACAGGCAGTGGCGCGGACGCCCGTCCAGGTGGTGGCAGGGGTCATGAGGAGAGGTCCAGCTGAGAGGAGATTGAGAGAGCAGAGGAGAAAGATGGGAGAGAGGGAAGAGGGTGAAGAGGAAAAGAGGGAGGAAGGAGAGTGTCTGGAAAGTAGGGGAGTGATATCTGGTCATGATGTCATCGAGCCTGTAACAGTGGGGAAGGAGGGAAAAGAAAGATGAAGACATTTATAAGAGGTCGGGATACTGATGGATTTACATGACATTTGAGTGAAGCGATATGGATTTTCTCAGTGCCACGATTGAAAACATCCCAGCTTACGACACTCATTCTAGCTTCTATTCGACCATTTTACACACATAATCCAGCCAATCGGAGACCTTTGTCAGCATGAGGCCTACCTTTATCTGGCCTGTGTCAATGCGTCTTAACTTAACGCTTTTCAATATATATCCATCTTGACATTTTCAACCCTGTAAAGAAGGAACAGAGGCAATCGAGTGTAAAAACATAGAGAGATTGCAAGAGATGACATAGAGCATGTGGTGCAGCTGCTTGAACCCCTCTCTCATTTATCATATTTATGGCTTTCCTCTCTTTTAATCTAAACCTGCCCAATGCAGATGGGGAATTAACAGTGGAGATAGGAAGAAGCAGGATAGAAGCAACTAAAGGATTATTTTTTACCTTAAGCACATGACCAGAGAACCACTTTCGAATCAATGGTTTTCTACAAAGAAAAGGCAACCTGATCCTGTTTTTTATCTTTATTTTCAGTGCAATGAACTCGCTTAAGAAATTTGTTCCTTTGTTCACTTGCCATCGAGTAAAAATGAAATTCAATATAACTATAACTAACATGGTTTTTCATTTCTGGCATCTTTTGCAGATTATTTGGCCATGTTTCTTGCAGACAGGGCCAACACATCTCACAAAACTGATTTTACACCACTTCCTTTTTAGCCAATGTCATTCAAAAGTTTGGGCAGACCTACACATCATGGTCTTTTAGGGGCTGTTTGCACGCCACCTTTTTCAACTAAAAACGGAAAACCTTTTAATGCGTTCTGGCTGTCCAGTTACAACACAACAGCAGCATTTTCAGGGACAGAAAACAAACTTTTGAAAAGGTGTTTCAAAGTGCAAGTTTTTGAAAACGATACCATTATCGGACTACTGTACATGACTGTGTTTTTGCATAGTTTATTAATGCTTCTCCAGCAAAGTGTTGGTTTACGGCACCACTACTACGACCAGCGGAGACGCATTACTTTACGCCAAATTCTAACATTGCCATAACTGGCCAGACATGCGAAATACAGCGTTTTTAGTCGTTTTCGTGGATCCGTGAGAACGGGGATTGTTTCGACAACGTTGTCGACTGTACGCAAAACTTTTCAAAAACGCAAAGGAAAAACGTTTCCGTTTTTAAGTAAATAGTTGTCGTGTAAACAAACACACCCTTAGATGGAGAGAAACTTTAAAACAGGTGTGTCGAAACTATGGCTGAATAGTGCATGTAGGAAAATGTTTTTGGTAAAGATGGAAAAAGATAATGATAACATACAAAATCCTGTGGTACATTGACCCTTAAATAGATTGAAATTGTTATGAAACACGAAAACATTTAATTGACACAATCACAAACTAAAATTGTAGGAATTAAATATAAATATTGGCAAAAAAGTGTGTATTATTATTATTTTGACAAAAAAATATAATAAAATATTATTTTGATAAAATAAAACTCCATGGTCAAAATTCCTTAGGAAATGCATGTTTGTCTTTTTGGACACATGATGTAAACTGTGGTCGGAAATCACATACAACATATATGAGGAATGCATAGATTATGCTTTTTATTAAAAACAGATTTCATAAATCACACCCGATTGGTTCAGTTTGACCCCCTTTATGCATCCTAGTGTTAAAACGCCGCTTTAGGGTTCCCATCTATTCCAGGACTCAACATTTGATTGTCACCCCAGTCTGTAATCCTGAACCCCGACTATAAATCCCAAATAATTAACTTGAGGGATGCAAGACGGCTAAAGAAATTCATTCTCGCTCTGTGTGTGGGACAGAGAGAAAGATTATGAGAGAAAGGCAGAGAAAGTGAGAAGGACAGAGAAATGAGGGGATCTGTGCTAAGATTAGAAGATAAAATAGAGTGGCAGATTTATAGAACGAATGTGAGAAATGCGTGTTCGACTTGAGCCACTTCCTTTGGCAAGACGGCGTATAAGCCTGTACCCGCCTGGCCCTCGGTAATGAATCTCTGTCTTCTTGGCCCGATGATGGAGTCTGTTTATTTATCTGATGAGAATCTACACCAGAACTCTCGCCTGCAGACATGAGAAACAATGCGCTCACTTATCCTTAGACAGAGTGATGTACAGCCCTGACAACTTGTGGCTTTAAAAACAGGCAGGCAGATGGGTTGCATTTGAGAGCTAACACCCTTCGCTTCCAATGAAACGCACTGTAAAATCCTCGGTGTTCGGTCTGCGCCTAACTGTTGAAAGTGTGTCTTATGAACACTTTTGAACTGTTCCCTCGGCTATTCTCACCTGCCTTCAAAGTTCTGAAAATATTCCTAAGTGCTGATGATTGATGACGTCCTAACAAGCGTTTGACATTGACAGCGAAGTCAGCAGGGATGCATAAACGTCCCGGTAGGAGAGGGGAGCACTGAGAGATTCACGAGAGGAGCCACTGGCTCAATTAGCTCATAGGCTGAAATATGAGGACCCCTCCGAGGGACATGAAGGTCAAAGAACGCGCACTAAGAGGGAAAACCACACACTTTCTTATCTATTGTTCGTTGGGGTTTCTATACGTTTTAATACTTATTTGAAATAATAAGGGTTTTAAGCATTTTTGCTCTGGAAAATCGCCTCTACAACGCGAGGTTAATGAGCGTCCAGCTGCGGGACAGTCCACCGTGGCACATTCCCAGGGTCATTCCTCACATGTTGAGACGTGCCCCGGGGGAAAACTGAGAACACTGTGAAAACCCCTTCCGCATTAATTGATCGCCTGATTAATTGAATCTCCGGTTTCAGAGAGGCGGTGAAGTGTCTGAGGGCGATGCGTAAGACTGTAAGTTGGGAAAGTGATGAGGGTGTGGAGATATTCACGGCTGTCGGGTCTCGAGAAAGGGAGGGTTTGATACACATGATTTGTGTTATGTCCCTGACTTCGTTGCACCTCTAATTAAACATAGCTCATTACACATAGCTTGATGGATTGAAGCTTAACCAATCTGTTTATTGAGCTGCTCGCAAGCCCCTTTCTAGAGGGCAAATTCAAACTTGTGCAGTTTCTAGGCTTCATCAGCACGTATGTATTACCCTGGATACAGTTTCCACAATTTACCATAAATTCACACCCAGCGTATAGTGTGTGAGAGCTGCTAAGTGTCCTTTCCTGTTCACCAGAAGTTAGCTTTGAAAACGATCGGGGGCGCTTCTTCATAAGTTATCACAAAGTCAAAAAGAAATGATCGGATCAGCTTCGTTTGTGCTCGAGCCAACAAGACGAGGCCCAAGTGTTGACTGAGAGCCTTAGACGTGACAAATATGCTCGCCAAAAATATATTTCATCAAGCTAATGTAAAATTTGCTCACAAGCACAAAAATAATTGGACTGAAAAGTGATTGTTTACTCTGAATTTACTGGACTTTTAACCACGTTTGAGCAGAAAGAATAACCGATGACATATTCACAATAAATTTATCAAATAAAAAAGTTCAGTTTACTTTGTAGATTTAAAATGAACTTGTGCGTATAATACTTCTCGAGTGTTTTCTCAACATTTGTCCACTTAAATTTGTAGGCTAAAGGAAATTTACTTAATCCTAAAATGAACGGATTAAGTAAATTTCAATTTAAGTGGACAAAATGTTGAGAAAACACTGACTCGACCAATGGCGTGAGTTGGGGGTGTGGTTAGGCTATATGTTCAATGGATGTCTGATTGAAAAGCGATTTTCTTCCGCACTTACTTTCGGTGGCTAAGAAATTTCTACATAGAAATGACAATTTCAGAATGCAAAAGGATTCTACATAGAAATTTCTTAGGCACCGAAAGTAAGTTCAATCAGACATCGATTAAACATATAACCACACCCCCAGCTCACGCCATTGGTCGAGTCACTGTTGTCGTCAAAACAAATAGAGTGATTTTCATATCGAAACAGTGTTTATAATTTTCAAGAAAATGCGAATGGCTTACTTAGTTGTCTCTGCATCTTGAGGTGAGATTTTACTATTTTGTATTATATAAAATCAACATGTTTTACATTGTTTTAACTTATCAAAATAAGCAATTTTCAACTTTTTGTAATAGCAATACAAGATTCAGTTAAGTTAAACAAGAGGTAAGTTTAATGTAATTTAAATTGAAATGACTTAAACATCCAAGTTGATTGCACTTAAATTTAAGGTTACTTTGATATTCTTTTCAAGCTCTTTACAAGTTGAACAGAGATCGAATTAAGTTAGCTAGAAGAACACATGACTGACAAATACATAAAAACTTTGTGACAAAAACAAGAATAGGAATTTAGCCTCATGAAATAAAAACAAACAAATACATAAAATCACCATATTTGCAATAAAAGCCAATGATTTAGAATGTGATAGAAAGTCTCCCTTTTTCTCCCTGAAATATGATTTTGCACACATTTGTCAGGACTCGGATCTATTCTTAGGAGAGCTGGATACCTGTCAGTTCCCACGCGCGCAGGGCTCCTCTTAAATTCATCTTAACCCTTGGGTATGATGTCGGACAGATGAGAAAGATTTGGCCTGGTTAACACATTTGAACGTTCTTCCTCATGGACGAAAGCCAGCCAAGGTTGTACTGGATCCTTGACAAGCGATCCCCGAGATAGGCCTATATACGCGTGGGATCCATGTCCTTGAAATGGACTGATTTAAAGTTGTGTGATTTATTACTGTCCATCGTTAATTAATCAATCACTGTCTGTCTGTTCGTTTTTCCCAGAAGAATAGCAACAACAAGAACACAATGCGCATTCTCTTGCTCTTCCGAATACCTGAAAGAGTTGTAAGAGAGAGATACAAGCTCGCTTTCTCTCATGCCATGGCACACACACACACACACACACACGTTGTGTGTTTCCATGTTTTATGGGGACTTTCCAAAGACATTAGGATTTGTACAAACTATATATTATATCCCCTTACACTAACCCCAAAACCTAGCTACCTTTTTACATTTTCAAAAAAACATCACAACATATAAACAATATAAGTAGTTTTCCTCATGCGGACCAAAAAATGCCCCCACAAGGACCAGGATTTCGGATATTACTATCTTTGTGGGGACATTTTGTGCCCATAATGTAGTTACCAGGCCACACACACACACACACACACACACACACACCTGTTTAGCAATGTAGCAGCTGTCAGTAACACCTCTGCTAGCTTCCGGTTAATTTCAAATGACCCTCTTATAAAATTAAAGATGTGCAAAGTATAGAAGCTTTGCTCTTGAAGTAATATAAGATTAGCTTTCAGTTTTCTGTGATGAATATCGAACACTAACATCCTTCAGCACAAGCATAATCCTACACAGCTTTGGGAACCTGATGCACAACCAAACCAAAGCAGGTTACAGGGGGAAAATACACCCCGAAAAACATCGAAGGAGAAGTGTCTTATTCAAGCAGCCAAGCCATATGTAACCTTTTGTGCTTTGAAGTTTACATAAGAATATTCATAGTCCGCTTATGTCAACTTTAACATATGCTTAATAGGTCCAAGCAAGGATACCTCATGTTTGAATGGGAAAACACATGCAGTAGGGCTAAAGAAGGAAAAAAGAGAGACCGATCACTCTCTTTCTCTCTCTCTCTTCCTCTCTCTATCCCACGCTATGTGCCCTGGCAGTGAAATCATGAAATCTCCCTGCAGGTTTCGTCTCAATGTTAAAAAACAGATGCACATGAAATCGCCGCCCGTGATTCCACTCTCCAGTTATGCCAAGCACAACATACCATGATGAACCTAGGCGGAACAATTAGCAAAGCGGGTTTCACCCCATTTATCCTTAATTAAACGTTCAAAATAAAGGTTAACCATGTGTTTTAGAAGATGCATCATCCTGTCAAGTATGCTGTCTGTTGGTCTTCCATTCAAATTCAGATCATCCTATACATTTTGTAATTTTTTTTTAAATGGCCTATTGAGATCCCCAATTCTATATTTCCACTGTAATCTGTGTTTGAATTGTGCAATGAGATTTAAATCACATGGGATGTGAACTAAGGCGAACCCTATAATGATCATTTAATGAAAAATTCTGTTTTATGGAGCTATAATTACAACCATTCGTGTTTATCAGCTGACCCGACATATGTCACAGAATAACGAGGCACGAAGTGCGCCCGCAGAACAGGGAACGGAAATTGCATTTTTACTCAAATATAACGGTTTCGCAGCTGGCCACCTACATGGCCTTAAGCTGTTGTTATTATTATAAATTTTTTTTTTTTTTTTTTACGTCGTTGTATTGCAAGATCTAACTGTTTGTGTCCCATTATATGCATGTTAATCCTAGCCTAGGCTATTTAAAATTAATTTTGGACTTTCTAAATTAATTAGCATCATTACATTTGATAATTATGCACCTTAATAAGACATAAAACACCATATAAATAACAGATTATGTGAGGGCTGTCGTCTTTAAAATGCCAGATTTTAACGTTTTGCTACTTGAACTGCGCGCGCGATTCTGGAAAATACTACAGCCAATCTTCTACCCTGTATATATTTTTATAATTAAACAACGGTTATAATGAAAACAACATTATTCTTAACATGCAAGGGAATGTGAAAGAATATATTCCTTAACTTAGCCTAGCCTAAATACTGTTTCAGGATTGTTTGACAAGATTAGCGGTGTGTGCGTAGACGAATGGTCTCATTATCCTTAAATTACGCGTAGCCTTCCGGCAGAACAATTTTGTACAATTCACAGATCATCCAACCCATCCGCAACTGACAGCTACAGGTTCCTGAGTCCTGAATATCACAATCAATCACGTAGTTTCATAGGCCTGTGTTTAACATCGCTTTACGTTTAAAGTAGGCCTATATATTGAGTGATGATAGCGCTTAAAAGAAAAAAGTTATTGGAAGGTAGCCTAGGCCTATAGCCTATAAAATGAAGACCCGATACGCAATATTTACCAATAGACTAGCTAATAATAATATGTTTATTTATTTACAAATGGTTGGTTTATTAGGCTAAATATTAAAGTAGACCTATGCATTTTAATGATGTAAAACTGTTAATTTAGGCTATTACCTTTTTATTCATTTTTTTTATTGTATTTTTATAGGACAACAACAATTTGCTATAGCCTATTATGGAATACGGATAAGCCTTTGGGGAAAAAAATAAGGTTGCCTAATCAACATGCAAAATCTTCATTTTTTTATTAGCCATACGTTTTATATTTGACGGAAAAAAACGGATAAAAATAATATAAAATTATGTGTAAAATAAATTATATGTCTGAACACTGTGATATAGCCTAAAACTAAATCCCTGCTTGATGTTGCAAGAAGAAAAAAAGCCTGCTATGCCCCATGCATAGGCCTATGGGCTATCTTAAATACATTTTGATTTGAAAAATCCAACGAAAAAAAAATCGCCTTGTGATTTTTTTCTTTTTCTTTTTCCCAAAGAACAAAATTTACTTTAGCACTATCCCCGCTTAAGACTAATCAACAGCTCAGTGTGTTAGTCTAAATTTAAATCTCTTGTCAGCAGTCCCGAACAAGCCGGTTTTAATTTAGCCACAGAAGCGGAGACTGAAAAGGTGCACATGCACGAGCAAAACTGAGTTTACCTACCATGTGCGTGTCAATGCGCGTTACCAGTGTATCCGCGTCCTGGCTGATCAATAAGAGCACGACAAGTGGACAGATCTTCTCGGAGCAGCGCGTTCAGTCAGCAAGGTTACGTATCACCCTGACGTCAACTGTTCACACTCACACACACACACATGCGGAATGCCATGCATTAACCACTTTAAGTATATATGTACAAACTTTCTTGGTTTTCTCACTCTTCAGCTGAGTAAATATCACCTAAGGCAATTTTGGTTCTGCACCGTGATCTTGAACTTGCACCCTTGCGGGCGTCAATTCAAAGTTCAATGCGCAATTGAAACACCACTTTGGGTAACCCCTGCAGGAACGAGGCGCTCCCTCTCTGGAGAGGATCTAAAGCTGACACATATGGAAATAGTGAGGCAAGGGGAGAGAGTGAAAAAAGAACAACTGAATTGAAAGGGAAACAAAAGAAACTCTCCCAGAACAGTCCCATAAAACTGATTGATGACTTCCCTGGAGGACTGTTTCCCAGGTGTATGGTGTGTGTGTGTGTGTACCCATGCTACAGAGCATGCAGTTTTAAGGTTTGATGTTTTTGGATGCTTGTCAAGTACAACAACACTTAATTGAGGGATGAACTGGTACAATTGAGCATATCGCATATTCTTGGCATTCTTTCACCACACAGATCAGTTTGACTGGGGAACTACAACACACAAACGTGTCTGCTGGATCTATTACACCATGTGCGATTGAAAGCAGGCTGGAAAAGGTCCAGAGTGTTGGAGAGAAGTGCAAGTGTCACCAAAAAGAGGCGAGAGCTACTGTGGTCAGACTGCAAAACAGCTCAGAAAATACATATGGATATTACAATGGCACTTCATTTGTCAGTGTTGTCAAGTTATGCGTTTCATTTATTGTTCAAAGAAAAAAAAAAGGTAGGCTATTAGCCTTTGATTGCAATTAGAGTTTCTGTAACCTCTTTAAATATTAAAACCAGCTTTAGTCATTTATCATCACGTTTTTTTCTCCTTCATCTTTTCTTGTCTAAACTCGTCTCATTTCCACTCATTTCATCCTTAATTAGGTTTTATGTATTTGATGATGCAAACAGTGCAGACTGTGTTTGATTTCGAAACAGCTGCTTGTGAGAGCTTTGTTTTTCCTAGAGACGAGAGGAAGTCAGAATCCTTGGCATCGTTTCTGTTTTGATTTCAAATGAAACACGTCATAATTAATTCCATGGATACACATTTCATAAATGTTTGGATCGACAATCGCATAGAATAACATTCAACATTTGAGGGGTAATGGTGCCAGAAAAATATATAGTTTAATATATGATGGCAGAAATTAAACCGAATTAAAATAGAGGTTAAAACCTTATACAATCACATTTGTAAATGTTTTCTCTGGTTTTTTTATTTTTTTATTTTTTTTATTTTTTTTGGTTGTACAGAATCCAGAGAATATTAATTGTGGTAAGTATGTTGAATAAACAATTTTCACAAGTTCAAATGACTATTTGAATTGATATTTTTGTGGAAATCTAAAATGCTTTGTCCTGTTACACTTCACAGTCACTCAAAGTTCAGGACTGCTCTGGTACAGGCACATTATCCCCAGGTTATTATTCTGGTTTCTTCTCAAAACTATATTGTAGTACAGAGTGCTACATGCATTAAAGGCAAATTTTCAAACTGACATTGAATCATGTGATGCAGGTATAGTACTGTTAAAGAAAGAAGGAAGAATGATCTGTGCTCTACAAAAATGACCTATAAATGACCAAGAACAAAAGAACTGCACTGGTGGTAAGTCATACATGTGTGATTAATAATGTTTAAAAGAATGCGTAGTAAAGTTAATGACTGCAATTGGTCATAGAAGTCATTAGCGGCTAGCCCTGCTTTCTCTTGAGAATTTAAGTTTATTGAACAAAACCTTTTAAATGAATATATTTTAGGAAAAGCGAGAGTGAAAAAAGTAAGAAAAAGTGCACCATGTAAGAGATTTAATCCATTGATTTTAAGGTACACACTGTAATTCTAGCGGTTTAAAAACAAAATAGCATGCATTTTGTGGAAGAACATTGTTTTGGTTGTGCTTCGGCTCTGCCATATACTCTGGATAAATATGACCTTCTGCAATAGATACAATTTTACTGAACTCAGTTTGTGATCTATTTATCTGTTAAAGTAAAATAACTTACTCACCTGTTGAGTAAAAAACACCTCATCGCCGCATAGCATTTCTGAAAAGCCAAGCCATTGTTGCTTTTAGTTTTGTTACAAACTCTTTAGGTTCTCTTTTTGCCAGCAGACTGTTAGTTTATTTTTATTTTTATTTTTTATACGGGTGATTCCCATGCAGGAGATAGGTGATGTAGCTGCTCCATTTCAACCTTTCTCTTGAGAAACTAACCGCGGCCAGCCACTCGCACACTAGACAGTAGCTGGAGCAACTTCTCTCTATTTACGGATATGACGAGACAGGGACACATGGACGCAATTTCCCGCTAAAAACCATCCCGAAAGGTCTACATTATAAACACTTATAGGCTTCCCATGGTGAATCAGGGTAAGACAATAACACTTTTGGAAGAAGGATTGATAATGTGTTGACTCGTTATATAAATTATGTTAGTTTGAACAAAAAATTAAAAAAGTGTAGGCTACCGTTAAAATTTTAGACGTCATAAAGTAAAAAAAAAAAAAAAAAAAAAAAAAAAACCGAAACTTCCTAAAAGGTCAGAATTGCAAAGCAATCTTTATATCATTAATATTCTAGACTGGAGTAGCCTACAGGTACGTGTAGTGAGCTGGAGCCCTTATTTGTAAATGTAATCCGGATATATTTTTGTCAGTTTATGGCAAAAAAAAAATCAGCAACCATTTAATAAACTGTTTTTATATAAACGTAACTCCTGTTAAATCTTAATTGTTTAGCATTAACCAGATCCCTGATACAAAACTGACGTCTTGTGTCACACAAGCAGAACCCCTGAAAGTGATGTAGACACAATGACCTAGCTATTCAATTTGATACAGAATACATTTTGCCCTAAAACTGCTAGTGATGCAGTTGTGATGACGTCACATAACGCTTTAGGCATCATCAGTTATCGGTTTATCCACACGGACTGGTCGTTAATCATCTGGACCTCTTTATGAATGGACAGTTTGTTAGTTTATGTTTTATGACTGGAGCTCTCCTGCCCTCTTGTGGTGTCTAATACTTAAGTCCCCTTTTGGTCGCCATTGTGGTATTTTTCCTTAAAACCACTTCATAGTTAATAACCTACTAATTAAGGGTCAGTAAGGCGTTATTTTTTGTGTTATAATTTTACTGTTCTTCGACAGACCTAGAAGCTTGAAATTACTTGTCATGATTTTAACCACTAGATGACAGTTCATGAACATCATTTAGCTTCAGCCAATTGGAATCAACAACAAGAATGGATTATCTATCATGTAATATATATATATATATATATATATATATATATATATATATATATATATATATATATATATATATATATAATATTAAAGTTAGAAGAATAGCCATTTGCACAGTAAGCACAAAAAGGCGCCCTGTAACTTAATTGCTTTCACTATTAAATATGTTGTTTTTCTGGTCTGAGGACAGTCTCTGAATTTTTTAATGAGTTACATACCACTTAAAGGCTCTTTAATTCAAAGCAACTGGAACCGGAAGACAATTGCAGAAAATCCCTTAATTTTAAAAATCCTTTTCAATAATATCCCTTCAGTTATAACATTTAAATAAGTGTTTTTTGCAACAGGACACTTGTGTTCTACTTGGTTTTTGAAATGCAATCCAAATTGGACACAAGCATTTACATATACGGGATGTGGAGAATTTCCCCATCGAACCCATGATGACTAGAAGACATATGCATTTTAAAACTCACTCTGCTTTGTACGGCTGTATAAGTACCTCGCGCTGACCGATTGCCTGTGATATTGGTCCGTCAACTGACCGTCAATAATCGGGTAGGATTGGACCGAAAGACTTTGTACTGACACACACAAATTAATAAGGCACAGACTTATGACTTATAGCTACAAGGCATTTAAAAAAAGATTACAGTACATATCACATGAGGAAAATATTTTAAAAGTACCCCGAAATACAAAATCATTAAACCATCTGTTTGGTTTGTGCATGGATGGTTGTGCAGTAACGATCAGTACAAATACAATTCCCAGACTGGTCTATCATTAAAAACTGTAAGTGTTGTATCTGCTTTAACACATGAGACGGTATACAATAATAGGCGCATTCTTTAACAATGCAAATAAAAATGTCTCTATGGACAAAGAGGTAAAACAACAGTTCACATCCCATGATCTGGCAAAAAAAAATCACAGATTTGGAAAATGTTGAACACTGATGCTTGAGAAAATGCTTTCTCTGACGGTTCCTATGTAGCTTGGTGCAAGTACAGGTTGGCCGCATTCATCAACCATTATGGCTCTGCTTTCACAGTTCTCCTGCATCGTGGGTCCGTCCTCCATCCTCTCCCTCACTCTCTTCTTTAGATCCTTTCATTCCCATGTCACCTTTCCATACCTCATTCAGGCACTCTGAAAGAGATGGACATAAGGCCTGAAACTAGTTGCTTGATGTGTGTGTCAGGACGGATTATATATTTCCTACCTTGGTCCGAGTCTCTGAGGACATGGGTTGCACAGAAGAATTGTTCAAGTTTCTCTTCTTGACGATGAAAGTACCAGTTCTCCACAACTTCTTCATGCTCTTCTAACATGGTCTCACACTGTAATATAAACATAAAAAGACATAACACAACTGTCCCAAAAGGAATTTGGATTTGGATATCCAGATATATGCAATCATCACTACCATTAAAACATTATATTTGAAGAGTTTGGTTCCAAAACGCAATAAATCCATTTAGATTAATTTGAGTAAAAATGTTTTTTCTTTACCAAGAAAGTGGAAAGATAAAAAACAATATTTTCTGTTTCAAACTTTCATATAGCATTTGTAGGTCGGTCATAATAACAAAAAAACATTTAAAATCCAGGTTTTGATTTTCAAAGATTTATTATAAAAACGGATTATTTTTCCCCCCAAAATGCAATAAATCCTTTTTCTTTTTTTAATTCAAAATGCAATTAATCCATTGAATCAATATAAAAGTTTTTTTTTTTCATATTGAAACTGTTGAAAATACACAACAACGTAAGTTTATTAGTATAATATTTTTATTAAGAACTGTAAAGAAGATTGAAAACATTTTTCCTCTTCCCGAGTGCCTCATCTTCTTAATTTCCTCACGTAAATGATTCGATTTCGATGCCTCACGTTTCTTACCCACCGCAGAAACAACCACAGGTTCATCAATGACGTCAAAATTATTAATTTTTTTGTTTGTTTGTTGATCGAAAAGTACAAAATAGATCAGAAAAACTAGGAAGCCGGGTGTATTTAAGGCGCTGCCGTTACTGTTTACATTGCGTGGAATGGTGCGTTGTGATTGGTTGAGAGCGGATATATCGCATTCTGCAGAGAAGGGAGACTCGCGTTTGTCGCGGTTTGGAAAGAAAGGGAGAAAACATGACAGAATAACACGGCGGATATCGCATTTTACTTCAAATTAAACATTGACTTTTCAATACCAACCAGATACAATACTGATTTTTGCAGTAACTAACTTTTTTTTTTAAATGGCGTTTATCGCGTTTTGGAACCAAACTCTTCATTTACTAACCTCAATCAGTCACTGAGCCCATTTTAGGAGCGCTTAGTCCCACTAAATGTCCACCCACCTAAAAATGTGTAATATGTACACTAATTCGTGATCGCGTCAGTCCCCTTTAAAACTCGTATGAAACCGGCGACAGGCTTCGGCTCATCCAGTGAAGTAGAACCTACTGTATTTGTTCATACCTTAGTATACAAACTATGAATGAATGTGTATTACCTGTCTCTTCATCTCCGCCACCTCCACTGATGGTTCATCCCAGAGTTCATACGGGACACCCAGCTCTACCTTCACTCCCTTATCTACCAGGTTCTTAAGTGTGTTCATGGTTTGACTTGTGCCCTGACAAACACAGCAGTCGAAAATCATTAGTCAGCAACACTTTTATAGTATCTCTTTACTGAGGATTGACAGAATTGAAACAGTGCTAAGGTGAGCTTAATACTTTGGCATAGCGAAGGCTTCCTGGTCTCTCCGCATGGACTTTATACTGCAGAATTCTTTCACAGATGTTGTCCATGGCCTCAGTGAGTCGTGTCTCTCTGGAAACAAATAAATCGTAATAATGGCAATAGGAGGGAGAACATCAATAGATTTTAATTTTTTCCTTAACTTCAGGGTTCTCTCTCTCTCTCTGGCAGTTTCCTTATAGGGACAGAACGGATATGGCAAGCTGTTTTGACTTTTATTCATTGCCAGGATATAAATTCTTGATATTAACCACTCCATTTTCACTAGTTAAAATGCTAGCATTCATTACTCCATTGTTTCTGCATTAAATTAATAAATTATTCGTTAACTGTGATTTTGTATACGTACATTTTCTGAAATACATAACTTTTACAGTTACCTCTGATAACATTTTCTGTAAAGCTGCTTTGAAATGATATGTATTGTGAAAAGCGCTATACAAATAAATGCGAATTGAATTGTCACTAGTGACTATGTTAATTTCTGATATTATGAATGTGATTGTTACTAGTAAGAAAGCCATTTTAGATATTTGAAAGTACTCTCCTAATTACTGATATCAGAAATACATTTTGCAGATATCAGAAATAACAAATGTAACATGTTGAAATACATTTACAGATATCAAGAATTAAGATTTCAACTAGTGAAAACTGAGGTCTTGATATCCGGAATTCATATTTTTACTAGAAACAAAGTAATTATTGCTATCAAAAATGATCATTTTTACTAGTAAGAATTGTATTTCTGTGAAAATAGTAAGAAATCAATTCTTGAAATCAACAATTGAATTTGAATGGCAGCATATGGTGACATAGAGAAAATACAATTACAGATATCAAGCATTAACATTTTTACTAGTGGAAAATGTAATTCCTGCTTTTTTTTTTATTTAAAATTTTTTATGCCATTGTTACTAGTAGAAATCTAATACCTGATATCGAGAATTTGCATTTTAACTAGTGAAAACTGAATTGTTGATATCAAGAGTTCATATCCTGGGAATGAATACAAGTCAAAACGGCTTGCCATAGAAAGGAGTATCATATCATCATCATCATCATCATCATCATCACTACTTACGAAGTGTTGTATTTGATTTTGCGCCTGCGCTTGCCAGTGTCCAAAACTTCTCCGATCTCTAGAACTTCCTTCGAGCGGCCAGATTTTTCTAGGGCGTCCTGCAACTCCACCGTCAGTAATTTACAAACTATTTAAAAACAACAACAACAACAACAACAGATGCCTTAAAAACATTAATAACGCAATAACTTATTTATGTGCTATTTTAAAATGTAAATATAAGTGCACATACTATCTCTGTACTAGTGGATCTTTGTAGAATAAGTTTAATACATTTTAAGATAGTTTATTTTATCGTTCTACAACACATAAGGGGAAAAAAAGATACATTCTGTTTCTTACCCTCGCATTTATTCGGCAATCGCTCCTCTTGGTTTGCCAAAACAAAGCTGAACATACAAAACAAGAGAACTGCAAACATTTCCATAATGACCTCTGTTTACAAACTTTGACTCAATACTCGTTCATATATTAAAGCCACATCGACATGTTTGAGGATGGCCACTTCTTCAGGCCAGTGGAACAGAGCATGCGCACTGCCTAAGCCGATGGTAAGTGATGGCAAACTGGAAAACCGCGTTATCGATTTAGGCATAGCTAATCGAAAGCTGATCGGGCTTGATAGAAATTGCGGTTTTATGCCAAATATTAAAGTAAAGAAATTTAAGACGTAAGATAAACATCTCCGAAGATTGTGGAGAGTCAACAGTAGTTAGCTGCATTCATTAGGCTAATTAAAGATACACCGGGACTACTGTGGCATGGAAAAGTCCTCAGTTTTTCCCCATCAATCAAATGTAAAATCATGTAGGCTACCAGTCACACTTAATGTTGTCACATTTTCCTGGTCAAATAAACATTACTTTACATTATATAAAAAAAGAAACCAAATGCAATTCAATTATGGCTATTTTTACATTCATGTAATAATGTTTTATTTATTAAAACTGAGTAAATCATCTCATCAAGTTAGTGTTTTTAAGCAGTTTTTACATTTAGGCCCTTTCCAAAACAACTAAAGGCAGTAACACTATAAATGATATATTTTATTTAAATTATATATTTTATATGTGTATTGATGTTCAGCTGTTCTTCTTAATAGTCAACTTATTGTTGGATCATCAAGCTTGGTAAACACTGATCACAGACACAAAGATTTACCTTTAATTTCCTGATTGCTCACTAAAAACCTCTGCAGCCATCATGTTTTCAGGTTAGATTTTGATGTGACAGTGCAGTTGTTTACTTACTTTTTACAGTTAGAAAAAAATAAGAGGCGGGATTTATCGTACGAACCAATCACATCCAATCATAGCAGGATGGAGGCCTCCTCTCATGTGATTTCCCCCATTCATTCTCAATGACCCCGCCCCAAACGCTCCGCACGCTTTAGGGGGTCTGTTAAAAGTCAATGGGCTCAGAGGAGGCAAGAGAGAGGCGGCGTCCCGCTGTAACTTTACCTGCGAGTGTCGCTGTGGGACAGTGTTACTTTAGAAAAACGAGCGACTTATACACTTTTTAATGTCACATTGTGTAATATTTGCATTGTTTTATTTTTGAATTATAGATTATTAACTCATCTTATTTATTTTTTATAAAAATAAATTTTTTGGAGGAGGCACTGACTCCCTTGCCTCCTTGAAGGAAACGTATTGTGCCCTTGAACAAAGCACATAATCCAAGGATGCTCGAGAGAGATGATTGTTTTGTGTTTGATTTGTGTTGTTTTAATATTTGTAATATGGATTATTTTCTCGTGCAATTTTTTGTCTCCCTTACCTCCTCAAACTTTTTACTTTTAAGTTGTAGTGACTGTGACATACATAATTCACCTTTGGGTTAAATGTAGTTCTATACATTGTTGGTGATAAATGCAGTACTTTGTTCTTAGCGTTTTTTTCCTCATAACTGTTCAGGGATCGTGGTCCCTTTAAATGTTCTGTATGGGTGATGACGTAGGACGCTTGTCAGCGCCATTGGTTGGCTGTTAGTTTTGTCATACGAAATAAACGACACACGTATTTGTGTGCTCAAAGTGAGAAGTTGTCTCTTGCTAGTTACTGCAATTTCCACACTGGTGACCCCGACATTAGTCTGCTGGACGTATCCAGAGACACGACACGACCATGACCGCGAACGCTGTCACCCTCAAACTCCCCGAATTCTGGGAATCGTCGGCATCTGCATGGTTCGCACAGACTGAAGCGCAGTTCGCGCTGCGTGAGATCACCGCGGATACAACAAAATACTACTACGTAGTGTCGGCTCTCGGTAATTCAACGGCATCCAGAGTGGTGAGCCTTCTAACGAATCCTCCGGAAAACGAGAAATATGCAGCACTCAAAGCCCACCTGTTGAAAACGTTCGGACTGTCGGACGCTGAGAGAGCCGGCAGGCTTTTCTCCCTTCAAGGACTGGGTGACAGCAAACCGTCCGAGCTCATGGACCGCATGCTGGATCTTTTGGGAGAGCACAGACCCGATTTTCTGTTCATCCAGCTTTTCCTGCGTCAGCTGCCTTCACAAGTGAGAGCTGCATTAGCCAACACCACAATCACTGACTGTCGGAGACTGGCTGAGGAAGCTGATAAATTTTTCCTGGCGAGTCACGGACATTGTGCGGACGCGCTTTTTCCCGCGCCCATCGCTTCGGTGACACGTGACGACTCCACCTTTGTCGCGGCAACCACTTCTCGGCGGCAGTTGTCTTCTGGCCCCCAACAACTTCCAGGCTTATGTTTCTACCATGCTAAGTTTGGAACCAAGGCTAACAAATGTCGCTCACCATGCAGTTTCGGCGGGTCGGGAAACGCCGGGGCCGGCGCTCAGTAGTGGCCATGAGCGTCGGCCGCGTAGGCAGGCTGCTTTTCATCCACGACAGCATCTCTGGACGGCGTTTTCTGTGCGACACAGGAGCACAGAGGAGCGTCCTGCCTGCATCCCGTTTGGACATGGTGACCGACAGCCACGGCCCTCCTATGGAAGCTGCAAATGGTAGCCCCATCCGCACATGGAACGAGGTACATCGAACTGTGTTTAGGAGGACAGCACTTCGGCTGGAACTTTGTTACCGCAAAGGTTGCCGTTCCCCTCCTCGGCGCTGATTTTTTGTGTGCACATGGACTGTTGGTGGATGTAAAGAATCGCCGTCTGATTGACGCTGTCACGTTTTGCTCTTATACATGCACGCTCAGCGGGACTGACTCCATACGGCTGTCTAGCATGCTTTCAGCTTCTGATGATTTCCACCGTCTGCTTGCCAGTTTCCCAGCCCTCACTCAGCCCACTTTCTCTGCATCAGCCGTGAAGCATGGTGTGGAGCACCATCTCGCCACCACTGGTCCACCCGTCTACGCCCGCGCTCGGCGCCTCGACCCAACCAAGCTTGCCGTTGCAAAGGCTGAGTTTGCGAACATGGAACGCCTGGGAATAGTTCGCCGATCCGACAGCCCATGGGCATCGCCCCTCCACATCGTCCCCAAACCTGGTGGCGGCTGGCGCCCGTGTGGCGACTACCGGCGGCTTAATGAGGCAACGGCGCCTGACCGATACCCAGTCCCGAACATACAGGATTTTTCAGCACACCTGTCTGGCAAGGTGATTTTTTCCAAGGTCGACCTCGTTCGTGGATATCATCAGGTGCCGGTACATCAACTGGACATCCCCAAAACGGCAGTGATCACGCCGTTTGGTCTGTTTGAGTTCCTGCGTATGCCGTTCGGCCTTAAAAATGCCGCCCAAACTTTTCAACGCCTCATGGACTCTGTTTTGCGGGACCTGCCTTTTCTTTTTGTGTACTTGGATGACATTCTAGTAGCGAGCACGTCCAAGTCTCAGCACCTGGCGCACCTCCAAACCCTTTTTGAGCGGCTTAGCCAACATGGATTGATTGTCAACCCCGCCAAGTGCCAGTTCGGCCTCTCCACCATTGACTTCCTTGGACACAGAGTCACTAAGGACGGGGCGGTCCCTCTCCCATCAAAGGTGGAGGCAGTCACACAGTTCCCACGCCCGCTCACTGTCAAATCCCTGCAGGAGTTCCTCGGCATGGTGAATTTTTACCACCGCTTCATTCCTCGAGCTGCTCTGCTCATGCGGCCTTTGCACGAGGCCTTGAAAGGTAAACCACAGCACGTTGTGGACTGGACTGAGAGTAGAGACAGGGCTTTTGCCGCCACTAAGGCAGCCCTAGCGAACGCCACCATGTTGGCACATCCTTCTCCAACAGCCCCCATCGCCATCACCTTGGATGCCTCAGACTATGCTGTCGGTGCTGTCTACGAGCAGTGGGTAGGCGGTGCCTGGCAGCCGCTGGCTTTCTTTAGCCGTCAGCTGCGCCCCTGTGAGCGGAAGTACAGCACTTTCGACCGGGAGCTGCTGGGTCTCTACCTCGCCATCCGACATTTCCGTTCCCTGCTGGAAGGCCGACACTTCACTGCGTTTGTGGATCACAAGCCGTTGACTTTTGCCATGGCCAAGGTGGCTGAACCGTGGTCCGCCCGCCAGCAACGTCATCTGTCCTACATTTCAGAGTTCACCACGGACTTGCAGCACGTTGCTGGTAAGACCAACCACGTGGCTGACTGCTTATCACGGGCTGTGGTGGGGGCAGTCCACCTGGGCTTAGATTACAACCGCATGGCGGCCGCTCAGGCCACAGACCCGGACGTGCAACTCCTGAGGACCTCGACTACAGGTCTGCAGATCGAGGATGTAGTTTTTGGCGATGCCGGCACCACGCTCCTGTGTGACATCTCCACAGGTAGTCCTCGGCCAGTCGTTCCCTCGGGATGGAGACGACAAGTTTTTGACGCCATCCATGGTCTCTCCCACCCAGGTTCGAAAGCGTCACAGAGACTGGTTGCAGCTAAGTTTGTTTGGCACGGCCTCAAGAAGGACGTTAGGGATTGGGCTAACATCTGTGTTGAGTGCCAACGGGCCAAAGTCCACCGCCACACTAAAGCCCCGTTAGGTTTGTTCCCGGTTCTGGAGAGACGTTTTGACCATGTAAACGTGGACCTGGTCGGTCCTCTGCCCTCCTCTCACGGTTTCACATATCTGTTCACCATGGTTGACAGGACCACCCGCTGGCCCGAGGTTGTGCCTTTGACGTCAATGGCATCTGTCGAGATGACACGGGCATTTATTAGCACCTGGGTTGCCCGTTTCGGCACTCCTTCGGACATTTCCTCTGACCGAGGCGCGCAGTTCACGTCTGAGCTGTGGGACGCTGTCGCACAGAGCCTCGGAGTGAAACTCCACCGCACGACCGCATATCACCCGCAGGCTAACGGACTCTGTGAACGTTTTCATAGGTCAATGAAGGCTGCCCTGCGTGCCAGCCTCAAAGACAGCAACTGGGTCGACAAGCTCCCATGGGTGTTGCTGGGCATCAGGACTGCGCCAAAGGAGGACCTTCAGTCCTCATCCGCGGAGCTTGTTTATGGACAGCCACTGCGGGTACCGGGGGAGTTTGTCCCTAGTGCCACGGTTCCCTGGTCTGCTACTTTCCAGCGGTCTACTCTACTGGACAATGCAAGGCTTTTCGCACCTGTCCCTACTTCACGTCACGGCCTCCCTCAGTCACACATCCCCGCTGAACTTCAGACGGCTGACTACGTTTTCATTCGCCACGATGCTCACAGGGGACCGCTACGTCCGCCCTATGAGGGCCCATTCCGGGTCCTGGAGACGGGGGACAAACATTTTGTGGTGGACAGAGGCGGCAAACCGGAGCGACTTTCTATAGACCGCCTCAAACCGGCTCATTTGGACGTAGCCAGGCCCATCAACCTGGCCCAGCCCCCACGCCGCGGACGGCCTCCTGCTCTGCCTCCACCACTTGCTCCTAAACCTCCTACACTCCATGCCCCACACCCGGGTCTTGACGGGACACCGGCTGCAGTGAGGTTTCCTCAACCTCCAGTACAGCGCAGCCGTTGTGGTCGGTTGATACGCCCACCTCCCCGTTGACAGTTTGGTTCTTCGGATACAGTGAATTCTGGGGGGACGTGTGTAGTGACTGTGACATACATAATTCACCTTTGGGTTAAATGTAGTTCTATACATTGTTGGTGATAAATGCAGTACTTTGTTCTTAGCGTTTTTTTCCTCATAACTGTTCAGGGATCGTGGTCCCTTTAAATGTTCTGTATGGGTGATGACGTAGGACGCTTGTCAGTGCCATTGGTTGGCTGTTAGTTTTGTCATACGAAATAAACGACACACGTATTTGTGTGCTCAAAGTGAGAAGTTGTCTCTTGCTAGTTACTGCAATTTCCACAAAGTCTTAATTTAAGATCTGATAAGTTCTAAGTGACTAACATAAATTGCAATGGTTACAGGTAAGATTTTGAAAGAGATAGAAAAGGATATGTGCACAGTTTGTTTAAAGAGTTGTAATTTTAATTTATAACAGTGACACGTAGATTACATACATGCATTAACTCAATTGGCTGGCACTTGAGTTTCAAGCAATTCTGTCATCTGTAAAATCCATTTGGAGAAGATAAAAATTGATGGCTTTTGATTGGTGTGTTAATATGCCTTTATTGGATTAGCTGTTGGTAGGGAATTAGTTAAAGTTTGTGTGCCTTCATAAGGGGTGTCTACCCGTCCCTCTTAGGGATTCAGGTGTCAGTGCCACAGGTTTATTGACAGCCGATATGGCATGATGAACCTTCTGGTGGGTCCCGTGAGGGAGGAGGGCTGAGGAGCGAAGGAAGGAGAGAGAATGATGAGAGAGATGACAAATCCAGACAGAGAACTGAGATAAGTACTACGTGAGAAACTGGAAATAGTGAACACGAAGGCCAAATGGTGAGTGAGAGTGATTATGCGCATGAATGCACGTGTTCGCAGGGGGAGCTGCATGCCTAATTAAGGGACTTGTAAAAGAGGAAAAGCCCCATGTGTTAATGTGTGTGAGAGAGAGACACGGAAAGACAGCGATGACCGGGACAGGTGGCAGAGAGAGAGGAGTTGTGGGTCAGACAGAGGGCATGACCAAATGCACAGAAAAATAAGAGGAAAGGGCAGAAAAAGAGAAAAGGTTACACAAGAAAATGTACATGGTTGCAGCAAAAGAGTTACACACACTGTATTATATTTTGAAGCTTGCACTTTTTGTACATTTTGTGGTAAATTTTTGATGACCCTTCCTAGCTATTGTGTCTTAATAGGGAAGATTTTGTTTCATTGTAAGCTGTGTGTGTGTGTGTTTATCTACATCAACCAGGGACTTCAACCTAAATGCACACTGACTCATGGGGACTCGTGTCACCGTGGGGACCTAAATTGAGGTCCCCATGAGGAAACAAGCATTTAAATCATACAGAATGACTTTAATTGAAAATGTAAAAATGCAGAAAGCTTTGTGTGATATAGGTTTAGTGTAAGAGGAGAGAATATACAGTTTGTACAGTATAAAAACCATTATGTATGGAGAGTCTCCACAAAGATAGTAAACCAGATGCGCGCGCGCGTGTGTGTGTGTGTGTACACACTCGTCTCAGTATCAGTAATTGCTATGTCACTGTGTTTTGAGCTAGACTGGCTGGACGGATGAAGTTACATCCATAAACAAACGACTGTCCTTGTGCAGGTAAACACAAACAGATATATATATATATAAAGGCACTCGAATTAAATATTATATTGAAAATGCACATTAATGCCAGAGTATTTACCCGAGAGTAGAAGACCTGAGGACACCCATACCTGGTCTACTGGACAAATCCTGGTTGTCACAGCGACGTCAAACAGAAAGCCAACACCTGCTACCCCGTTCCTGTTATATTAGACACATGGACTCAGCAAAATGGCTGATGACCGAAATCTTATACTTATCATCATACACAGATACACTGCCAATAACTGCCTTACCTGAAACTGGCTTGATTACCGGATACATCGCGACATCAAGGAACATATTACGCAAAGGCAAAGCAAAAAAACTAAGGTGAAGTACAGGTAAGTGCTATATCTATTTGTCAGTGGGTTTGAATTTAGGCTTCAATAGAAATTTTGTATTGTTCATATAATTTGATATACTGGATCATAAATGAAAATGGGTTGATTTAAAAATGAATCTCATATACAGTAACAGAAGTAAATTTCTGATTATTCTGTGAATTGTACAGTGTCATTGTCAGCCATCAGTGCCATGTGTTAAATTGTTATTTTATTATTATTTTAATATATCGTTTAATTTAACATAATGGGATTGCAGGTTTGCAGATTTAATAAGAAATAAGTTGCTTGAACATGGTTCAGTCCTGTTGTATGAGTTCAAGAGCTACACAGATGAAAAACAATTGCCCTAACAAGGATGCGATTGCCTTACAATTGGCCTCCATATGTGAATCATTAAAATAACTACCACATTTCCTGACAACTCCACTGTCAAGCATAATTATTCTGGTTGTGAATCGGAGGTGAAAATGTGTCCAAGGAATTTTGTGGTCAAGTTACTTTTTAGTCATAATTCAAAGACATATGTGTAAACATTGCCCACTCCTCAAAAAGAAAACAAGAAAAAACACACATCAGGCATTTTGTTTAATAGAAGCAGGAATGACTGAGTGCAAATTTTACCCGGAGAATGATCCTAAATGCAGACTCAAATTTACATGGAAATTGCCTGAGAACAACAAGGTGAATGTTTTTCTGCAATTGGCCAGTCAAAACCCTGATCTCAGTCCAGCTGATGATCTGTGACAGATTTTGAAAATTGCAGCATCTGACTAACCAGAACCAGCCTGTGGTGCAAATCTGCTTCAAACCTGAACAGTGTGTGCTGCAAGTGTATCCACCACAAAATATTAATATGCATAGTCTGAATACAGGGTAAGAGTTAGGGACACTTATTTTTTTATTTGTTGTTTAAAAAAATTATATGAGTGTTGCACTAATAATTATTAAATCGTTTCTAATAAAAGGGGCTAACTTATTTGTATAATCCAGAAACCCCTGTTATTGGCGACACCGGTGGCCGTTAAGTGAACTGCAGCCAGCAACTTACTGCTCATAAGCTCGCACACGTGAGCCCGTTCTCATCCCAAGGCGTAATATACTGACTCTTTTGCCAAAGCGTCTATATCCAACGCACATGGCACCCTTTAGCGTCATATGAGACGCAGATATATGGCGCCTCCTAGTGGTCTAACCCTAACACTACCCCAGACCTAAACCTACCCAAGCGTGTTATATTGACGCTAAAGGGTGCCATATGCACGTTGGATATAGACGCTTTGGCAAAAGAGTCAAAATATTACGCTTTGGGATGAGAATGCGTTGGAGCAAGAGACTGATTCAAGGCCTCAATATACTGACAACGTTCTTCTTCGTTCTCCGCTTAGAAGTAAAAAGAAGTTGGAAATACCTCTGCTGTGTTAAACTGTTAACAAACATCCTGACGCTGCTGAGAGCGACGTTTAGATGACTATGTAAATGTTCTGCGCGCTTTCCTCTCAATAACAAAATGAACACACAAATGCTGTGAAAACCATCTGATATTGTGGATATGTTTGCACCAACTCTGCAATTCACCAGCATCATGTCTACAGATGAGGTAATAAAAATTACAGTGCTGATAGTTTGATGACAAAATATGAGACTATATAGATATCTTTGTGAGACTGTTTGAATTAATCTATTTTCTTTGCATGACACATTTGATATTACAGTAGGCGGGCCTACAGAATGGCTCTTTGTATAATCACATTGTATAATCATTCGCTTCATGCTCATTGAACGGAAGAAAGGCACTCGCGTAAACGTCACATTCTTTTGATTTTCGCGGCAAAAACGTCCCGAGTCCTTCACATGAAAATCACAAATCAGTCTACAGGCTTTCACAGACAACATAGGAAGTCGGGGAAGGTTTGGTTTTTAAAGTTTTTTTTTAAATCTGTTCACACATTGGCAATAAAAAGTGATTAATACATATTTTTTTGCATAGCCCATGGCCCCTTTAAATTACCAAAGAAAACAAAATGTGTTTAAAACTTGTTCTAAATACGTTTGCAAGTTTCTACAGTATGGGATTCTGTGTTTTTTGTCTGTTAAAGATACTCAGATTTGTTTAGCGTGTTTCCCTCAAGTCAAGAGTGCAGTGCTAGTGTTGGCCTGTCCGGTATGTGCACGCAACGTGGATCCAGACTACACACACACATAGCCTACTAACACAAACATGCAAACACTCATAGGTGACTCATATACCAGCAGCCCCTGGCCTCCCTGTGCCCCTTGCCAGACCCCCAATAGATAAAATGTCACCCTAAATCATATCCTTTCTCTCTTGCACACAAACACACTTGACTGGAAGCTTGACTTTAATAAGAGATATCCAATAACTCTTAAACCCTGATCCCAAACTTCTCATCAAACCTCATAAACACAACTCTACATCTAAACATATTTTATTTAGCTGTTTTGGGTACAAAGGGACTCCTGACACATTAACCTCTCCAGGGCATGTCTAACCCTTCTCCATTTCCAAAGGAAACTACACCGTCTGCAAATACATCGTTACCCAATCATCCCCGAAACTGAAGCTAAACTCCAGGTTACAACAAGACTTAACATCGGGGTTTAGAGATTCTGCTGTATGTGGACAAAAGCATCACTTTAATAACAGAAGGTTTTGTTTTAATTACTGTCTGATATACCAGAGCCTTAAAATAAATGAACAGAAATAAGATATCAGATGTAGATTTTTAACTATTGGAAATTAAATGTGTGTATATTTACTGTATATATATATTTACTGTATATATATATATATATATATATATATATATATATATATATATATATATATATATATATTATATTAGTAATGCTGGGCAACGATTAATCGCATCCAAAATAAAAGTTTGTGTTTACATTATATGTGCGTGTACTGATTTTTATTATTTAGTATACACACACATGCATGTATATATTAAAGACAAATGTATTATTTATATATAAAATAGTTATATTTATATATAATATAAATTATGTATAATTATATATACAGTGTATATGTGTGTATTTATATATACAAAATAATTATACACAGTACACACACACACATATATAATGTAAACTCAAACTTTTATTTTGGATGCGTCGTTTTACATACATTATTTTATTGAATTTTATTTATATTTGATGCATCCATTTCCCCCATCTTATATTCCCTCAACTCTGTTCATATTTCTCCTCCTTTGTCCACCCCTTCTGTATTCTTTACATGTTCCTTTCTCGTATCTGTCCTCCTTCCCTTCTTTCCACATGTGCAGTATGCCAGAGAAAGTGTGCAGGTTTCAAGGTCAGTGTTATCATAAGCTGAAGAGATCATGTCTGAGGCGAGGAGCTCTGTTCCAAGATCCGTTCTTTCCTCCTTCAGCCGAGTCCCTGTTTTACAAAAGAACGCCTCCTCCAGGACTGACGTGGAAGAGACCCAGGGTAAGAGAAGCTGACCGCGGACTGCTGCTTTTTATATGTATTTTTATATTATATGTACATTATGTATATGTATGCTAATAGTTCATTTTGTTAACTTTTGGAAGTATATTATCATGTAGAATGGCCTCAAAGATTTTGTTGGAGCTAAAAGATTCACACCATTATATTAGAAAAATGTATTGAAATAAAAAACCCAATTATTTTCTTTGTTTTTAAACAAAGTTTGCTGCAAGTCTGATGTTACTGTACATAAGGTCTGGTGGCCGCTCAGTAGTTTCTGACGCTCTAGTATCAGTGAGTGGATCTGTCCTGGTGACTCTTGTGATTCTAAATGTGGCTGCGCAGTCAGCAGCGTTAGAGATATGTTTAATTAAAGGCCTTTCTGCCGGCTGCAAGGCGTCGGTAACCTGACTCTTTGGAGAGTGTGTGTGTCCGCCTCGCGTGTATGGCTTCAAATGAGGGAGATTACCAACATTTTGTTTTACATTTACACATGCTATGCTGATTGGAAAAAAAAAACCAAGAGAACAATTAAAGCAATATTCTAGAACTGCAAGTAAAATCTAAAAAGCTAGGTTTTGATCAGAAAATATAATTTAGAGAATAATTTAATAAAACGTTAGTATTTTGCCATTGTTTAATACTGGTATATTGCTACTTGACTACTAATGCACACAATCTTCTTTTAGCCATTAAAATTGAATTAAATATTATTTAATAAAAATAACAATTTATATGTCATTAAACCATTGGGTTTTTTTTGTGAATTAATATTCTCCTTATGTTATTGTTTTTTCTATTCATAATCTAGTTTTGAAAAAAAAGAACAAAAAAACTGTATATTATTCTGAAACATGTCTTTAAAGGGATAGTTCACTCAAAAATTAAAATTCTGTCATTAATGTCGTTCCAAACCTGTAAGACTTTCGTTCATCTTCAGAACACACATGAAGATCTTTTTGATGAAATCTGAGAGATTTCTGTCCCTCCATTGACAACTACGCAACTACCACTGTGACGCTTCAAAAAGTTAATAAAGAGATTGTAAAACGAATCCAATTTAAGCGGGTAGTCCAAATTTTCTGAAGAAACTCGATTGCTATGATGAGTAATTAATGGCAAAATTTTGGGGTGAACGATCCCTTTAATAAAATGGTTCTAACCATAAACGCATACAAATAGTTTGAGGGTCTTTTCTCTCACACGCAGGAACTGTGTAAAGACCCTCGACTATTTGTGGATGGGATCAGCACAAGAGATCTGCACCAGGGCAGTCTGGGTAACTGCTGGATGGTGGCAGCCACATCGTGTTTGGCAGCAGAATCCTCACTCTGGAAGAAGGTCAGATAATATTTACACACACACACACACAAAAGTTTGGGGGCTATACGATTTTTTTACGGGCTATAAGAAATTACTTTTATTTAGCAAGGATGCTAGCCTGGGAAAACCCAGACAACTTCCGGCAAATTTAGATTTGCTCTGAAAGTTAGTCTGGCAAAGAGCTCATTCAAGCCCATTTCCAATCCGTCGAAATCGAGGCACCAATCAGAAACGTTGGGGCGGGCTTTACACGATGACGACAGCGCTGGGATTTTGAAGCAGATTTTGTAGCCTACATTACAAAGATGGATGCCGCCGGCGAACATCACTCGTTCGGATCAGCTATCGCGTCTGTTTTAAGCGATTTGAACGTTTCCTTTTTGTTAAAAACCAAGCAAAGAACAACACTCGGAGATGTTTCTCCTCTGCTCTGCATACGTCATCTCCTTCATCGCTCTGATTGGGTTTAGGTCTATCCGCGACGTCCGTTGGTGACGCCCCCTCTGGAAATGATTTGTCTGTGACGCTTTGCCAGACCATAACTCAGTTACAACTGAGAATGGTCTGGTTTTAACCAGGCTACAAGGATGCATTAAATGAAGTTCCTAAACGTAAGTTAGGGAGGAGCGAGCCCATCCAATCTTTCAATCAACAAACAGAGTATATAAGCAGCCGCTTACCTCTCCCTAGTATCAGCTGTTCCAGTATCCCTCCACCTCCCCAAACTCCACCTTCATCTTAGGTACCTTGCCCTTTAATTAACAGGTCCTACATATAGCCACTGGGGGGTATATCAGAGCTCGAGTTGAAGCTGCTTCATCGAGCCCCTCTCCAGCGGACAGCAAGCCAAATAAGTTTAACCTAATATCTTAAAGATTTTATGGGCAAACGAACTCGTTAAATCAATATAAAGTGTAAAGACCTTTATAATATTGCAAAATTCAAATAAATGCTGTTTTGAACTTTCTATCTTGAAAAATATTTATCCGAATTTCCACAAAAATATTAAGTAGAACAACTGTTTTCAACAAATCAGCATATTAGAATGATTTCTAAAGGATCACGTGACACTGAAGACTGAACATTTTTAAATACATTAAACATCGGAAATATACACTATATATTGCTCATTTATCAAGATTTCACTCCTTACTTTTGTATTGTCTCATATTCAGGTGATCCCAGACCACGATGAACAGGAGTGGCACCCAAAGCGCCCGGATCTGTATGCTGGGATTTTTCACTTCCGTTTCTGGCGACTGGGCCAGTGGACAGATGTCGTGGTGGATGACCGCTTACCAGTCAGCGAGGAGGGAACGCTGCTCTTCTGTCGTTCTGCAACGCCACGGGAATTCTGGAGTGCTTTGCTGGAGAAAGCCTATGCCAAGTGAGACACTTGTGAAATAAGGCAGAATCTAAACATATCTGCACTTTCAATAAATAATGTGCTGGACTAGGACTGAAATTATGTCTACATACGTAGTAGAGAAAGCTCCTTTATTTCAAAATCCTATTATTATCTGTCTTTGCCAGGCTCAATGGGTGTTATGAGGCTCTAGAGGGAGGTAATACAGCCGAAGCTCTGGTTGATTTTACTGGTGGCGTCTCTGAACCACTGAGTCTGAACCAGGATGAGCTGATCAATCACGCTGACCAGAGAAAAATGCTGTTCCAGACACTAGCCCACGCAAACAGCCACAAAGCACTCATCACTTGTTCAATTCGGGTCAGAAATCATGAGGAAAAAACATTCTAAACACCCTCAAATCAAGCAAATACCACATGATAATTGGTCTGTGTGGCCTGATACCAAACAATGACTCATTTAACCATACAGCACTTATTACCTCTTTCATTTGTACACACTGTGTGTCTCTTTGTTGAAGCCAGCAGAAGGAGAGCAGGTGGAATCAGTTCTGGCCTGTGGACTGATAAAGGGTCATGCATACGGCGTGACTGCAGTCAGGAAACTGCGTATGTCGGAGACTCTGCATGTCGTGTGTAACGCAGCTCGTCTGTACATGGTTCGGATGAGGAACCCCTGGGGCACGGCAGACTGGACAGGAGCTTGGAGCCTGGGGTGAGTTCATGTGTGCCTATCTCTCTCAGAAACCCATAATCAACGATCATGCCACTGGTTAGCAGACCCCACAATTGAGTTCTTGACTTTTCCCATAGTGCGTTCTAGTGAGAAGAGGCTTCAAGAGCTTGTCTAATTAACATTGGCTAGCGATATTTAAGTGAGGTAGCAGGGTTTCCGCGCGGTAGTAAAAAGAATCCACCAAAATTAAGGCCCTTGAAAGGTAGTAAAAGGTAATAAATGCAATTTGACTTGGTAGTAAATTTTTCATTACCACCTCAATATGAGTTTCCATCAAAAAAATAAGGCTGTCTATGACGTAAATGTGTCTTATTAGTGGAATATTAAACGCAATATAGTAACATTAGCCGTGGTGCGCGAGCAGTGGATTGAGCGCGCAGCGGCACAGACGCGCGAGCTGGTCGAGCTCGAGCACATGCCTTCAAACAGACATCAGTGGAAAGTTTGTAGTTCAGTCGGATGTCAATGGCAAAGAAGATTAAAACGAGTCATCTAGCTTATTATTTACGTTAACTGACGAGAGAGAGAGCGCGCGCGCGCACTTCTGTTGAATGCTCCTGATCGTTCACTCAGCACGTGTTATTTGAATGAAAACTAAATCCTATATGTAAGTAAAGTAAAACATGACCTGTTACCTGATTTATGTATAACAAATGGTTCCCTACATTATTACTGGACGTGTGCAGGTCAAGAAGTTCCATGAACGCAAACATCCAAAGCGCGCGCTCCGCAAACCATCGCCTCAGCGCTCGAATACTGAAAATTGTCTTTCACGTCACAAAATTATGTAAAAACGCCCGTCTTGGCGAGTATCCTAGTAAACAAAGTTGGTTATATCTCATGTGAACGTAGCCATGTTCAAATGTGCGTTCGGTCTTAAAGGGGCAGCACTTTAATATACCTGCTACTGTGTTAATGTTAATCAAACAAAGGACAAATAAATTACTCACTGCTCTTGACTAAATGGTCTACCCTTTTCAACTTTACAAAAATATCCATCTATATTTAATTTATACAATAATGAATATGCAATTTTTTGACATTTGATTACTGTATTCAAATGTATGTACCAATCTACCCGAAAAACTCTAAAAACACTGTTTATTTCATTTGTAGCTTTTCTTTGTTCTATTGTATTTATTTGTCCTATTTGTAATTCGATTATTTTTTCTTATTTTGTTACTGACTGCTTACTTTTATTGGGCTGGTAGTTTTTGTTGTAGTATCAAAATTGGATTAAATAACTGGTATTTCACTGGTGTCTAAACATTTGTACCACTGACCCAATCTCAGCGCTGAGCCCTGCTGGAGCAGCTCTAAATATGTGCTGTGCTATTAAATGCAAGATAAAATATGATAGAGTAATAGAATGAACAGTGACAGAAACAGAAGCATGCTTTTCAGAAGGATTAATTAAGCATGAAAATATCTAAAGGAAATATATATTTGATGAACAAATTAAGCCAACTAATATGATTTATATTCTTTTGGTTTATCTACTAATACATTTAAAAATTACAAATGCAGTGAAAATTCAGGGATCGGTTACGGTATCGATATCGGCGAGTACCACAAATGAAAGTATTGGTATCGGTCTCGTTCTCGTTCTGCAAAAAGTGGTATCGGTGCATCCCTAATTGAAAATATTTAACGGGTGAGGGTGAGGGGGGAGCAGCTCCCTATTTTGTTGTTTTGCGATGCTAGCAGCACTACACAGATCACGGCAAATCATGCCAACTTAAGGTTAGCTGTCGTCGCACCATCTCAGCAGCAAACCAGTGCAATATTTGAAGCACATTTAGAGATGTGATGAAATAAATTGCTGTTTTGGGATAGTAATTTCACTGCTTAAGTCTGCGTGTGTGAGAATGTGTGTTTGTGGGTAAGTGTGTGTGATGTGACACACTTTATTATACATTTTTTTTTAATGTTTATTGTTGTTAAGTGTCATTTGTTTTTAAGAAGTGCCAAGGTTTTTCTTCACCTTATTAGGGCTAAGGGCTAACGTTATGGTTAGGATAACTCAAGGGCTAGGGTTCAGATAAGGACAACTGAAACTCAACTCGACACTAATATTGTCATTGTCAATTATGTTTTTTTTTTTTGTAATGATCACAATTAAACATTAGTGTACCTAATATGTATTATGTGTGTGACAGTGTCACACTTATACCTTATAGTAAGTAGTAAGTGGTGCTTTGCATACCCCTCCCACACCCCCCAAAAAAGGGCTGCTGCTTGATGTCGTGTAGGTAGTAAAAAAGGTAGTAAAATGTAGTAAATTCATCTCTATGATTCCTGCATAAACCGTGGGTAGGCACTATTGTAGCGAGTGTTCGATTTTGGATTTGTGTATTCAAGCTAAGAAGCTTTACCTCCAGGGGAGCAATTCTTTAACGTGGGGTGTTAATATAACAGTACAGAGCCTTGAAATGCAGAGGTTGTGAGTTTGAGCATGGTTTTAGGATTCAAAAGAAATTCAAGTGGGAAAACAAATAAAGAGCCAATGTTGGTCTTTCATTTTAGACTATACTAGAACTCTGGACTTACTGGAAAGTCTTTATTCAAGGGTTATCATGAAAGTCGGGTCTAACATTGACTGGCCATTTAAACACAAGGTGCTAATCTTTCAAGAGTTTGAGACATGGAAGTTGGGACTGGTGTATTCAAGCTCCATATAGGGCATTTCTGTAATCGACATTTTGGGTTGGCATTCCCTTTGTAATACACCTTTGCAACACTAGGTCCAGTGGCGCAATTGGTTAGTTCGAGCCTCATCTGGAGCATGGTTTTAGGATGCAAGAGACTTTCTAGTGAGAGAAAAAAACTATTTAATCTTTATTTGAGTCTGACAGTAGCATATGTGCTAATCTTCCAGTGAGTGGGACTTGGAGGTTTGAGCTTAAGCTAAGTAGCCCACATACTGAAAGTTTCAGTTTGGCTTTTTCCTATGGTATTCATGTCTCCAGGGACACAATCAGTCAGCATGTGGTACTTAAAATGCAGTAAAAAGCAAATCAATGCCGTGGTTGTGTGTTCAAGCCTCACCTGGAGCATGTTTTTATAGGTTCAAAAGGCATTCAAGTTCAAAAACAGATTAAGGGCTAACATAACTGGCCTTTCATGAAAGACAGACATTTCAATATGACAAGAGTTCAAGGGCTAATGTGAAAAACCATTCCAACTTTTGTTGGCCATCTTCAATCGAGACAGTCACTCTGTAGCGCATGTGCTAATGTTCCAACAAGTGACACTTGGAGGTTCGGCTTTATATTTATATTTAAGCTTAGCCAAGTAATATAACCCAGGCCCAAGCTTTTTCCCATGATATTTTGTGACATAATTCTTTGAAAACCGCTCCAGTGGTGCAATCAGCTCATGATACTTATAAAGCAGTACAAAGCAGAGCAATGTTGTGGGTTTAAGCCTCACCAGGAATGTATTTTTTAGGATGCAAGAGACATTTGAATCTAGAAAGAAAAAGAGTTTGGATCTAACGCAAAAGACCAGTCTAACATTGACTGACTACCTTCAATTGAAACGGAAAATCTTTAACGTATGTTGTCGAATGAGACTTTTCAAATCACTTTTCAAAATTTTACAACAGGGACAAACTATGATGAAAGTGTTTGAGATTTAATGCTTGTGATCTCTTCATTGTGTTCACACGGTTTCCCTTCACAGGTCTCCTCAGTGGCAGCAGCTGAGCCGCAGAGAAAGGGAGAAGATGGGCCTTATTGTCCGAGATGTTGGAGAGTTTTGGTAATGTAAATTAAGCTACAATTAGGGATGTACCGATATGAACATTTTGGCCGATACTGATAACCGATAATTCTTTATATTTGAAAGCTGATAACAGATATATTGGCTGATTAAACTAAATCAAAATTTTTATATAATTTTTAAGAGCCTGATTACAAAAACAAAAGTCTCACCATTAAAAGCCACATCCCAAGCACACAATTATAATGTTCTCATTATAATTTTATGTAGCCTATATGAAATGTATTGGAATGTATTTATGTATGTATGTACTGTATTTTCCTTTTGCAAGTGATTCCAATCATATTTCAAGCAATTCAAAGACATCATGGAGAACAGTGCGCATCTGAAGTGTCTCAGGAAATAATCCATTATTTATCAGATTTAATATATCTGCCAATGACGATAATAAAAATGAAAATCAGCCAATACCGATATATATCGGTGTATATATATTGGCATCCCTAGCTACAATATTTCAATATGTATGTGTATTTGGCAAAAAAAAAAAAAGTAGTAGAGATTATTCTGTTGTGAAACATGTTTTGACTCAATATTGTACATTTCTCGTTTTCTTCAGGATGGAGTTTGAGGACTTCTGTCGTTACTTCACAGACATGGTGGTGTGTAGGTTGGCAGAAAAATCCTTCCTCTGGCCACAGACTCACTGGAGGGAGGTGTGCTGCCACGGGGCCTGGACCTACGCATCCGGGAACCCGCTTCCTTCCTCATCTTCTTGTCGTCTGAACATCAAGAACCAGAAGCCTTCAACAGGGCTCCAGTGGTCCAAACAAAGGCCAGCTCAGAGACGAGATAAAAAAGAGCAAAGACTGAGTGAAAGAAAGAAGGAGGGACCAGCCCAAGGAGAAAAACAGAGAAAGAAAGAGCGTGCAGAAGTAAAACCAAAGCAAATGAAGGGAGGAAAAGAGCGTGTGAATAAACAAGGAGGGGTGGAGAGGAGATGGGAGAGGGAACTTGACAGGAGAAGTCGATGTGGAGGATGTATCAATCACAGAGACACGTTTCTACACAACCCCCAGGTGAATAACTCTGGGAATTTCTCAACCAAAATGATATTAAAGTATATGTATAGTATATGGTTAGGTTTATATTTAGGGTTAATGGAAAAGTCCCTTTGAGAAAATTCAACCTGCTCATTTTGCTATAAGTGTCAATTATTGCAGAGCTAAAACAGACTTTAATGAATCATTCCTGTGGTATCTAAAGCCCTATTCGGACGGGACTTGTTTTCATGGAGGATTTTGGAGAAATTTGTCTTTCACAGGCTTTTTGTGATTTTAATCCTGTCCGAATCCATGTCTGTTTTTCTCACTCAACCTCAGTAAAACTTCTAGAGCAAATCACCTACTGTTTTTCGGCCAACTCAAAGGTCCTCTGAGAAATCTCATCCCGTCGAATGTGAATGTCTGTGATTGCAGATGTTGTGTTTTTTGACATACCTGAGCTATAGATATTCCCTAATTTCACATTCACATGCTTGTCATTCATCTCTCTCTCTCTCTCTCTCTCCATCCCTCTCTTAGTTCATTTTTGAACTGGTTGGAGACGGGGCAGAGGTGTTGATAAGTCTGCAACAGGAGGACAGGAGGATGAAAAGGAGGGAAGGAAGGGGGGAGAACCTACCAATCGGCTTTGAGGTTCTAAGGGTAAGTGACCGAGTACTCAGAGATCTACAAAGAACAGATTTTGACTGTGTCTGTTTCACTTATGTGGATTTTGGGGTTTCTTTAATTTTGTACAAACAAAAAAATCAGTCTACTCAATATCACACGTTCCTAATATATCAGCTGATACCCCCCAGCTAACTAAAATATATTTGAAGAATGTTTTGCTAATGTTCTCATGAAGTTATGTAAATGTTATTTTTGAAATTTTTGAAATGTTTTTTCTTGGTTAGGAAACATTCTATTTTACAGGAATGTTACCTTTGAATGTTCCCTGAACATTCTTAAAAACCAGATCATTTTGAACGAACATTCTATTAACGTCGCTGGATGAACTTTGAGAGAACTTTGCCAGAACGTTAGCTTAAGTTCTGAGAATGTTCCCTGTCCTAGCCGGGCCTCTATTTTTCTTTCCGTCAGGTGGAGGTGAATCGTGTGTGTCGTGTTCAGTGTTTATGTGAGCAGGCTGCTAGCTCTGTGTATATGGACTCCCGTAGCGTCACTTTGCGTGTGACTCTTGGTCCTGGATGCTACGTCATCCTCCCCACTACTTTCCAGCCTGGTGCCACTGGTCGGTTCCTTCTGCGTTTTTTCTCACACTCACACGTGCGTCTCAGGTACAGGAGATTGGGCCACTCTGTGAATCTGCTGTTTTGCATTCAAATAAGCTACTGATAAGTAAAAAAACGTAGTAGTAGCCTTGTAGTTTTAAGCAGGGCCGTCACTAAAGGTGGTGACGATTCTCAGGCCTCCCATCACTCACTGTCTCTACCTATTCTTTTATTTTGTCTACTGTCTTCAGGGAGTTGAAGGAAGAGCAGCCTGCTCCTTCAGTCTGGCAGTGTTGTATTCCTGAGCCCAGCGCTGTAACTACAGTCCATCTGCTCAAAGCATCTGTCCTTAGCCATCCCAAACAAACAGGTTCAACAACTCTACAACTCATAACCAATTGACCAATAGAACAACAAACAGGACTATGATTTTAGTGAGCATTTTATGTTTGGGTCCATTCATTTATAAAAAAAAATGGGTTAGCAGACCTAGCAGTCTTAGGGTGTGTTCACACTTCTAGTTCGGTTCTCTTGGTGCATTTGGTCCGGACCAAAAAACAAAATGATACATTTAGTCCTGGTTCACTTAGCGTTCACACTGTCATTTTTAACACCGAACCTAAAGATAAAAAAAGGCTTTTATGACGTATATTTTGCAACAGAAACTTGTCAAACATCCAAAACCAATGCTGTGTGCTTGGCTAAAAGCGCTCGTATGTGAAACAGCGAATCCCTCTGTCACACACACACACACAAAGATCTGCTGCGAGGAGACCCATCTTTTCAGCGTTCTCGGTCCGCTTGTTTGGTGGTTCGGATGTCAGCGTTCACACTTATTCAAATGAACCGCACTAACAGAGCAATCGCACCAAGGTTTGATTTAATCCAACCAAACATGCCAAGTGTGAACACACCCTTTGTTATAACTAATAAAATTAAAAGAGAGCAAATTGGTCTTGAAAACATCTTTGAAAATGAAAGAAATAGTCAGGTAGTAGAACATTATGTAAAACATTCTAACAAATAGAAAATTCTGTCATTATTTACTCACATTCATGCTGATTCATGTTTATAATGAAATAATCCCATTTAAGAAAACGGTTTTAATTCATTCATATGTGTGTGACCCTGGATCACAAAACCAGTCACAAGTCGCACTGGGTATATTTGTGGCAATAGCCAACAATACATTATATGGGCCAAAATTATCAATTTTTCTTTTATGCCAAAAATCATTAGGATGTTAAGTGAAGATCGTGTTCCATGAAGATATTTAGTCAATTTCCTACTGTAAATATATAAAACATTTATTTTTGTGAGTGAACGCAGCACAATCGCGAACATAAATGCACAACTTTAAATGCGATTTTCTCAATGTTTCGATTTTTTTGCACCCTCAGATTTCAGATTTTCAAATAGTATCTCGGACAAATATTCTCCTATCCTAACAAACCACACATCAATGGAAAACTTATTTATTCAGCTTTCATGCTATGTATACATCTCAATTTCAAAAAATGTACCCATGTGACTGGTTTTGTGGTCCAGGGTCACATTTGGGTAATAGGCTCTTTCTGCTTCCACAGTTGTTAGGAAGCATATTTTATTTCTAGCATTGAAGAAGCACTGTTTCAAATTTAATTATACTCTATACCTATACACTCTTAGAAGAAAAGGTCCTATATAGAATCGGATTCTTTATAGTTCAGTCAAGAACCCTAGGGTTCTATATAGAACCCCATTGAACCCGTTTAAGAGTGTATATATTCCAGCTCCTGATGTGTATGCTGTAATCCGGTGTGAGGAAGACTCTGTCAGGACTAGAATTTTCCAAAAAGATGGAAGCCCTGAATTCAACACCAAAGCCATATTTTACAGCAGGAACCCAAAGTCAAAAATCTCCATTGAGGTCAGATGCTATCCTACATTATATATTGATAAAGTTTGTATATGAGGCAAAGGGTAATTGTGTGTGTTGGATTATGCATAGCTGTGGAAAAGAGGCTTGCTGTTGGACTCGTTCCTGGGTGGAGCACGACTTCAGACAGGAGGAAATGAACAAGGACAAAACAGAGTGATTGACTTGCAGGGTGGCCAATCACGGGGCTGTGTTTTTGTAGAGACCTCCTCCAGCCAGTGCCTAACAGACCTGTGACTGGCTGGTGTGCTCAAGGTAATGACTGATGATATATCATCAATGAACTGAACACGACAGACAACTACATTTCATAACTAAACAACAACTAAACTTCAGCACAGAATCCATGTACACCATGAACGTCTTACAGGGACAATCCCCCTCGAGCATCAAGGGCTCAATGATGAAAACGGTTTGTCCTAAAGTCATCATATCTGCCGGACACTCATTATTGAACGATATTATTGATTTGACTGCACTGACACTATTGGATGAAAACTGAACCGAGCTGGTGAAATGAAGTAATTTAATAATTGATGATCGTTACAACGGAACTAAATCAACATTATCTGCCAGGGCAAAAAAGTTTACAGATATTTCCTTTAACACCTGTAGATTTGAAAATCGTGCTTTTCCCCATTATTCGCCTTTGGCTAAGCCCCGCCCCCCTTAGTTACTGTTGCTACGTCCGACAAACAAACTTCATCTGGGCTCTGGTATCAACATGGCGTATGCTGTGACAGCTCTTCCTGCTGAAATTTGATCAAACTTTTATAAAGCAGCAAATAAAGTGTCCGATAGAAGTAGGCAAAAGGGGCTGCAATATACGTTCGAAGGCTATATTCACGACATACAGGTGAAACGCAAGGAACAACAAGGCATCCAAACAGAGGCAAAAGCTTATCGGTCACAGTCAACCAATGAGCCACCGCATATCCTACTAATGGAGACGGAGGCTGGGACTCACAATATCAAGGAGCAACACTGTTCATGCAAAGCTGGGTAGGTCTCTATTCACTTCTATAATCGTTATTACAAAGCAAACGGACTACGCGAGTATAACGTTGTATTTATTAGCAGCGTGTGCTAGACGACACTTGTCAGGATTTGACTTTGGGTTTGTGAAGGGACAAAAAACGCACACCCCCCTCCAACCTCTCTGGGAAACGCGTATCTGTGTTACAAATGCCCCAGGCACAACGTTTAACCATATTTATGATAAAACTACGACGGTAATAGCCGGACGAGACCAAAACAATGAGACGCCTGTGTTAAAGTCAATGGAGCGCTGTGAAAAAGTGTCGGACCTCTGTGGGAGCTCGTTCTTGGCTGCGCTGTGATTGGTCAATCTACATTCTAGGGTGTGGCTTAGCCAAAGGCGAATTGTTGAATCACGGAATCATATTGTTGAATATACATGCATCACAGAGAGAAACAGGCATAGAGGAATAAGGCTTCAGGTGAGGAGGTCTTCATTCCAGATTTCTCTGTTCCCCATTTCTCTATTCCCTCACCCAATCATCCCTGCTGTAAAGGGTTTATTGGTGTTTCTCCTCCCTCACCCCCTCATCTCTATAGCCCCTTTCACACAACGCGTTGATCCCGGGAAATTGCCAGAACGCCTTCTGTGTGAACGCAAACACGACCCGGGATTGATGCCGGGATCGATGCAGGGTTGGGGACCTAGTAACATTGCCGTGTTCAGTCCCGGAACGGGCGCTGTGTGAACAAAAGCCGTAACCAATGCCCTGTCGTAATGATGACGCTGAAGCCGGGATCGTTCACCAGCGTGAAACGGTATGTAATGCACTAGTTTATGATCTAATCAGAGAAAAAAAATGCACAAGCGTGGTTTACATTACGTCACATCGATGTCACGTGTCTTTACGGGATTTTTACGGGTTGTGTGTGAATGCACTCTTGGATTCCGGAAAATCACTGAAAGTGTGAATGAACCAAAATCAAACTTTACTTTACTCAAAATCAAACGGTCACTTTATCCGTGTATTTTACGGAATCTCTGTGTGAAAGGGGCTTATGTTACTCCTTCCTCTCACCCCGCCATGCCTCTGTCCTTGATTGAGCTTATATACACCACTGAGTGACTTTCAACTTCCTTGTAAGGTTGCAAAACATGTTGCTTAAGTTTAAAATGGAACGTATACCTCATGCTTACACATGATACAATCCACTTTCCATATTAAGAAACTATCCTCGGTGTATACATTTGTGGTACATTTGCATCAGTTGAAAAACGTTCCTTTCCTTGTAAAGAACATGCCAACTGTACACTTGATGTATCATCATCAGAGGAACCTTTGCTCAGTGAATGTTGCATTGCACACATGCCTCTAAGTATATACTCATATATATATATATATATAATCAATATATAACTCTCCCAGCTCTCTGCTCAGCACACATGTACAAACATACTCTGACTTCACAAAACACATTATGAAATGATTATGAAAATGAATGAAGAAAAATAATACTCAAGAATAACATTAAACAATACAATTTTAGTCTTCAACACCTAAAACACAACACAATGCAATGCATAATTCAAAATAGGGGTAAAACCCCTGTGTAAACTCAATACGGAAGATTCTTTTATATTAACACATTGTGCTCCTATTTTATGGACTTTTCCATTAGAGTGCACTAGATATAATTACACTAATCTATAATTATGTCTAATTCTAACATCTTAAAATGGCCCTCATCTCTCATTTAAATTCTGCAAAACATCTAAATTTAAATCTGTCAATTCAATTCAGTTACTTAATTCAGTTCATGACACACATTGTTTCAACAGAAAATGCTTGTTTAATATTTAAATGAATCTGTGAACTTGCCAAAGCTTGTAGTTTTTGTACTGAAATATTTCAGTCAGTTTTGTTTGTATGTGTGCGCGCCAGTCTGAATAAACTAAATGGCTAACGGGAAGACTAATGAAAAAGTAAGTAAACAGCTCGACCACTTAGATATCACAAAATCAAACCCGAAACAGCCTGAAAACATGTTGACTGTGTGTTTTTCTTTTAGTGAGCAATCAGCTTGAGGAAATTAAAGGTAAATCTTTGTGTGTGTGATCACTGTTTACCCAGCTTGATGACTGATGATCCGACAATAAGTTGACTATTAAGAAGAACAGCTGAACATCAATACACAAATAAAATATGTTGTTTAAATTGTTTCTGCCTTTAGTTCATATTTTGGAATAAACATACAAATGCTTAAAGGGTTATGTAGTGCCACTACAGAGCCTGTACTGACGTTCTTTGACCCAACAAAGAGGACAAAGATCTCGACAGATGCCTCCAAAGATGGACTGGGTGCAGTTCTACTGCAAGCAGAGGGAGAGAATTGGAGGCCAGTCGCATATGCCTCGAGAACGATGACTCCATCTGAATGCCGACACGCACAGATAGAAAAAGAGTGCCTGGGTTTAGTGTATGGAGTGGAAAAATTTCACGGCTATGTGTACGGGTTACCGACATTTGTGGCAGAGACCGATAACAAGCCATTAATCGCCATCATTAAAAAGAACCTAAATCAAATGTCTCCAAGAATCCAACGACTGATGATGCGACTGCAGAGGTATGATATGGAGCTAATGTACACTCAAGGAAAGTATCTAGTTCTGGCAGATGCTGTGGAACAGAGTGGAGCATGTGAAACTTCCACAGAGGCTGATGTGACTCAGCATGTGAACATGGTAGCTGAAGCTCTTCCAGTCACAGATGCAAAACTCAAACAAATTGCAAGTGAGACTGAGAAGGATAAATGTCTGCAATTGGTCAATGCACATCTGAGTGAAGGTTGGCCTAGAGGAGAATGTGCGCAGTACTACAACATCAGAACAGAATTGAGTGTTGTCAAGGGACTTCTGCTGAGGCAGAACAGGATCATTATTCCTCAGTCACTGCGACAGGAGATGTTGAAAAAACTGCATGAGGGTCACCTTGGAGCAGAAAAATGTAAAAGGAGGGCTAGAACTGCAATCTATTGGCCAGGAATAAACGCAGACATCGACAGGATGGTGTCAACCTTTGAAACTAGCTTGAAGCATCATGCTAAGCAACAGAAGGAACCAATGATCATTACGGATACACCTGATGAACCATGGCAGAAAGTTGGGACTGACTTGTTCTTCCTGGATGGACAAAACTATTTGCTGATGATAGACTATCTGTCAAACTATCCAGAGATTGCGTTGCTTCCTAATACATCTTCTGTGAGTGTGATAAAACACATAAAATACATATTTGCGAGACACGGCATTCCGCAGGTGGTTTGCAGTGATAATGGGCCGTGCTACAGTGGCAAAGACTTCAAGAAATTTGCTGAGGAATATGGGTTTCGACATGTGACATCGAGTCCATTATATCCGCAGTCGAATGGAAAGGCAGAGAAAGGAGTACACATAGTTAAGTTACTACTCAAGAAAGCAGTGGACAGCCAATCAGATCCTTACTTAGCTCTGCTGAATTTTCGTGCTACTCCATTGGAACATGGTGTGTCTCCTTCTGAAATCCTGATGGGGCGCAGATTAAGAACCACACTTCCTTGCTTTGCAACACCAAACAAAAACAAATACCTGAAAAGAAAACAAAAGCACCTGAAACAGAGACAGAAAGCTAATTATGACAAGGCATCAAAAAGTCTAGAACCTCTCTCCAATAATGACACATAAGACTTGAGGATTGCAGTACCTTGACTAAAAGAGCCACAGTCCTGGAGGAGGTGAACCCAAGATCTTACACTGTCAGGACAGAGGATGGTCAAATCCTGAGGAGAAATCGGAGAAGCTTGTTAAAAACAAAAGAGACAATACGAGAGGATACATATACAGGTGACACAGACTGTGCAGAGTCAACAACAACATCTGACACACTTCCAGTATTGGATAACAAAGAGCCAGCTGAAGAAATACGTTCAGATTTGCATTCCCCTGTAATGAGAAGATCCAAACGCACAGTAAAGCCTCCTGAGAGACTGAACCTCTGAGTATTGCTCAAACATGTCATAAGCAGTTGAATGTTCATAAAAAGAAAGACAAAAGGAAATGTAATCGGTTGATTATCATTACTGTGATTGTAATGTAAATAATTCTTGAAATTATTGTTTGATGCATTATATCTTGTATAATGTGTATAGTGTTTGCTTAGTGGTTAGATAATATATAAGTCATTAGTTGTAATAACTTGATCTTTATGTCTAATGGAAAGGGGATGTAGTGATAGTGTAGTTGTGAGTACAGAAACTAACCACTAGGTGTCAGTAGCAGCATTACACTTGACTGCAGAGTGTGCAGACGAAGAGTTAGTGAAGTGCATGTGTTGTTGCTGTTCCTGCTCACGATCTGAAAAGATAATAAACGACAAGTTCTGTTATACAAATGTTTCATTACTGAAATAAGAAACATTACAGGTTAGTTCACCCAAAAATGAAAATGATTCTCGTCGCTTGATAAACTTAAGGTTGAGCCACTGTAGTCACTTGGACTATTTAAAAAAAAATGTTTTTACAAACTTTTCTGAGCAGACAGATATCAATTACCTAGCAGCCTATTTAGGAGGGAGACAGCTCTTAGATTTACTAAAAAATATCTTAATTTGTGTTCTGAAGATGAACGAAAGTCTTACGGGGTTGGAACAAAAGGGAGAGTAATTACTGACAGATTTTTCATTTTTGGGTGAACTAACCCTTTAAAACACTTACTTGATTTATACTTGGTTTTAATAAATAGAACAATACAAAAATACTAAAAAAGAGAATTGTATTTGGTTTATTTTTTGATGCAATGTAATATTTATTTAACCAGAAAAATGTGACAACATTAAGTTTAGTGCGCAGCTTATAAATAATACAGAATTCTGTTGGGGGTTTTTTTAATGTAAAAATTCAGAAAGTTTTCTGTGATGGGTAGGTTTAGGGGTAGAATATACAGTTTGTACTGTAAAAACAAAATCATTGAATGTCGAAAGTCCTCATAAAACATCTGTGTGTGTTTGCCAAGGCCGTACAAAGCCCTGGGCCTAAAAATTAAACATCAAGAAGACCCAGTTTGTAAAAAAGCCCATGTTCAGCTCGTGTTCATTTATTATAAAGGCTGTGCAGCTATTATGTTGGTCATTGATTTGAATGTGAGGAGGTGTGGTTTAATCTGAGTTCGCGCGAAAGCGGATCATATTTTTTCCGTTCGGATCCTGAGGGAAAGCTGTGGTCCTGCAATCTTACCTGTAATGCAGTAAAATAAGATATTATATGATATAATAGATTAAAATCTCTTTCTGGAGCGCCTTCACTTTGTGAACTGCAGAATAGAATATTTGGTAACACTTTAGAATACGGTTCCTTCGTTAATGAATAACTACACAGGAACAAATGAGTAACACAATATTAACGATCTAGTAATTAACTAACAAGAAATTCTGATTAACAAATTAGTAAGTAACAGCGCAGAGATGAAAGTGGTTGTTCACTATTAACTAATCAATAACTACTTTTTTTTAATGCTTCCAACTACTGTAAGAATCATGCTAACTAACTAGTAATGACTCAAGTCTTATACTACATACTAAAGGAATGACTAATTATTTGGATCTGTATTCTAAAGTGAAGATCACGGTAACTAACTAGTAATTACTCAAGTGTTACTACATACTTCTAAAGGAATTACCAATTCTTTAAAGCTTTTAAGGTTTTTGGTGAAGTTTTAGATAGTAATTCCCATAGAAGTATGTAGTAACACTTGAGTCATTACTAGTTAGTTACCATGATCTTCACTTTAGAATACGGATCCAAATAATTAGTCATTCCTTTAGAAGTATGTAGTAACACTTGAGTCATTACTAGTTAGTTATCATGATTATTACATGAAAAGCCAATCCTAAAGTGTAGAATCTTCCAATCCTTCACAAGATATTTGCACACACGTATGAGGTAGGAGACATTAATAAAATCTTCTTTTTTTTTGCGAGGTATGTTAAATAATAAAATCACTGTATTTGGTATTTGGATGGCCGATAACTCAATATGTTCCAGCCGTCACCGTGACTCTGGCCAATTGTCTGGTATTCCTCTGGACTGGCATTGAATCACTACAGGACAAGTAAGGTCCCGACAACTGCATTTAAAAAGCCATTTCTTTAAAATTATTCAGTTGATAAATAGTTCTCTAGGAGAGAGCATAGGCTAATTATTTCCCAAATCATAAGTCTGCTATGCTATTACATATTGATAAACCTTGTGTATTTGTTTATAGCAGTTATTAATGTTAATGTAGTACTAGTCATTTGTCCTGCATTAGTTATTGATTAGTTTTGCATGAACTATTAATCTTCTTCAGTAGTTCTCTGGGAAGCATAAAAAAATAGTAGTTATCAATTAGTTAATAGTGAACTACCACTTTCATCTGTGCGCTATTACTTACTAATTCGTTAATCAGAATTTCTTGTTAGTTAATAGTAGTTACTAGATTGTTAATATTGTGTTACTCATTTGTTCCTGTGTAGTTATTCGTTAACGAAGGAACCGTATTCTAAAGTGTTACCGAATATTTGTGCTCTTGATTGGCAGCGGATGGTATAAACTTCGTGCTGAAGTTTCCATAGTGACGATTCTTGAATGTGCGTCACTGAAGATTGTGAGTTACATTTCAGTATTCATTTCATTATATTATTATTATTGTGTCACTTATTCACTGTTTAGCTTGATGTACGGCTGCTACATTATATTTTATGTTATATGAGAGTGCGGTTACCTGATTGTGTGAAATATTATGTTAATAGTGGCAAATGTGATCAGCCATTATATAGAGCTGTAATGTCTCAGCATTTCTGCCGTGTTAATTACACATCTATACAGTTTTATGTTACTGAGTGATTACGTTATTTGTTTATTGTAGAACCACATTTGGGAGTCATATATCAGCGAGATAAATATTCAGTAGTACACATCCTAGATTATACACTTGCATTTATCATCGTGGAGGATTCACCATAACGTTACATCAGGGCCCGAGACTGCAGTTCGACGACCAACGTCACAAAGCTGGACATCTGAACATCTTAAAGAACTGTAGAGACTACACGGACTGTTGCAATCTTTGTTTCACTGCCTAATCACAAGACCAGCTAACATCTGTATCCTTGAAATTCAAATCTGTTGAAACAATTTATTATTTTGCGCAGGCCTACGTTCTTCATACATTTTCTTTGCATTTGTGTAATTCTTTGATGGTGAACATGTACACAGTGTGTTTGATTATTGTCATTCAACAATATTAAGAGTAAAATAGAACAATTTAGTACAACTGCTTGCTCTTCATTACTCTCGTGGTCATCGGACATTAAAATGTGGTAATCGACCCTCTGAAACGGTTGGCATCGTAATAGTAATTAGTGCAGTACAGTTCCTTTTGTACACAGGTCCTACACCAGTCTCAGGAAAAGAGTCTTCGAAGTCTGAGACCTAACTCCTGGTTTACAGAGCCTTTGTCCTCCCCATCGTGCTGTATAGAGCCGAGTCATGGACCACCTACAACCATGTAACAATACCATCAATGATCCTTACGAAAGATTCTGAGGATCAGCTGGGAGGACAGTCACACCAACATCAGCGTCTTGGAGGAAGCCAACATGAGACGTCTATGCATCACCACTACAATAACGCAGTACCAACGTCGATGGACAAGCCATGTCATCCGCATATCCTATACACGTCTTCCCAACCAGATACTGTACTCCCAGCTGAAGGAAGGTCATCCAGCCACGGGAGGGCAAAAGAAACATTACAAGGACAATGTCAAGGCCATTCTGAAGAAATTCCACAACACATCGACCAACTGGGAACACATTGCACTGGATTGAAGCTCCTTTAAGACATCCGTGCATGAAGGTGCAGCACGTCATGAAATAGAACGCAAGGAGAAAGACAAAAAGGCCGAACCACCACAAACGATGATCACTGTATCAACATACTTGGCCTCTACAGCCATCTGAAGACCCACAAGCAGACCCAACATACAGGAGAGTCATACTCGCCTCGAGTGACCAGCGATGATGATGATGAGTGGAATTCTTGAACACATGAACTGAAAACAAGGCAAAAGCAATGAAAGTTATTTTATATTTAAAAGAATAGTGTTATAGGTAGTGTGTGTATAATCCACCAAGAGAGAGATGCATGATGCAGAACGAACAGGAACCATAAAGCACTACACAGAAGAATATAACATTAACATAGGACAAGGAGCTGAGGAAAACTAGGCTTAAATACAGAAGGGAAGATAATCAACAGAACAGGGAACAGGTGTGTAACTTAATTAGAAACCATTAGAAACAAACAAGGAACTAGAACTCAGGCCTTGTACACACTAATATCTTTTCATTTGAAAACGTACTCGGTTACTAACGTAACCTCAGTTGTCTCTAGAAGAGGGAACGAGTACTGCGTAATATCTTACGCTAGGGGAAAACCTCTTTTCCTCGAGATATTGAAGCCAAAAAAATTATCCTGAATTTTGAATTATTGCAAAACGCGTTGCAGCAGCATACAGACATAGGCAGGCGGCTCAGCGTGCCTATTGGCTGTCCTGCGGCAACTGCAGCAGCCTATTGAGAGCGGCCCTTTGGTGACGGTCCAATGGGGGCACTTCGCGCCCATTTTGTAATGCTCGCGCCCAAAGGGGCGTGGTCTAGCCCTATAAAGATAGCTCGATGGGCTGATCTCACTGGTTTTTCATCACCGAAGCGAACCAGCGCGTAGCAGGCACGGCAAGATACGCAGTACTCGTTCCCTCTTCTAGAGAGAACTGAGGTTACGTTAGTAACCGAGTATGTTCTCTTACGAGAGGTTCTCTCGTACTGCGTAATATCTTAAGCAAGGGGAACACTATGCAAAACGCCGTGCATGCGGGGATCCAACACCAAGGTCCCAAGGGCAGGTGCCCTGGGCTCATATAGTGCATAATCACCATGAACTCGGAGAGTCTGAGAAGAGAGGCTAGAAGCATCATTCTAAATAATTTAGCCATAAGAATGGCTATTTATTATAATAGTGCTACACACAGTTAGGGTGAAGAGAACTTCAGCCTGTACTGAGTGATAGTATGGGCATTATTTTTCCTCGGGAAAAACTCACAGCCCGTTGAGCAGTGCTCAAGCGAGTGCAGTGCTCAAGCGAGTGCAGTACTCTGCGCCGAACGACGGGGCAGGAGGTGCTTGACTTTAAACCGACAGCAATTTAGCGGGAACGTCTAGGTTATAAAACCTTATAAATGTAGACGGGGAGGCCCAGCCTGCCGCCATACAGATATCTTGTAAGGAGATCCCACTAGACCACGCCCACGATGAGGCCATGCCTCTGGTGGAATGTGCTCTAACACCCAAGGGGCACTCCAGTCCCTTTGTAGTGTATGCCATTGCTATGGTATCAACTATCTATCTGGATAGGGTCTGTTTCGAGGCGGCTAGGCCCTAAGTGCGGCCGCCGAATGAAACGAAAAGCTGCTCAGTCTGTCTGAAAACAGATGAGCGAGATACGTAGGCCTTTAACGCCCTAACTGGGCAAAATGCTGCTATGGCCGCCACGTACACCTTGAGCGTGGATGGGGACCTGCTCTTATCCAGTAGCTCTTGAAGGAAGGAAAGTACTTCCGTTACCCCGCTGCTTGTGGGTGGAAAACCTCAGGTTTTGCACCAGTTAACAAACACTGACCACTTAGAGGCATAGAGGCGTCTGGTAGACGGTGCTCTGGCCTGCATGATGGTGTTTAGCACTCCCTCGGGGAGGTTTGCGGGTACCCGTTGATGGCCCATGCGTGCAGGGCCCACCGTTCCGGGTGAGGATGCCAAATTGAGCCCCCGGCCTGAGAGAGGAGGTCTTTCCTCGTCGGAATCGGCCATTGGGCAGTGCTCGTCAGCTGCATCAGGACTGGGAACCATGCCTGGTTCGTCCAGAGCGGAGCCACGAGGAGCACAGAGCATCTGGTTTCCCTGATTCGTTCCAACACCTGAGGCAGGAGCGAGACCGGGGGAAAAGCATAGAGCGGGCAGCTGGGCCAGACGTGGGCCAGTGCGTCCTTGCTCTTTGAGAAGAATTTCGTGCAGTGAGCGTTCTCCCGGGACACGAATAGGTCCACCTGTGCTCTGCCGAACATCTCCCACAGCAGGAGGATAGTCTGCGGGTGCAGAGACCATTCCCCAGCTGGTATATTGTTTCTGGACAGTCTGTCTGGCCCCAAGTTCAGGAGGCCAGGCACATGTGCTGCTCTCAGTGAGCGCAGATTGTGCTGAGTCCAGACCAGAATGCGCTCTGTCAGTCTGAAAAGGTTTCGAGAGCTGACACCGCCCTGGCGATTTATGTAGGATACCACCGACATGTTGTCCGAGCGGACTAGTACGGGTGTTACGGCCCTTTATCTAGCTTGGCTCGTTAAATCACATACAAGACAAGGACCGAACATATTTAATAATCACAGACGATTGAGTGGTATTCAGACGTAAATCACGCCATAATTTTTAATCCAGTCCACAACAGACAAAGGACAGAGCACCCCATAATAAACAACAAACAAATAAACAACACAGGTAGGGCAACAGAAAGAAACATAATCCCTTAACTAAGCCTATCGTAGCAGGAAAGATCTTACCTAACTCCCGACAGAAACAACAAACAGGTGAGTCTTCCGGGCCACTGCTTCGCTACGCTATAATCTAAATAAATAACAAAAGTGAACTAAGGAAATAACCTCTACCTGGCTTTAAATAATAAAGAAAACTCAGTTCACTATCATCGAAGACTTCAGCATGGAGGTGCGACACGAGACGATGAGCGTTCTCGCCATCAGGCGAACCACCCCAGCTGACAACAATCAGGAACGGAGGCGAAGAACAAGGAGCAAGAGAAGCGGAGAGAGAACGCGCCCTCAACACCAGGCCGGCTTAAGTGCAGGAATTCCCATGACGTCACTCATTCCGTAAATCAGGGGAAAACCCCTAACTCCACCTACGAACTCAAATAACAAAATTAATACACTCAGTAGTTCAATATATATAGAGATCCACGTAACAACGGGGTAGCCCTTTATTCGGGGACAGAAGCGCCTCAGCGCGTTGTCGACTGCCCACATTTCCAGACAGTTTATGTGAAGGAGCTTTTCTCGTTCTGACCATAGGCTGAAGAACGGTCTCCCCTCGTGCAGCGCTCCCCATCCCGAGGTGGAGGCGTCCGTGGACACCACCTGCACACTCGAGGAAGTCCCCAGGTTTACACCAGACTGATACCAGTCGGTCGCTCTCCGAGGTTTCAGGGCTGTGATACATTCCTGATTGACCTTGAGGACGAAGTAGACCGGAAGCCCAAGCTCGAGGAGGTACTCGTGCTTTGAGCCAAAACTGCAGCGGGCGCATGCGAAGCAGGCCTAGCTGAAGTACCGAGGATGCTGAGGCCATCAAGCCCAGCATTCTCTGAAACCTCCTGAGCGGGACTATTGTGCCTCGGCGGAAGGATTTCGTAGAGCGCTGAATGTCTATTCTGCGTTCTGGCGACAGCCGCGCTGTCATAGACAGCGAGTTCAGCTCTGTGCCCAGGAAAATTATTTTCTGACTGGGGACCAGCGAGCTTTTCGCCCAATTGACTGTTAGACCCAGTTTCTCGAGGTGTTCGAGTAACACGGTCTTGTGTTCTATGAGCTCTGAATGAGATCGGGCTAGAATCAGCCAATCGTCCAAGTAGTTAAAAATTCTTATGCCCTGAAGTTTCAGGGGTGCGAGCGCCGTGTCCATGCACCTCGTGAATGTACGGGGTGCAAGAGACAGGCCGAACGGTAGGACTGTGTTTTGATATGCCTGGCCCTCGAAGGCGAATCTCAAAAATCGCCTGTGACGTGACGCTATTTGTATCTGGAAATAAGCGTCCTTCAGATCTATTGACATAAACCAGTCCCCTTGGCAAATCTGCGCGAGGATTTTCTTGGTTGTGAGCATTTTGAACTGGCGTTTCATAAGCGCTTTGTTCAGCTGTCTTAGATCTAGAATGGGTCTGAGACCCCCGTCTTTTTTCGGTACCAGAAAATATCTGCTGTACATGCCCCCTTCGCTCTGAGTTTGAGATAAAGGCTCTATTGCCCCTTTGCTCAATAATGTCGCTATCTCGGCTCGAAGTAGATGTGCTACTTCTGTTTTTACTGAGGATTCGGCGCGCGGCGAGGGCGTCGAGCGAATAGCCTCTTTTAATGATGTTCAGCACCCAATTCGAGACCCCGGGGAGCTGTGCCAACGCGTTTGCGTGAATGGCTAGGGGTAGAATGGGTTTTGGGCTCTGATCGTAACATAGTGACGACACGGGACCTTTTGTGCGCTGTAACATGGGCACCGTGTTTACAGTGAGTGAGGCGGGGGGGCGCGCCTGAAATGGCGGGCAGCCTGGCCGCGCTCGCTTTCATTATAGCAGTGCTGCGGAGCTAGAGCACTTCGGGAGGAAGTGCTTCAAGGCCTGTGATGTCTTCTGGACTTCTACGAACCTTTCCACGAAATCCTTGACGGAAGATCCGAAGAGGCCTGCCGAGGAGATGGGCGCGTCGAGGAACACAGAGTGCTCCGCTTCCGGCATCTCCGACATCGTCAGCCAAAGGTGTCTCTCGGCAACGACGAGAGAAGCTATAGTCCGCCCGATGGCCTGTGCAGTGGATTTAGCAGCGCGAAGAGCGAGGTCCGTGGCGCTGCGCAAATCCGGTACGCTGATCACTTCCGGGCCTTCCTCGTCCATTTTTTTGAGAAGGTCGGCTTGAAGGATCTGCAGTATGGCCATAGAATGTAAGGCCGAGACAGCCTGCCCAGCAGCGGTGTAGGCGCGAGTGTAGACCCCGAAGCCGCCACCAGGCACCGCCATTTGCGCTATTTAGAATTTCAGCCGCCGCCAGCCAATAATTTCATAAGCCAAATTGAGCCGCCATCTGATAAAGTTTGGCTGAGCCGGCTAGAATTATTTGCATCAAATAATAATTCTATCACATAGAGACATACACACACGAAATAAACAATACACGATATCTATTTTCCCACTGGATTCATAACAGCAGAGTCTTGTGCCCGTTGCTACGATACACAGACTCACAGTGAATTGACTGACGACCAATTAAAATTGCTCGTTTTCCGTACAGAAGAAGCTATGCATTTTTTTCTCGCACTGAGGTGAAATGGCGGAAAGAAGCAAGCAAGGTAATTTTGATCTCACTTCTCACATACTTTCCTAATTCCTACTTACTTTTTTTTTTAACTTAGGCCTACCCAGACTTTTGTTAAATCTTCAGGGCACGGTTGCACAAAGACATGAATCAAAGATTGATGTTATGAACCATATGAAATATATGTAACATTTAAGTTTACTTAATCCACTTGTGTTGGATTACATGATTGATTTGTGTTGCATTAACTAAAACTGGGCGGTGCTTGTTAGTGCCCAGCATGCTTTGCATATGGTTGAATTAAGAGAGAATAAATGTTAAAATTAAGTGTTATTTTATGTTTTTTTGAGAAAATGACAAAAGGGGAAGACTTGATAGTGTGTAATTGTGTTTAATGTTCAATTACATTTGAATTATTAGCACCATTTAAATTACAGTGGGTTACCATTGTGGAGAAGAGTGGAGCATTTTGTTTGGCTGTGGACTGATGTAGATGTCACGGGTGACAAAATCGCTCGGCAAGCGGAACCCTCTTGAGAGTCCTAAGTTTCCCAGGGGAAGGTATTGTGTGCAACACGCCCCACTCCGGTGATGTAAACATGCCCGCACTGATTAGCGCTAATGCATTGCAGGTGTGAGAGAGAGAGAAGCGGCGCTCACACAGGCTTCCTGTTACGCAAGCCAGGATAAAAAGGGACCATTCAGAGAGTGTTGTTCGTTGACGTTCAGTGGGTTTGAAGTGCTCAGTGAGTTGGAAGTGTTTGAAGAGCGTAAAGGGTTGACTTGGAGCAGTGTTGGAGACAAGCTTCCTCAGGAAAACCGTCGGGGTGTGGAGATCGCCCATTTGAGTTGGCTGGATCAGAGTGATCGTTTGTGGGAAGTCTGCTGGACTGAGCTATCGTCTGGATTGGTGCTGTGGAAGGAGAGAGAAGAGATAAGTGAACTGATTTCATCTTATGAGTATTTAAATTGCTGGAAGAGGACGCAGTAAATGTGGATCTGATTGTTGGAAGAGCTATGTGTTTCAGAGTGTGTTGAGGAGGAATTGAGAGAGAAATCCCTCGTGGAGCGAGCGCAACAAACTGAGTGGGGCCTCTGACCAGCCTTAACGTGTGAGTGAATTGCAGTGCTTTTGCCTTATTGATGCACATTGATTTGTGGCTGTGGAATTGAAGTGAACACAAGTGTGCTGTGCCTTTGCTGAGAAGTGGCCCTAGCCCCATTTACACGTTGTGGAAAGTTATTATATCTGCTCCCCATTGGAAGTCCAGTGTGATACAGCTGCACTGAAGAGGGTACTCTGTACTGTGAAGGTCCTTAATTGTTATTTACTGTTTGAGCTTAAAAGCCTACAGCATCACTGGAGAAACGATCTTTTAACCCATTGTCTCCTCACTGTGAATTGAAGAGAGTACTGTGCAGATCCTTACCTGTTCCACTTACTGTTGAGTCCAGACGCATGCAGCATCACTGGTAACGTGCCCTTTTTAATCCATTGTCTCCTTACTGTGCACTGAAGAGAGTACATTGTACTGTGAAGATTCTTACCCGTTTTACTTACTGTTTGAGCTCAAAAGCCTACAGTATCACTGGAGAAACGATCTTTTAACCCATTGTCTCCTCACTGTGAATTGAAGAGAGTATTGTGAAGATTCTTACCCGTTCTACTTATTGTTTGAGCCCAGAAGCCTACAGCATCACTGGTAACGTACCATTTTAATTCATTGTCTTCCTGCTGTGTACCGAAGAGAGTACGTTGTACTGCGAAGATCCTTACCTGCTCTACTTACTGTTGAGTCCAGAAGCACACTGCATCATTTGGGAAGCAACCTTTTAATTCACTGTCTCCTTACTGCGAGCTGAAGAGAGTACTGTGTACTGTGAAGATCCTTACCTGTTCTACTTACTGTCCGAGTCCAGAGGTATACAGCATCACTGGTAAAGTACCCTGTTTAATCCATTGTCTTCCTGCTGTACATTGAAGAGAGTATTTTGTACTGTAAAGATCCTCACCTGTTCTACTTACCGTTTGAGTCCAGAAGGACGCAGCATCATGGGCGAAGTAAACCTTTAACTCACTGTCTTCCTCCTGTGGACCGAAGAGTACCGCGCACTGCGAACGATCCTTACCTGCTATACTTACTGCCCGAGTTCGGAAGTCTGCAGCACTGCTGGGAAAAAGTAAGCCTTCAAACCGTTGTTCCATTACGGTGTGCCGATGAGAGTTCTCGGTACTGTTAATGTCCTTACCTGTTCTACTTACTGTTTGAGTCCAGAAGCATGCAGCATCGCTGGTGAAGCCGTCTAGTGATTCGCTGGCTCGCCCCCCTGTGAACCGAAGGGAGAGCTGTGTACTGTGAATAACCCTTACCTGTTATTCTCACTATCTGAGTCTGGGAGTCTGCAGCACCGCTGGTGAACGGAGTCCCTAAATTGCCGCCCAGGGGACACCGTGACAGTTGCGACACGCCCGCCCGTGACAGAAGGATATCTAGAGGACAGTGAAGGCTATCCAATTGATGCCCCTTGTTTTATCGTTCAATAAAGATTGTTCCTCCTTTGAAACTTACCTGTGTCTCCGTAGTCCTCTGTTGTGTGCCTGTGGTGTCGGCTCCCCACGGTGGTGACTCAGTAAGAGAGGGGGGGGCGGTTGGTCATCCGAGCATTCCTCCCCTCGACCTGTGTGACATCAAGTGGCGTAGTCGGCAGGGTACACACCGTGAGTTGTAGCGGCCACAGGTACGCGATGGCGGACGAAGAGGCACCCGCGGCTCGTCCACAAGTCATGCCGATCTTCATGGGAGCTCCTTGGGCGCAGCGCTATGGAGGACAGGGGTCGGAGTTAAGTTTGCAGGATTGGAGGGCGCAGACGGAGTACCTGGCTGGACTACAGGGACTGAGTGCCGCGCAGAGAGTACAGTTTGTGTTGGGCTCATTGGAAGGAGAAGCAAAAAGGGAAGTACTGGCTGCACCGGAAGCCACACGGGCTACTGCGAAAACTATCTTTGATTTCTTGTTTGGATTGTATGGAGACTCTACCCCAGTGGCCACTCTTCGTGCCCAGTTCTTCAACTATCAACAAGGACCTACGCAGACACTTCGGGCATACTCCTTAAAGTTACGGGAGCAGTTTGGCCGGCTGAAGGGGCGACTGGATCATGGACTGGGTGAAGGGGATGCCTTGCTACGAGACCAATTCGTCTTGGGGCTGCGTGAAGGGCCGGTGCGCCAGGGCATACGACTCCAGCTTCGACGAGACCCCACTATGACCTTTGAGGCTCTGCGACAAGAGGCCTTGGCGTTGGAAATAGACCAGGGAGACGTAACTCGTACCCCAGTTTGTGTGGCAGCAAGTAGTGCTAGTGGACCTGCTCCTGCCGAACCGGACGATTGGAAGCAGAAACTGAGGACCGAGCTGCTAGAGGATGTCAAGGGACAGATGGCGGAATTATCGCGGAACCTGCTGGGTGAACTTCGTCGAGGACGAGTCGAGGGCGGAGCAGTGGCGAGAGGGAGGTCGTATTCGGAGGAGGGGCGAGGCCCTGTGCGCCGCCCCCTACGTCCTGTGGGCCCCCGGTTCCAGTGGGATGATCAAGGAAGGCCCATCTGTATCAATTGCGGAGATCCGGGACATATCAGCCGCCAGTGTGGGCTTCGCCGGGGTTCTCAAGGGGGTTTTTAGTCCCACCGGCCACTGTGGGTCAAGTGGCCGGGACCCCTTTGTGTGACCCTCCTTTTCCTGCTGCACGAGATAACTGGGTGGGACATTGCCCCACCGTGGAGGTTCAAGCTAATGGAGTCACGATAGACTGTCTGGTTGATACAGGGTCTCAAGTTACGTTATTCTCAGAGAGCCTGGCCCAGGAGTTGTTCGCAGATCATCGGCTCCAAGCAACAGAAGCTTCCAAGCTGACCTTACGGGGGGCTAATGGTCTGGACATCCCGTATACTGGGTACATCGTGGTAGACTTTCTTGTCCGAGGGGTTCCCGTCCCACAAAAAGGGGTAGTTATCGTCCGAGATCATTGCTTGGGCATTCATCGAGCACTGTTAGGGATGAACGTTATACTGGATTGCTGGGAAGAATTGTTTCGGGACCGGCCGGCTCGGACGTCTCAGTCACCGGTGAAACAGGACTGGGACCGAATTCTGGCCGATTGCCGAAGAGTGCACACAGCTAATCACATGGAAGAAAGAGAAGACATCGGTCGAGTTACCTGTCGGTACGCTCTGTCTATCCCAGCCCAGAGTGAGACCGTTCTTTGGGTCCGTGTACCCGCAGGACCCCGTGAGGCAGGTACCTGTGTCCTGGTAGAGCCTCATGAAGATTGTCAGCCAGTTGAAGTGGCTCACGGGCTGGCGGTTGTTCGCCGTGGGCGAGTCGCAGTCAAAGTACGGAATACAAATCCTTACCCTGTGCTCCTTCGCCGACACCAACGTCTGGCCCGAGTTTCCTCAGTACGTCCTGTCCAGGTGCATGAACACCAAGACGTCTGCTTCAGACAGGTGAGCCCTGCGGTGGTGGAAGTTGCTGTCCGTCCCGTCGAGGTAGAACTGGGTTCGGTTGGAAGAGGAGTGCCGGCCCATTTGATGGGAGAGTCCCTGAAGGGTGAGAACCTGGAAGAGGAACAAGTGGTACAGCTTCAGGAGCTGCTGAAGAAGTGGCAACATGTGTTTTCAACACACGAAGAGGATTATGGCTGCACAGGGGTGGTGAAGCATCAAATACCCACTGGTGAGGCGACACCTAGTCGGGAGCGCTACCGTCCGGTGCCCCCCACTCTTTATACCGAGGTCCGCACCCTGTTGAAAGGGATGCTGGAGGGAGGAATCATCCGAGAAAGCAGTAGTCCGTGGGCTGCGCCCATCGTTCTGGTGCAAAAGAAGACGGGAGCTTTGAGGTTCTGCGTTGACTATCGCAAACTCAACAGCGTAACGAAGAAAGATGCATTTCCATTGCCACGGATTGAGGACTCGCTCACCAGTCTCACCCAAGCGGCGTGGTATTCAACATTGGATCTGGCGAGTGGATACTGGCAGGTGCAGGTGGACGACCGAGATAGGGAGAAGACAGCTTTCACCACCCCGTTTGGGTTATTTGAATGGGACCGTATGCCATTCGGTCTGTGCAATGCTCCTGCGACCTTTCAACGCCTGATGCAGCGCTGCCTAGGAGGACAATTAGTCGACTCAACGCTGGTCTACCTAGACGATGTGATCGTTTTCTCCCCTGATTTCCGCACCCATCTGCATCATCTGGAGGAAGTCTTCAGGGCCATGGAGAGATATGGGCTGAAGCTTAGGCCAGACAAGTGCCAGTTGCTGCGGAAGGAGGTGCAGTTCTTGGGACATCGCGTCAGTGCTGCAGGGATCTCCCCTGACCCGGAGAAGGTGGCGGCGGTCCAAGGATGGGAGCCACCCCGAACAGTGAGACAGGTGCGGTCATTCCTGGGGTTCGTGGGATATTATCGGCGCTTCATAAAGGGATTCTCTGGGCTTGCAAAGCCATTGAACCAACTCTTGGCTGGTACTGGACGTGCCCGTGGTAAAGGCTCCCCCTCAGTACACTGGGATTCCACCTGTGAGACCGCCTTCCAGAACCTTAAGCAGGAACTTCTGAAGGCCCCTATCTTAGCCTATGCAGACTTCACCCGGCCGTTCCTCTTGTATACCGACGCCAGCAACGCAGGATTGGGGGCCGTGTTGGCCCAAGAGCAGCAAGGAGTGGAGAAAGTAATAGCCTACGCAAGTCGAAGTTTACACCCCGCCGAACGAAACACGTCAAATTATAGCTCCTTTAAAATCGAACTGCTGGCGATGAAGTGGGCCATGACGGAGAAGTTTAAGGACTACTTGTGGGGAGCCAAGGTAACGGTGATTACAGACAACAATCCCTTAGTACACTTGCAGACCGCTAAGTTGGGGGCAGTAGAGCAGCGCTGGGTGGCACAGCTAGCAAATTATGATTACCAGCTCAGATATCGTCCCGGCAGAGAACACGTGAACGCAGATGCCCTGTCTAGACTCCCAGCCACCCGGAGAGACGATCAAACACCCCTCTGTACCCCTGGTACTGAAGACGAGTTGCTGGTGGCAGTGGTGGAAGCCCCTGGGGCCCCGGAGCCTGTTCCGTCCAGTTGGGGGTGGGACCCCGGACGGTGGAGAGGGCTGCAGCAGAGAGATGCAGATCTGGGTCAGCTCCTGTTGTACCTCAGACAGGGAAACATGCCGAGGGCAGAGGAAAGGCGGGCTCAGACGGTGGGGGTACGACAGCTTCTGGGGCAGTGGAAGAGGCTGCAACTCCGAGAAGGAGTAATCTGTCGTTTAAGGCGGGATCCCTGCACACAGGAGATCATACATCAGGTTGCTGTACCGGAGGGCCAAGTTTCGGAGCTATTGACTGCATATCACACCCATACGGGCCATCAGGGCCAAGAGAGGACACTGTCCCTGCTGAGGAGGTATTTCTACTGGCCTAGGATGGAAAAAAAGGTCGAGAAGTTTGTTCAGAGTTGCCCACGGTGTACATTGTTCAAGCGCAGGAAGGAAGTCCGAGCCCCATTGGTTCCCCTACGACCTAAAGCACCTCTGCATATGGTAGGGATAGATTTCCTGACTCTGGGTCGGCCGACGGACCGATTTCAAAATATTCTGGTCATGACCGACTTATTCACCAAATATGCTTGGGCTGTCCCCACCGTCGATCAAACGGCAGTTACCACAGCCAGCGCTCTTTGGAGAGCAGTGATACAACCTTTTGGCTGCCCAGAAACCCTACACTCAGATCAAGGTCCGAATTTCGAGTCCCGGGTCATCCAGGAGCTGAGCCACCTTTATGGGTGCCGAAAAACCCATACGACCTCATACCACCCTCAGGGTAACGGGGGGTGCGAAAGATTTAACCAGACCTTGTTGGGGTTATTGGGGACCTTAGAGAGTGAACAACAGGGCCAATGGGCCGAGAATCTTCCCTCGCTGTTACAAGCCTATAACAATAGTGTGCACAGTGTCACAGGGTATGCTCCTTCCTACCTTATGTTTGGGCGCCATCTCCGTTTGCCTGTGGACTTGCTCCTGGGGACCGAGGCTGCAGAAAGAGGGTATAGTACCACTGACTGGGTGAATCGGCACCACCACCAACTGCTAAATGCCTATCGACGAGTCTCAGACCATCTGAGTGCAGCCGCTGCCAAGAATAAACGGCTATATGACCGGACTGCCCGGGAGGCCCCGTTGTTGCCTGGGGAGCGAGTGCTGGTAAGGGACAACCGGCGCCCCGGGAAGGGGAAGCTCAGCGATCGCTGGGAGTCGACGCCATATGTGGTGGAACAACGACAAGGGCCCGATGCTCCCGTCTACTCTGTACGGCCCGAAGGGAAGCCAGGACCAATAAGGGTGCTCCATCGAAACTTGCTCCGTCCATGTCCGAATTACCCGCAGCCAGTGGCTGAGACCCCGAGTGCGCCACCCGCTCCAGAGGTACCCATGGTGGGGTGGGCTGTGGTCCCGAGGGACCATGAAGTTGAGGCCAGAGCGGCTCCGCCCTCGCCACCCCGACGATCTCAGCGGGACACCCGAGGACAGCCACCTGCGAGGTATGGCGAATGGGACTGAGGAAACGCCGGTTCTAGGGACTAGAACCGATTGGCAGGGGGGGATGTCACGGGTGACAAAATCGCTCGGCAAGCGGAACCCTCTTGAGAGTCCTAAGTTTCCCAGGGGAAGGTATTGTGTGCAACACGCCCCACTCCGGTGATGTAAACATGCCCGCACTGATTAGCGCTAATGCATTGCAGGTGTGAGAGAGAGAGAAGCGGCGCTCACACAGGCTTCCTGTTACGCAAGCCAGGATAAAAAGGGACCATTCAGAGAGTGTTGTTCGTTGACGTTCAGTGGGTTTGAAGTGCTCAGTGAGTTGGAAGTGTTTGAAGAGCGTAAAGGGTTGACTTGGAGCAGTGTTGGAGACAAGCTTCCTCAGGAAAACCGTCGGGGTGTGGAGATCGCCCATTTGAGTTGGCTGGATCAGAGTGATCGTTTGTGGGAAGTCTGCTGGACTGAGCTATCGTCTGGATTGGTGCTGTGGAAGGAGAGAGAAGAGATAAGTGAACTGATTTCATCTTATGAGTATTTAAATTGCTGGAAGAGGACGCAGTAAATGTGGATCTGATTGTTGGAAGAGCTATGTGTTTCAGAGTGTGTTGAGGAGGAATTGAGAGAGAAATCCCTCGTGGAGCGAGCGCAACAAACTGAGTGGGGCCTCTGACCAGCCTTAACGTGTGAGTGAATTGCAGTGCTTTTGCCTTATTGATGCACATTGATTTGTGGCTGTGGAATTGAAGTGAACACAAGTGTGCTGTGCCTTTGCTGAGAAGTGGCCCTAGCCCCATTTACACGTTGTGGAAAGTTATTATATCTGCTCCCCATTGGAAGTCCAGTGTGATACAGCTGCACTGAAGAGGGTACTCTGTACTGTGAAGGTCCTTAATTGTTATTTACTGTTTGAGCTTAAAAGCCTACAGCATCACTGGAGAAACGATCTTTTAACCCATTGTCTCCTCACTGTGAATTGAAGAGAGTACTGTGCAGATCCTTACCTGTTCCACTTACTGTTGAGTCCAGACGCATGCAGCATCACTGGTAACGTGCCCTTTTTAATCCATTGTCTCCTTACTGTGCACTGAAGAGAGTACATTGTACTGTGAAGATTCTTACCCGTTTTACTTACTGTTTGAGCTCAAAAGCCTACAGTATCACTGGAGAAACGATCTTTTAACCCATTGTCTCCTCACTGTGAATTGAAGAGAGTATTGTGAAGATTCTTACCCGTTCTACTTATTGTTTGAGCCCAGAAGCCTACAGCATCACTGGTAACGTACCATTTTAATTCATTGTCTTCCTGCTGTGTACCGAAGAGAGTACGTTGTACTGCGAAGATCCTTACCTGCTCTACTTACTGTTGAGTCCAGAAGCACACTGCATCATTTGGGAAGCAACCTTTTAATTCACTGTCTCCTTACTGCGAGCTGAAGAGAGTACTGTGTACTGTGAAGATCCTTACCTGTTCTACTTACTGTCCGAGTCCAGAGGTATACAGCATCACTGGTAAAGTACCCTGTTTAATCCATTGTCTTCCTGCTGTACATTGAAGAGAGTATTTTGTACTGTAAAGATCCTCACCTGTTCTACTTACCGTTTGAGTCCAGAAGGACGCAGCATCATGGGCGAAGTAAACCTTTAACTCACTGTCTTCCTCCTGTGGACCGAAGAGTACCGCGCACTGCGAACGATCCTTACCTGCTATACTTACTGCCCGAGTTCGGAAGTCTGCAGCACTGCTGGGAAAAAGTAAGCCTTCAAACCGTTGTTCCATTACGGTGTGCCGATGAGAGTTCTCGGTACTGTTAATGTCCTTACCTGTTCTACTTACTGTTTGAGTCCAGAAGCATGCAGCATCGCTGGTGAAGCCGTCTAGTGATTCGCTGGCTCGCCCCCCTGTGAACCGAAGGGAGAGCTGTGTACTGTGAATAACCCTTACCTGTTATTCTCACTATCTGAGTCTGGGAGTCTGCAGCACCGCTGGTGAACGGAGTCCCTAAATTGCCGCCCAGGGGACACCGTGACAGTTGCGACACGCCCGCCCGTGACAGAAGGATATCTAGAGGACAGTGAAGGCTATCCAATTGATGCCCCTTGTTTTATCGTTCAATAAAGATTGTTCCTCCTTTGAAACTTACCTGTGTCTCCGTAGTCCTCTGTTGTGTGCCTGTGGTGTCGGCTCCCCACGGTGGTGACTCAGTAAGAGAGGGGGGGGGCGGTTGGTCATCCGAGCATTCCTCCCCTCGACCTGTGTGACATAATTATTTCAACTGTTTGGTTGACTGAGCATGTTAATCTTAGCATTTAAGAGGCTAATATGTGCTATTGCTAGCAAATAGCTAGCTATAGTCTAACAATTTAATTATGTGTTACTAAAATAGATGAAATATTAATGAATGAATGAATATAAAAAATACCCGAAACATGTCAGGAAGCCTTTAAAAAATCACTTTGAGACTACATTAATAGGGTTGCTTAAAATGACTTAATTCCATGATGTTGAAGTTACATGAACAAATTATGTTGAAGTTAAATGAACAAATTATGTTGAAGTTACATAACAAATTATGTTTGTTTAACATAACCTAGTTATGTGGAACCTGTTGACGAAATAAAATTAATTAAAGCCAACATATCATTTTTTTGAGTGAGGGAAGCACAGAAGAAAGAGAGGAGTGGTGTGCCAGTGAGGAAAAGATATATCCAAATCAGGGCTCAACATTTAAAAAAAATCCCCACTGGCCCCCAGGGCCAGTAGATCAGAGTTTTACTGGCCCCTTCTATATTTTTACTGGCCCTGAAAGAAATAGAAGGAAAAGCACTTTTCCATTAAACTGTATTTATTGTATACATTAGGATACATTTTTCTTGTCCCCTCACAATGACAGTAAACTAATTATTACATTACACGAGTGATGAGTAATATTACATAGGCCTATTTTCACTTCAAAATGGCGAAATTAGACAAAAGTATATTAGTTTGCCTGATTATTTTTGTCATTCGTTTAACATTTCTGACCTAAAAAACTGTCAATGAAGAAAAAATGAAGAACGCGCTGAATCTGATTATAACAAGACTGAAGCAAACACAAATTTGTGTAGCTTACACTTAATCACACATTTTTAGGGGGGCTAGGCAGAAGTTTAGGGGGGAATTTGATTACACTTTAGATAGCCCGTCGGCAGGCCGGTTATGCATTTTGGTCGGCTTTTGTTGGAAATTTCCGGCAAACGAAACAGTACATGCCCTCATCGCCTTTCTCCACCCAGGTGTACTGTGTTTTCCATGACACTAGGAATTAGGACTGGGCGATATGGCCAAAAAAATCATATCTCGGGGATTTTTTGGTTAAATGGCGATATACCTACGATATATATCTCGGTACTTTTTACGTTTTTCTATTTAGATAAAGAAAATCTGTATTTTTTTTTATTTTTTATTATTTCACATCCTGCTCATATTGATATTGAAGGATATGGAAACAAATATAGGGAATGTAATGTAGGCTATATTATGTGCAAAAAGGTTGTTAAAATCATATTACATTCTAACATTGTAACATTACAATCTAAAAGCAAAAATAATGCTTTTGTTTTTAAAATGACTAAAGGCTAAACTAAAATATAAAATAAAAACAAAAGCACAAACTAATTATATTAGGCTGCATTTGATTACCCCATTATAATGCTCACTTTCATAAAAACATACTTGTAGGTTTAAAATTCCACATATGGCACATTTATTCTCTCCAACAACAAATATTTTAACAATATGTATATTTTAGTCAGAATTATTGCGCTACTCTTCTATTGTGCTCGTCTGTTAGGCTCAGTCACGGGAGCTTGAATATTAGCGGAGATTCACTTGCAGAAGCTCGTCCTCTCCTGACAGTGAAATGGACATATTTGTTTGACTTTCTAACATTTACAGATGGAGAATATACCTGTGAAATGTAAGTTAAGCACTGAGGAAAGCACCACGTCTCAAACGCATTAAACAGCGCAAGTATTTATCTCTCAGTCAGCAACAGTATCTGTCAGAGCATCTGACAGGGCAAGCTACTTTAAACTTGTTAACTATATCTTACCAGTATAAGCTTGTGTCATGTTTAGGACAAATTGTACTATGTTCTTTCACTGCAGGAGCTCACACTGCGTACTCCGCTATTTTTCAGATGTGCTCGTATCAAACTACTGTATCGATATAAACGGTATTGCCTCATTCCATTTCGTTAAAAAAAAATCGATATATTGTAGCCTACAAACTCGATTTACCGCCCAGCCCTACTAGGAATGTCCTCTTTCTCGTATCAGCCTCATAGTTCTTTGACATTTTAACACGTTATAAATAACCTGAAGTAACATTGACACTCTTCGCGCCACTGTATATGACGTTTGCTGTTTGTTTTGCTGATGGCCAGTCACTGGCCGGCGCGGGCCAGTGACTGGCCAATCAACTAGCCCGACATACTCTTTTACTGGCCCCGGGCCATCGGGCCATTGCATATGTCGAGCCCTGTCCAAATGGCAAAATCACTAATGAAGAATCTCTCCTGTCTATACTTGCCTACAGCCTCAGGCATACGACATCCAAAGTGGCTTTGAGTGACTTGTTAGATCTTATCAATCTCAACTGTCCTGATTCAACCAATGGCGTTCCAGATAGCTTATACAAGTTCATGAAATCCTTTCACTGTGACACTTTTGAAGCCAATATTTCTTTGGTAATGAAATCCCCACCCACTGTGCTTCATGCAATGGTGCCCCAGGGGACATGGAAAACCTAATCAAATCTGGCTCTGTCTTTATCAAGTTACCTATTGCAGATCAATTAAGAGGTAAATTTCAGAATACAGATTTTTGTCAGTCTTTGAATTACAAATGGTCAAGGACAAAGCGCAACTCACAAAACATTGAAGACATATTTGATGGCACTATGTACAAATCTATTGATGCACTAAATGACCCAAATTTGGCGAATATTTCAGTGTCATGGAATGTTGATGGTGTTCCAATTTTCAAATCTTCTCCTTTTCATATCTGGCCACTTCAAGTTACAATCAACAAGCTCCCCCCTAATCTGAGGGCAAAGCATGTCATTCTTGGCGGTTTGTGGTTCAAAGAACAATCAAGTAAACTGACTAACTGGATCCAAACTGTGCCAAAAGGAAGCCCAGCTACTTCCCAGTTTGATGTTAATCGCGACATCGTGTTGTGGCTGTGCCAGGACCTGCTCCCTTTTGAATTAATAGAAAAGGAAGGTTTTCAAGCATTCAACAAGAAAAATATTCATCTCAATTTGCCAACCAGCAGAGCCCTTGCAATAACAGCCCTGGCAGATGTCTACATGGGTTTAAAGTCCAAAGTCAAAGAACAACTGGCAGACATTGTCAGTGGTACTATAATGTTAGATGGCTGGACTGATGCTCATCATCGATACCCATATGTTGGTGTGAGAATCTGCACTGTAGATGTGAACTGGAATTTCCTTCTGTTTACACTTTGTGTTAAACCTGTAGAAAATCACACATCAGAAAACCTTACAGTGTTTGTAAGGGAATTACTCGAAGAATTCCTTCCCAAAGATAAAAATGTGTTGCTCTTTGACACAACAGATGGGGCAGGGAATATGATTAAGTTGTCCCGGTTACTGGGCCATGAGAGAGTAACATGCGTAGCACACTGTTTACACTCTTATCAACATCCCTGAAGCACAAGCCTTAATTTCCCAATGCAAAGATATTGTCAGTGCACTGCACTTCAAGGCACATCTAATAGAGGAATTTGTGTTGGAGCAGAAAGAGGCAGACATATTTGCCAAGATTCAAGACCTGCGGGATGAAATTGATGCAGATTCCAATGATCCTATTGATGAAATGGATGATGCAGAGGATTGGCAGCTGGGAACTAAGAAATCAAAACAGGGCTCACAGACACACAAAACACTGAAGACCACAGTGCCAACACGTTGGAACAGTGTCCTCAACATGATCAGAAGCTTAGTCAGTATGGAGACAGAAGTCACTGAAATCCTGAAGAGGATAGGAAAGCCCTTGTTATGCCTCCTACCTGATGACATCAAGCTACTTTGTAACTTAGTTAGCTTTTTGGAAGACTTTGAGAAATTCACTCTCATAATAAGTGAAGTCAGTCCAAACCTGAGTGCCATACCACTAATCAGGGCTCGAATCAAGAAAATCTGTGCAGTGGCTCCCAGAGATCCACTACTAATGAAGAGAGTCAAAGAACGAATAGTGAAAAACATGGACAAACGAATCCCCATGTCAGATCTGGTTAGAGCCACCGCAGTGTTTGATCCAGCTGTCAGAGATATCACTATGACGAAAGATGAAAGCAGAGAGCTGCTGCAGAATCTCCATGAGAAACTGAACTCCTCCAGGTGACATTGATATTTCCGTGTACTTGCTAACCACTTACTTTTCTCATGGTTTTGATTTCAACAGCCATTTGCCTTAGGCACATTGTTATGATCTTTTTAAAGTCTAGGAGATGTTACGCAACATTTGTTTTTATTACTGCTGATGGATGAGTACGGTGGAAAGGAAACCATGACAGACTCAACTTGAAGAGAAACAAACTGGATTTTTATTGTCACAAAGCCGAAGCCACTAGTTCCAGTTCGGATGAAAAATGGGTGCGCTATTTACAATACTTAAAGATACAAAAAATAATAAACAAATGAATAGGAAATAGAACCAAAAAGTGGCACCAAAGAAAAGAACAGAATATAACAAAACAAGCCTTATACTCAGGGACGTGCACAGGGGGGTTGCTCAGGTTGCCCGGGCAACTGCCCATATGCCCTTCTCACTCAAGTTGCCCTTCTCACTCAAGTTGCCCTTCCGAGAAAAAAATTAAATCGTACAATGGATGCAGAATTTCACGTAGGCCTAGATTTAAAAAAAAAATCGCAAAGCCTCATTCACTTACATTCGGGCACCGAAAGTGAAAGTCAGTATGAAGGGCAAACGCTGCACGCGACCATAGGCTGCACGTGACCGGCGTAGGGCCACGCAAATTACTTAAGGCCACGCCTCCATCTCGTGTCATAGTCATAGCGCGCCGTCAAATGTGTAGCTACAACATCCACGACAAAATGAAGCGAAACTATCCTTCTGGTCACGAAAAGAGGAAGAAGAAAAAAACCATGAGAGTGAATTGCGGGAACAACAATCAGGTAAACTTGTGTTCTCTCCACTCTAAGTTTGATGTCAGCAAAGTTTCATGTTTTTCGGTCTTGCTAACCTAGCTGGGCAGGCAGTGCATCTCTTGCATCACTTTGTGGCTGACAAAAGTGAGAGTAAAATACAAGTATTTATTACGTTTGATTTTGATAAACGACAAAGTGCAACTGTGTTTGTTTACTGCAGCTCGGAAAACATAACCGCGTCGCGTGTGTTATCGTGCGTTCATATGCGCGTTGCCGAAATGAAACTCGCATTTTTCAAGCAGAAATATGTGGAGACCAGACATACTGTACAACATGCACGTGAATGATGGCACTCCCAATCAAAGTACACATTATACTTCTAAAACAAGACACTGATTATCTAGTCTCAGTGTAGTTAAAAACTCTAAACAACTGCACTAATTATGCAAGATAGAAAGCAATGTATTGACAATTTTGACATTGATTGACTATAGGCTATATTGAATTTAAAATGTTGATTAGCTGGACATACTGGTCAAAATGGATGCACATCCCTCAGTAAATAATAACCATAAATCAAGAATTGCTTCAACATGCATAATAAAAAATTAAAAAAGCATACTGATGCCGAAAATGCCCAGGCTGTAGAAAGAACCAAAGTTAATCCCAAAAGCCAAAGCTCAGGGTTATAACTTATAATTTATTATTTTCTTCTTATTTATGTTTACGTTAATATTCACTTACTTAAAGGAGAACTCCGGTCAATTTTAACATTGAGCTCATTTTTTTGTACATTTGGAGTGCTGTCAGTACAGACAAAAACGACAAAAATCGGTGTTGCCTACACCGTCTTATCCTCTTTTTAAAATTCGCACCCTGTTGACTTCAATGGGGCAAGTTCTAAACCTGCTTTTAGCCTCTTAACAACCTTCATGTGTCATTACAAGTGCACAGCCATGTGAGTGGTGTTATAAAGAGTGACCACGGTCAATATGACTGCAGTAGATGTGAAAGATATTAATAAAAATTATGTTAATTCAGCCAGCTCACATACCTGTATTTACTTCCTGGTTTCGTTCGAAGTCCACAGTAGTCGATTGTCGAGTTCGCGCGCGCGATCATTGGTAACTAATATAACTAATGATCGCGTGCGCGAACTCGACAATCTTTCACATCTACTGCAGTCAGATTGACCGTGGTCACTCTTAATAACACCACTCACATGGCTGTGCACTTGTAATGACACATGAAGGATGTTAAGAGGCTAAAAGCAGGTTTAGAACTTGCCCCATTGAAGTCAACAGGGTGCGAATTTTAAAAAGAGGATAAAACGGTGGTGGCAACACCGATTTTTGTCGTTTTTGTCTGTACTGACAGCACTCCAAATGTACAAAAAAAAGAGCTCAGTGTTAAAATTGACTGGAGTTCTCCTTTAATAATATTCACTTATTATCTTAACATTCTATAGAAAATACTCTATTCAATAAATATTGTGTGTTTGAACCTCATTCTGTTCTATATTGTTGTACTTATTCTTTGACTGTTTTGTTTAAAGGAGGGAGGATTGTATGGGAGCACTGAAGTGTCAGGTGTGACTGTGTGGCAATGGCAAATGGTTTACATAGCTCACGACATCACGGGTCAGGTAGAGGCCCCTTAGCAGAATTTTGCTTAGGGCCCCAGGGAGGTCAGGATCGGCACTGGGTTTAGCAGTCGATTCTGTTCCTTACCGCAATTCCTGTTCCCTTTACGCAATCATACTACAAATCATGCGTAGTTGCCCAGATGAGCAAAAAGCACAATTGAATGTACGGGAAGCCAAAAGGTTAAAAAAGGATTGTATTTTTTCCGAAATCTAAGCGTTTTTTTTATTTATTAGAAGCGAGTTTTTCCCCATCTGTCAATTCAATCCAGATTATTTATTTAAAAAATAAAAAAATAAATATAATAATTAAAAAACAATAAACAATAATATGAGGAACTCTTTTTCTCATGTGTATTTTGGTGACATTTAACATATTGTTAATACATTTTGTATACTGTTTACAAAGTTGTATATCATAAACCTATCATCTTTGACGTTTGCAATCTTTATAAATAATAATAAGACCATAATATGAGGCATTGCGTTTGGACATAAACACGATCAGATAAGGCAATTTGTATGGGCAAAATTCAACTGAATATATTCCTTCATATAGCCCTTGAGTTTTGGGGGTAGTGCCCTTTTTTCAGGTCAGAGCAACTGCCCCACAAAATTCCTGTGCACGTCCCTGCTTATACTAAACTTAAACCTAACCAAAGAAAAAGGTGAAAAGAAAACCGAATTCTTCGGTGCATCCGGCACCTAAATAAGCTAACTACTAAAACAAAACATACACAGAGTGGCGCTCACTCCTAACCTAGTGTATCTAACAAATAAACACTACGGGCATTATGTATACCGCGGCATACTGACCTGTCGTTCTCTTTCCTAGAGAAAGTCGAATTACAGGACCCCACAGCGTCAAACTGGGATACACATTGAAACTATGCTCTCTAAAACTAAAACATACTGAATACTAAGGTACATATAAACAGTGCATACAGCACCCAACTCATTCCACTACAAAGAGCCAGTCATCACTATCTGAATCTCCATTCACAGGTTTAGTAACCTCACAACGCTACATGAGCTCATGGCCGCTTCCGAGAGAGAGAGAGAGAGAGAGAGAGATCGAATGAATGAAAACGCCATCCTTTTGAACCCAGCTGGACAACTCTGATTGCCTCCCGGGCGTCGCCCCAACGATGAGTGACGTCCCACTAGGCCAATCACAACAGCCTGCCAGCCAAGAGTGAGCTAGAAACAGAAAAAGATAATGAGCATATACTATCAACACGTGCGAAGTATACCAGCGTGCACAGACTAGTGAAAACAAAACAAACCCCCACGTGGAACGTAACACACATATTTCACTTTTCAGATTCAGTTCAACAGTGTTTGGGGTTGGAGATGAGAGGACAACTACTGATGGTGGTTCTGGAGGTCCTTCTGGTGGGAATGGTGACCACGATGGAGATGTAGGAGGAAGTGCGAAACGCCTGCGACTAGAATTATTAGCAGAGGCACAAGAAGATGCAGAAGCTCATTCTTCAAGTTCTATCCTTGACCAAGAGATAGATGCTTTTCTGGCAGTGAGAACAAGAGACCAAGGAGCACTGGGGCGTGGGCACGTTCACTACACTTAATGCACAACCGACATGAGTCGATTTTATTTGTGCGAGCCCTGTACTGTGAAGGGCTGTGCTTGGGTGTAGAAATTGGCACTGTATAGTGGGCATTTTTATTACACTCATAACACCTTCGGCCGAAGCCGGGACACCAGAAATTTTTTTCTTTTTGTGACTTATCTGGGTCGCCGTGAAAACGGCGTTTGTGTGCAGGCAAGCGGGCCGTGTTACCGACTTATTTACTGCTGAATACACTGGGACAGTCACAATTCCTGGAACTGAACGAGCGAGAAGTTTTGGTGAAAATCCGGCCGCAGCGGGATTTGAACACAGGGCGACCTGTTGCGGAGCTAGAGCGCTTCGGGAGGAAGTGCTTCAAGGCCTGTGATGTCTTCTGGACTTCTACGAACCTTTCCACGAAATCCTTGACGGAAGATCCGAAGAGGCCTGCCGAGGAGATGGGCGCGTCGAGGAACACAGAGCGCTGCGCTTCCGGCATCTCCGACATCGTCAGCCAAAGGTGTCTCTCGGCAACGACGAGAGAAGCTATAGTCCGCCCGATGGCCTGTGCAGTGGATTTAGCAGCGCGAAGAGCGAGGTCCGTGGCGCTGCGCAAATCCGGTACGCTGATCACTTCCGGGCCTTCCTCGTCCATTTTTTTCAGAAGGTCGGCTTGAAGGATCTGCAGTATGGCCATAGAATGTAATGCCGAGACAGCCTGCTTAGCAGCGGTGTAGGCGCGGGTGTAGACCCCGAAGCCGCCACCAGGCACCGCCATTTGCGCCATTTAGAATTTCAGCCGCCGCCAGCCAATAATTTCATCGCCAAATTGAGCCGCCATCTGATAAAGTTTGGCTGAGCCGGCTAGAATTATTTGCATCAAATAATAATTCTATCACATAGAGACATACAAACATGAAATAAACAATACACGATATCTATTTTCCCACTGGATTCATAACAGCAGAGTCTTGTGCCCGTTGCTACGATACACAGACTCACAGTGAATTGACTGACGACCAATTAAAATTGCTCGTTTTCCGTACAGAAGAAGCGATGCATTTTTTTCTCGCACTGAGGTGAAATGGCGGAAAGAAGCAAGCAAGGTAATTTTGATCTCACTTCTCACATACTTTCCTAATTCCTACTTACTTTTTTTTTTTTACTTAGGCCTACCCCGACTTTTGTTAAATCTTAAGGGCATGGTTGCACAAACACATGAATCAAAGATTGATGTTATGAACCAAATATTCTGGAACGGAGAGATTTGTAGCACTGAACGTGATATTAATGCAGTAACAAACCACCGTTTCCACGTTGCTAATTCACGACGCATGCTTCAGTGTACATTGAAGTGAAATGTGCAAAACTTTGTCCAAAATAATACTGATATCAGTGTGTGTTTATATTAAGGCGAGACACGGCAGGCAAAAACATGGGGGGGGGGTTTACTGGTCAATTTTGAGTTTTTTGGATATTTGTCTTCAATAACATGTATTCTTTCAGACTTGTGGTGAAAGAAATCGGAAATGGGCCTACACATTTAGGTCTTTATTTGAGAGGCATCCAGCTACAGCCCCGCAGACTCACTTCTCGCTAGACACCAGTGGCTGGACACCAGTGGATGGACAGCCTACGTCATTTCCGTATCGTCATTTCCGTATCGTCATTCACTTTTCAAATTTGACGCGCCATGCAGATGTCAGCGGTAAGAAAAAAAATATAAACTGTCGATGATTTATAGGTCATGTCAGAATTCAAATGCACAAACTAGCTAGTTAAAAAATCGTCTTGTTTTCAAGGTACTTTGTCGTGTTTTTTAAAGGTATTGGTGTGCCTCAATTCTAGAGCTAGGTTGCTACAATAGAACACTTGTACTGTAATATAGTTAAATATAAACATGCTCATTCTAATCATATTGTACATCTGTTCTTGCTTTAGGTGTGGTGAATGTCAAAAAACTGCCCCAGGCTGTAAGAGACATGTGTGTCCCTTTTAAAATTGTACAATGCAGAAATTGCAGATGTTCTTTCAAAGACTGGGTGGGGTACCGTGGAAACGGAAGACGTGGAGACCTGCGAGGGTTTTATAAATACCCTGAATTTCCTGAGCATTGCCCAGACTGCCAGTTTTAGGGGGCAGGAACGAGGTGTGGTGTGCACAGTGTGCAATAGTTTATTTGGTCTATAGTCTATAGTTTATTCTCTTGAAATAGGGACTTCCCCCACAACCTTACGGGCCTGACTGTGGCATCTTCATTCTGATGGTCAGATTTGACTAATTTTACTAATTAGATTGTGTAATTTCCAATAAATATTGCAGAACCATGAAGTGTTAATTTGATCTGGATTGTTTGGTAAATTGTCTGATCATGTGAATCTACGTATATTTTAAAAACAGAAGTGGTTACATTTACAAAAAAGAAAAAGAAAAAAGAATTGAATATCCAAATGGGCAAGGCAAAAAACTGTGGTCAATTAACATGTACAAGTCTGTTGTATTGACAAAACGCTATAGTCCATTGATCTAGGCTGAATTTAAGTCACAAGAAATAGTGATAAGATCTGAACAATATATATTTTCAAGGTGGTTCTTGTGAATGCAGTTTGCATGAATTATTGAAGTTATAATATTAGGTATATAATTGAGAATTGTTTTATGTAAAGAGATATGATAAAGATCATATTTCAATTTGCACACAGCTTTTATATTATATATTTTAAGTCATAAAAGTAAAATGACAATACGGAAAAGACGTGTGCAATTAAGCCTGCAAAGAATGCTGTCTATCCACTGGTGAAAACAGAAAATAAATATGCTGTCTATCCAGAGGTGAAAATATAAAATAAATATGTCTATCCAGAGGTGAAAATATAAAATAAATATGCTGTCTATCCAGAGGTGAAAATATAAAATAAATATATGTCTATCCAGAGGTGAAAATATAAAATAAATATGCTGTCTATCCAGAGGTGAAAATATAAAATAAAAATGCTGTCTATCCAGAGGTGAAAATATAAAATAAATATGTCTATCCAGACAGAGGTGAAAATATAAAATAAAAATGTCTATCCAGAGGTGAAAATATAAAATAAATATGCTGTCTATCCAGAGGTGAAAATATAAAATAAATATGTCTATCCAGAAGTGAAAATATAAAATAAATATGCTGTCTATCCAGAGGTGAAAATATAAAATAAATATGTCTATCCAGAGGTGAAAATATAAAATAAATATGCTGTCTATCCAGAGGTGAAAATATAAAATAAATATGCTGTCTATCCAGAGGTGAAAATATAAAATAAATATGCTGTCTATCCAGAGGTGAAAATATAAAATAAATATTTCTATCCAGAAGTGAAAATATAAAATAAATATGCTGTCTATCCAGAGGTGAAAATATAAAATAAATATGTCTATCCAGAGGTGAAAATATAAAATAAATATGCTGTCTATCCAGAGGTGAAAATATAAAATAAATATGCTGTCTATCCAGAGGTGAAAATATAAAATAAAAATGTCTATCCAGAGGTGAAAATATAAAATAAATATGCTGTCTATCCAGAGGTGAAAATATAAAATAAATATGTCTATCCAGAGGTGAAAATATAAAATAAATATGCTGTCTATCCAGAGGTGAAAAAATATAAAATAAATATGTCTATCCAGAAGTGAAAATATAAAATAAATATGCTGTCTATCCAGAGGTGAAAATATAAAATAAATATGTCTATCCAGAGGTGAAAATATAAAATAAATATGCTGTCTATCCAGAGGTGAAAATATAAAATAAATATGCTGTCTATCCAGCGGTGAAAATATAAAATAAATATGCTGTCTATCCAGAGGTGAAAATATAAAATAAATATGCTGTCTATCCAGAGGTGAAAATATAAAATAAATATGCTGTCTATCCAGAGGTGAAAATATTAAATAAATATGTCTATCCAGACAGAGGTGAAAATATAAAATAAAAATGTCTATCCAGAGGTGAAAGAGGTGAAAATATAAAATAAATATGTCTATCCAGAGATGAAAATATAAAATAAATATGCTGTCTATCCAGAGGTGAAAATATAAAATAAATATATGTCTATCCAGAGGTGAAAATATAAAATAAATATGCTGTCTATCCATAGACAGTAAAAGAAATGGACAGAGCGATCTCATTGGAACTCAGTTGAGACAGTTGAAGCCCACTTTTAGCGATTTTTGAGAACTTCCGTTCCTGACGCGCAGACTCAAACCGACTCAAACTAAGCTTGATGACGTGAGCAACCTGTCTGACAGACGTGAATCTTCTAGTAGCTGTGCGTGCAAATTGCCAACGTTAATCTTGCAGAGACGGGGAACTTGAGCAAAGAGTCCTTTATCGTGAGTGAGCAGGAGTAAGTATTCCGTTGCTTTTATGGACTCATTATCTATGGGCTTCTCTCTTGACGGGACGTCCCCCCGATTGCCTGCGAGCTTCTCCTCCTGTCTGTACGGTCATTTCTGTACAGGGCGACAGAGAGTCGAGTGGTTATGACGCAATCGTTAGCCTATTTTTACTAAAACTGTTTCTACGGGGCCATAATGTAACATAGAAGGTAATGGAGCCATTTATACATTGTCGTGTTTCTTTAGAAATAAATAATGGACAAATGGAGTCTTTAAACGCCTCAGATGTAAAGTTATTCGCTGTCAAAGTGACGCCAAAATGAATGGTAGTCAATGGAAATGCTAACGCAAGTGAAGTTCTGCTACAAGATGGCGGTACCCGGCCGGCTTCAACTTCCGGTCGATGGATTACCCCCTTGTGTCTATCCAGCGGTGAAAACGGAAATTAGCGGCAAAACGGAAATGACGGAGAAAACGGAAATGACGTAGGCTGTCCATCCACTGGTGTCCATCGAGAAGTGAGTCTGCGGTGCTGCAGCTGGATGCTATTGCTTTATTTTACTACACTTCGTCTGTTTGCGTCTGTAGATTTATCATAAATTCAACAAAAGTTTGCGTTCTTAATCAGCATACTTCTCCGCGATCTCTGCCGTCACCCTCTCATCACATGCACCGTTAGGAAGCTCTCTCTTCTGTACAATCCTCTATGGTACAATCCTGTTGGATCCAAATATGGTAATTTCCTTTTTATCAGCAACCAATCGTGAAAGTAAAAAGACTGAATGCGCGATCTCATTGGCTGATGATAAATCTTTAAAGCCCGTTTTCTCAAAATTACCTTTCTCTCATACTCCAAGACAAGTCCGAAATCTCCACCTAGTTATATTATGAAGACATTTACAGAGGGATTTGTAAATATATTATTCCTAGCCTGATATATTTATAACATTTTATTCCAAAAAACATGGTGAAAATCATTATATTCTGATTTACAGGATAACAAAAGTAGATATCCATAAATACCTCTGTAATTTTTTTCCCATCTAATATGTGAACACAATGAAAAAAAATATTTTTAACCTGGCTTTATCCAATACTCAGATTTCGTTTTTTAAAATATATGCAAAGTAGCACATATTTAATTAGATATTGCCTAATTTTCATATTTAAACATTAAATTAAAGAAAACTTGTAATACATTTTTTTGAAATGTAATAATGTAAGAAATCAACTGGGAAAGTTTCATGGTGATATCTGCTAGTTAAAAATGTTACCATTATTCACCCGTAGTGTCTCGCCTTAACTATAAAGTTGAACAGCGAATTACTGTACATGTCATAAATATATGCATAACGTTACTCCGTGAAGTTTGACAAGTGTGCATTCTTACACAGCAGCAGGGACATTATTCACTAACGTTACAGTGGCTATTGAATGCGCCTAGCACTATAGCTAATATTACCAAATAGCTCAAGTAGGCTAGTTCTAGTTCTAAATCTTCACTTTAGGTGTTTTGTGCAACCGTTCTTGTAAGTAAGAATGCCTTTTTGTCAGGACTATAATCCCATTTTGTCATTGTGTCAGGACTAATTTTTTTTATGGATATTTTTGTTCTCTTTTAGGACGCGGAATTAACAAATATATCAGCATATCACGAACACATCTGCTTAAGGATTCTGGTGTGACATGGAGGCCTCACAGTGTTGATTCTGCTCGTAGCCTTCGTTCACATTTTTGGACATATATGGGCGATCTGTATGTGAACAACAATCGCATTGATGACAAACTCTACTGCAAACTCTGCTTTGAAGCAGAAATGACAAAATAACATGGAATGCTGTCAAAAGTGTACAGCTTGGGAGAAAAAACATCAAGTGGAAACTTCCTTGCTCATGCCAAAGCTGCACACAAAGAGAGTACAATATTTCTCAAAGAACAATCAAGTAAACTGACTAACTGGATCCAAACTGTGCCGAAAGGAAGCCCAGCTACTTCCCAGTTTGATGTTAATCGCGACATCGTGTTGTGGCTGTGCCAGGACCTGCTCCCTTTTGAATTAATAGAAAAGGAAGGTTTTCAAGCATTCAACAAGACAAATATTCATCTCAATTTGCCAACCAGCAGAGCCCTTGCAATAACAGCCCTGGCAGATGTCTACATGGGTTTAAAGTCCAAAGTCAAAGAACAACTGGCAGACATTGTCAGTGGTACTATAATGTTAGATGGCTGGACTGATGCTCATCATCGATACCCATATGTTGGTGTGAGAATCTGCACTGTAGATGCGAACTGGAATTTCCTTCTGTTTACACTTTGTGTTAAACCTGTAGAAAATCACACATCAGAAAACCTTACAGTGTTTGTAAGGGAATTACTCGAAGAATTCCTTCCCAAAGATAAAAATGTGTTGCTCTTTGACACAACAGATGGGGCAGGGAATATGATTAAGTTGTCCCGGTTACTGGGCCATGAGAGAGTAACATGCGTAGCACACTGTTTACACAACTTACTCATAAGGGTTGGGTATCGGTTGGGTTTTATCCGATTCCAGTACCTACTCGGTATTTTTTAAACGGTTCCGGTCTTAAACGGTTCTTAAATCGGTACTTAAGAAAATGAAACCGCACACACTTTATCAAAAAATAATACCCTTTAATTTACAGGGCCAAACTGGACACAATATTAACTTAAATCTTTAAACAATATAAATACAAGTAACATATGGCAATAATAAAACCAATATAAAATAAAAATTCATATTTACATAATATCAAATGAAACAATATTGTATCAAACAATGTAATAATACTGGAGATTGCAGAGCTGCCAACTCTCACGCATTGACCGTGAGACTCACGCAAATGACCCTTTTCACACAGAAAAATCGCGGACAAAGAGGACACTGACACCGACAGACAAGACAGAGAAGGTTACTTTTGATATGGAACAAATCCACAGCTGTCAGATTCTGTCAATATTTTTACGAGATTCACTCAATAAATAATGTTTCGGCTCTTTGAAATGTGACAGATCGCTGTAGCGCGTCAGTTCAAACGGCACGTGATACAGCAGCCTACAAATCCACTGCTTCTTAGCTACGCAGCGTTGAGTGAACCTATGAAAGAGAACATCTCTGGTTACTGGTGTAACATATCTCTCAATAGGGAACGGGATGCTGCCAAGCTCCTCGCGCTGCCGACCAGCTTCCTTTTTCGGCAGAGAAATCTGAGGAGCAGATGGCGGCGCGCGCGCGCCAACATAATATGACGACGTAAGTGCGTCGATGCGGCGCCCGCGCCATCAGCCAATGAATTGGCTTGATTCTATATGGGATTCAGACTATCGGCACACCCAGAGGGCGTTCTGACACGTAATTTTACACGTGAAATGCAGCCAAACCTTGCGAGAAAGGGCGCGCATGTGAGACAGAAGAAACTGTGCTCCAAACTGTGTAGCACACGCACGGGCACGGCGGAGAGGGAGAGAGCGAGAGACCTTGCGTGTGTGTGTGTGTGCGTGTGTGCCTAATGAAGTTAGGCACCGAAATCAGGCACCGAAATTTTCGTTCTTATTCGGTCTGGTTACTACCGTTTACGTCGGAACCGGTTCCCTATTGGCACCGAGTTTCGGTACCCAACCCTACTCATAACAGACACTCTTACCAAAATCCCTGAAGCACAAGCCTTAATTTCCCAATGCAAAGATATTGTCAGTGCACTGCACTTCAAGGCACATCTAATAGAGGAATTTGTGTTGGAGCAGAAAGAGGCAGACATATTTGCCAAGATTCAAGACCTGCGGGATGAAATTGATGCAGATTCCAATGATCCTATTGATGAAATGGATGATGCAGAGGATTGGCAGCTGGGAACTAAGAAATCAAAACAGGGCTCACAGACACACAAAACACTGAAGACCACAGTGCCAACACGTTGGAACAGTGTCCTCAACATGATCAGAAGCTTAGTCAGTATGGAGACAGAAGTCACTGAAATCCTGAAGAGGATAGGAAAGCCCTTGTTATGCCTCCTACCTGATGACATCAAGCTACTTTGTAACTTAGTTAGCTTTTTGGAAGACTTTGAGAAATTCACTCTCATAATAAGTGAAGTCAGTCCAAACCTGAGTGCCATACCACTAATCAGGGCTCGAATCAAGAAAATCTGTGCAGTGGCTCCCAGAGATCCACTACTAATGAAGAGAGTCAAAGAACGAATAGTGAAAAACATGGACAAACGAATCCCCATGTCAGATCTGGTTAGAGCCACCGCAGTGTTTGATCCAGCTGTCAGAGATATGACTATGACGAAAGATGAAAGCAGAGAGCTGCTGCAGAATCTCCATGAGAAACTGAACTCCTCCAGGTGACATTGATATTCCCGTGTACTTGCTAACCACTTACTTTTCTCATGGTTTTGATTTCAACAGCCATTTGCCTTAGGCACATATTTCATTTTTCAGATTCAGTTCAACAGTGTTTGGGGTTGGAGATGAGAGGACAACTACTGATGGTGGTTCTGGAGGTCCTTCTGGTGGGAATGGTGACCATGATGGAGATGTAGGAGGAAGTGTGAAACACCTGTGACTAGAATTACTAGCAGAGGCACAAGAAGATGCAGAAGCTCATTCTTCAAGTTCTATCCTTGACTAAGAGATAGATGCTTTTCTGGCAGTGAGAACAAGAGACCAAGGAGCATTGGACTTTTGGCGAACCCATAGCAATACTTTCCCCACACTGTCCGCTATGGCCCGGTGCTACCTCTCCATTTCAACAGGTAGTGTGCCGGTGGAATGCATGTTTAGTTCCACTGGCCTACTGCTCAATGGCAAACGATCATCACTTGCTCCTTCAAGGTGTAATATGATAAGCTTCATCCATGATTATTGTATACAACTTAGCCTACATACATTTAGCCTAAACACAACACATTGTAGGCTATTTGAAAATGTTTAGTAGCATACGGACTACAAAATAAATATGTACATACGTTGTGAAAGTAAAATCTGGTGTTTTCTTTATTACATTGTATTGCATTTTGTAGAAATATAGTGTAAGCCATGCATTGCTTGGAAATATTGAGATCTAGTAAATCAGTATAACATAGACATCTGTAGACATGAAGTGGCAGCTTCAGCCATTTGCAGCTATGAAAAGTTTGGCGGCTGCAGCAGCCATTTAGGTTTTGGCTGAGCCGGCTAGCCAGCCAATAACTTCATCAGCCAGCCATTATTCTCGAAACAAATGGCTTCGGGGTCTACGCGGGTGTGCATGGCTGACGTAGTTCGGCAGGCCTTAGACGGTAGCGCCAACTTAGCACGCCGTCCAGCAGAGGGCGGGCAAAGGTGGGTCGCTATGGCCTCTTCCACGGGGGGAAGCGAGAGGTATCCTCTGTCCTTCGCACCGACCATGCCGCCGAGACAGAGGAACGCAGTCGAGGAGAGAGAGGGGCGTTCCAGGATTTCGCGACTTCTTCGTGAAGCTCAGGAAGAAAAGGTGCTGATCTGGAAGACGGCGGGGCGCGGTCTCCTCGAAGAAAACACCCATCTAGTCGGTTACGCGCTGGCTGCGCGGGCGCTTCCTACTCGAGGCCGAGGCTCGCCACGGCCTGCGAGAGTAGACGCATTAGCTCCGACTCAATGCTAGCTCTCTTGCCAACTGACTCAGGAACAGTGGGGGGGAGGTCCGCAGAGCTCGCCCAGTCCTCACTGTCCGACGCCAGAAGGGAACAGCTAGCCTCCTCATCAGATCCAGCTGGCTCGTCATCCTCGATGACGTAATCGGCGGCGGGCGGCGGACGTTGAGCGTCCGGGAGAGAGCCGAGAGAAAGCGGCGAAGCTGGCGGGCGAACCGGCGAGCTGTCGCGAGCTTGAGGAGGCTCAGGGACCCGCTGAGTGCGGCGCTTTTTACGGCGCGGTATTGCAGCGGGCGGGGTTGCAGACTCGGAGAAGAAAGCCAGGCGAGTCCTCAGAGTCACCATCGGCAGTAGCTCGCAGTGAGGGCATCCGCCGTCGTTGAGCGCGAGTGCTGCATGATCCTCACCCAGGCAGGAAACGCAGATGACATGGCGGTCCCCGTCGCTGAGTTGGGCTTGGCACAAGCCACAGGATGACGGCATCTTTAAAAAGACACAGCTCTTTTAGAAAAAGTGAGTCGCGGGGGCGAACACACAGTGATACCTCAAAATGAGTGTAAAAGGATATGAACGCCGGATAGCGTAGCAGGAAGCGGCGACTGAAGGCGGCGAGATGAGGCCAGCAGCTTCAGGTGATGGCTCGTCCTGCAGAAGGCTTTTTCCACGGCGCGGCTTCTTCACTCGGGATCCAGCGATGCAAAGCTTCGCTGAAGAGATGAAAAATCAGTGAGATCAGCCCATCGAGCTATCTTTATAGGGCTAGACCACGCCCCTTTGGGCACGAGCATGACAAAATGGGCGCGAAGTGCCCCCATTGGACCGTCACCAAAGGGCCGCTCTCGATAGGCTGCTGCAGTTGCCGCAGGACAGCCAATAGGCACGCTGAGCCGCCTGCCTATGTCTGTATGCTGCTGCAACGGGTTTTGCAATAATTCAAATTATGGTGATGGCGCAGTGGATAAGACACATGCCTTTGGTGTGAGAGACCCGGGTTCGAATCCACTGTGAGACACCAATGTGTCCCTGAGCAAGACACTTAACCCCTTGTTGCTCCAGAGGCGTGCGACCTCTGACATATATAGCAATTGTAAGTCGCTTTGGATAAAAGTGTCAGCTAAATATGTAAATGTAAGGATAATTTTTTTGGCTTCAATATCTCGAGGAAAAGAGGTTTTCCCCTAGCCTTCCGTTCCTTTTGGCCTTCCGTTCACACTGAGACCGCATTTTTATTAATGAAAACTAAGCTTTTTGAAAACGCTCTCCAAAGTGGATAAATCTGAAAACGCCATTTTCGCGGTGTAGTGTGGACGGTGAAACTGGAGGTATTTGAAAACAGGGATGCATGTTTAGTCATTGTCACGTGTGGGTTTTGTATCTTGTTCTTGTCTGGCATGTGTTCCCCTGTCCTTTCATGTTCAGCTGTTCCCCGTCATGTTGATTAGTCTCCCCATGTGTTTCTGATTAGCCACACCCCCTTGTTATCTTGTTTAGCTTGTCTGTTTGTGTATTTATACCTCCGTATTTCAGTTGTGTTTTGTCGGTCGTTGTTTCCTGTAGCTGTTCCGTGTTCAGGTCCCGAGTTCTTTATTCTGTATTTTACAGTGGATTACCTGTTTGTTTAATTAAAGTGCTTGCGTTTGAATTCACTCTCCGATTCATTCTTGCATGATCGTAACAGTCATGTGACGCATATTGTACCAATAGATATTCATGTTTATACCAGTATTGTGCCTGTTATGTTCTATTCACTTTCACACAGTTTCTCAAATATGTTCATTTGCACACTCTTCAAATCACAGTCCTGCAAAGATGACAGAAAATTCACTCCCATTTCCCAAGGTGAATTTAGCGTTTTCAGACGTTTCAGTGTGGATGAGAAACTTTTGGAAACCGCTAGTGTGGACGAAGAGCGTTTTCAAATCTATCCGGATTAATGTAGACGTAGGCTCAGGCAAACGAGAACATGGAAAACAAAATATAACACAATGAAGTTAACATGACAGTTCACATAGTTCACCCAAAACTGAAAACTGTCATAATTTACATGTCACCCATAGTTTACATTTTCATGTCGTTACAAACCTGTTTGACTTCTTTTTTTCTGTGGAACATAACATTTATTTTTAGCAAACTGTTTAAATCTCTTCGTCTTCTCTCAAGTGTATGTTGTTCAAAGCATGTTTAGACTTAGGGTGTTTCTCAAAACCAAGAATGCAAAGAACGGACTTGTGTTCTTGGGGAGAAAGCTCTTGCTAGTTGTTCTTGGAAGAATGAACTCACAAGGTGACGAGCACACAGAACGCTGCTGACAGTTTGAGACGATGTGTTCTTGCTGGTATTGCGCAATAATTCCCCCGCACAGATGCCGTCGGCAGTACCCAAACATAACGAGAATTATTGACGATAACTGCCAGGCTACAATGGTCTCTTGACTGTGGGGTAACACGAGTCTGTGAGCAGACTGGCCGGTTGGCTCGCTAGCTAACTTAACACCCGCAGGCGCTTATGGAGATTCTCACTCCCGAAAACGTTTGAGCACATTTTCGATTCGCCATAAATTTTCGTTAAAGTGGCAATATTTGAAATCTACACAGTTGATTTCTCGCATCAAATTCTCGCGTACGTAATTGTAGAAAACGAATTACTGTTTTGACCTGCCTCTCCTTCCTCGAATGCCGAATTGAATGCTGGGATATTTCTGCCGTCAACTTCACACAAGTTACCAACCGATGTATCCTCGGTAAAATGGGCGTGTCAAGAACACATCCGGGATTTTTATCCGTTCTTGCCAAAATGCAAACTTGTGTATTGGGACAGTACTTGGGCCACAAAAGATGACGTTTCACAAGAACACAAGGACACAAGTACAGACAAGAACACAGATTGAGAAAGGCCCTTAGTTTTGCTATTGGAAAATGTTAATTAAGATAACTAGCCATAGCTGCTTGTCAAAAATTGGATGGCAAACATGTTTGAATGATTTTGACCATCTAGATTCGAATCACGTAAACAAACAAGATCTACCAAGGCCTATCAAAAACACAAGGTGAAAACCATGGGAAATGGAAAATTTTGAAAATTCAAAAATGTGCTTTTGTTTTTCCCCATATGACCAGGTGTATGGAAATTATGGAAATGTTCTTTTGTAAAGAACAATGTCAAGTCAAGTCAAAATGTATTTCTATAGCACATTTAAATGCAACAGAGTTGCACCGAAGTCCTGTACAATAAAACATTGATCATTTAAAAAAGAAAACATAAAAAGAAACCATGCAGCATTCAAAATATAAACACATTAAACAAAATACACTAAAAAGTAAAAATAAAAACCTATAACTAATCTAAACTAATCAAAGAAAACTGGTCAAGCACCCATAGTGTTCAGTTTGGAGGAACAAAAACAGCAATTTTAAAATTAATTTAAATTTACAGGAAGCCAATGTAAAGTCGCTAAAATTGGAGAAATGGGATCTCTCTTTTTTGTGCCGGTAAGAAGTCGCGCTGCAGCATTTTGGACTATTTGCAGGCAAGAGATAGCAGTTTGAGGCTGGCCACAATACAGGGAATTACAGTAATCCAGACGTGATGTTATGAGAGCCTGGATTACGGTCTCCAAATCTTTCAGAGGTTGAAACTTCTTTAATTGTGCAACCGATCTCAGATGAGAGAAACTGCCCTTTACCACTGTACTGATTTGTTTCTTAAAATTTAGTGACAAATCAAATGTAACCTCAAGATTCCTTACATGAGGTTGAACACTGGTGACAGAGTCTAAATTAATAAGAGATGAAGACCTGGAGGGGCTTAAAATCTAAATTATTAGCCATCCAAGATTGGATCTCCTCAAAACAGTTGCAGAGCACGTCCAAAGGATAAAAACGGTCAGTTTTAGCTGGTAGATAAAACTGTGTATCGTCAGCATGGTAGGAAATGATATACTTCTTAAAAATGGCACCCAATGGTAGCATATAAAGTGAAAAGAGAAGAGGGCCCTGAATGGACAATTGGGGCACACTGCATAATAGGGGAACCGACGAAGAAGAAAACAGCTATTGAATACATTTCAGCATAATGCTTGTCATGTTTGTCATTTTGTTCACACAGCAAGAACCAGTTTATCTTGAAATGTTACAACTGTAAAAAAAAAAAAAAAAAAAAAATGTAAAAGGATGTTGAAACCTTCTAAAACAGAGAGTATAAAACCCCATGCATGAGGAATCATTTCAGGTTGTTTCTAATCCCAGAGTGTGTCAGGTAAAGACTTTCCAGAACCAGAACAAGCATTTCAGGTAAGCATTTTTGAGCAAAGTGTGTGAGAGGTACTATAGTGAGTGTATTATTTACAGACTCACAAAATCGCATATTGTTAATGTAGTGGAATTAAATTGATCAATACTGTATTGTACTGTACAATACTCAATACTAACTCAAACCAATATTATGTTTACACTTGATGTAAATTTTGTTAAGAAAACAGATAGATGATCATACAAATTCATTTCTTAAAGTCATTAGGGAATAATGATTTATTAACTGCTTTCACAGACAGCTAATTTTGGGTTGTGATGTTGTATGCTTTGCATAGGAACCATGGATCCAAATAAAGTGTGGAATTACATGAAATCTCCTTCGAAAGTTAGTACATCTTCCCTTGGTATGAGAGTTTTACTCCCTAAACAATTGTTACTTCTGCACTTAATGAACATAAAGTATACTGACTCTAGCTAATTTTGGACTGATTTGTATTTCAGTGATTTCAAAACTACTCTTACTGGGTATTCCCTTTGCTCAGATTGGAATAGGTGCGTTGCAGTGAATGTGAGTACTGTGTTTATTCCTTTCCTATACCTTCAGTTATTTAAGGTGCTGTTGTGTTGCCTATATCTCCACAGGTGCCGTTTATCTCAAAGACTGTCCCCAGCAGCACTATATCCCAGTCTATGTGCTGGTATGTGGAGTGTTTAGTGTGTTTCTGGCCTTGCTGTCTTGTCTTCCCTGCTCCAGAGAGACGGAGGAGGGAAATCCCACTTCGCTCAGCCGCATCTGCTCTGTGTGGAACGCTCTGGTTTCTTTCTTCTTGTTCTGCTGGTTGATCAGTGGTAAGATTGGGTGGCGTATGTGGGAGGAAGAGGTCATTTAATGTGTTCATAGGTCTCTGAAAGCTTCTGTGCATTGTTCAGTTAACCCAAATTCAAAGACACTTGCCAAACAAACAGATTTTCATTTGAATTCTGTGAATGGAAAACACTTTCAATGTGCTTTTGTGTGTGGGTCTGCCTGAAATTTGGGTGTGAATATGAACTTTTGTTCTGTAAAATATCTCTGTGTTTGCTATGTAACTAAAAAAACGATATTTCAATTTGAACTTTGCACTTGAATTTTAGAAGAAGAAAAAAAAATTGTACAGGTTTGCTCTTTTGAAACAAACAATATTGTGTTTGTGGTGTTTTTTTATAAATTGGAATTTTTACTTTAACAACTAAAGTCTTTAACAATTAACATTCATTAACTTAAAGGGGCTATATGTAAGAATGTTCATGGCTTAATCGTTTTTTTTTTTTTTTTGTAACATCTTGTAACAAAACCTTCCCCAACAAAACCTTCCCCAACTTTCAAGGTTGTCTAAACCCTAGACTGATTTTTATTTGAAGGACTCTGGAGTTTTTTTTGCCAGGAAAATCAAAAGGATGTGACGTTTACGCGAGTGCCTTTCTTCCGTTTCAATGACACATGAAGCGAATGCTTATACAATGTTTGGGATGATGCCGAAAGAGCCATTCTGTACAGTAATATCAATGTGTCATTCAAAGAAAAATGATTAATTCAAACTATAGTCTCACAATATCAGATCTATACAGTCTATAGTCTCAAACTTCAGATAATCAAACTCTCATGTGTTATATCTATTGTCATGATGCCGGTGAATTGCAGATCTGGTGCAAACATATCCACATCGCTACGATCAGATGCTTTCTTAATTGCTGTTTTCTCACCACTGTCACTTTTGTTGTGCGTTTTTGTTATTGATATATCACAGCACATATTTACATATTCATCTAAACGTCGCTCTCAGCAGTGTGGATGTTTGTTAACAGTATATCGCTGCAAAAGTATTTCCAACTTTTTTTGACTTGAAAAGAACTTTGCCGTGAGTAATTATTAAAGCTAAAAAATATGTGAATCAATGTTTTTTTTTTTAAGTTCAAATTGTAAACAGTCAGGCTGCCTTTATTTATTGTTCTTTATACAACTGCGATTGTTTCAAAGCATCTTCACAGTATTATAGTAACAGATGACGCCGACTTCATAAAATCATAATCTAAAATAAATTATGTTAAACAGAGAAGTAACAGGATCAGTGAAGCCTGTTTCGTCAAATAGCCAATGTTATCAAATCTTAATCTATAATAATTTATATTTCTGAAATATATTTTTGTTTTTGTTTTGTTTTTTACAGGCAGTGTGTGGATTTACTCTATTTACCCTCCTAACTACAACCAAACCGTGGGTGGAGATCCCTACTGTAATAAGACCCTCTACTTGTTTGCATTCTGGACCACCACTCTGGGATACATTCTGTTAGCTGTGGCGCTGTTCCTCGGATGCTGTTTTCTTATCTGTACTCGCATTTGTGGAAAACATTAGCAAAAGCGCTGTGGGTCATCTTAAAGGTACAGTAAGCGATTTCTGAGAAACACTGTTGATATTTGAAATTAGCCCAAACAAACAAACACACCCCTCCCTTCATTCCTCCGCACCCAAAATGCATAAACACACAATGTAAGAGTGGATGCCTCTTTCTCATAGCTGAAGCTAAGCAAAATAATGCTTTGCGACAGTGGCATAGCAAGTCAGCCCTGGGCCCAAATGTACGCATTCCCAGACGCTATGCTTTGTGAAAAATTAGGCAAAGATGACGAATGAACAAGTTGAAGAGTTGTTTGTTAGTCGCCAACATCAGCTCCAGACAAACAGTGACACTCAAAACTGTCCTGTTTCTATAGCTAACATTACAACAACAGTATATCTTCTGTGAAACAGCAAAAGCAATGTTACTGACGTATGGAGCAGAAACAATGCAACCTCTGCGTCCTTTTTCAGGTCTTCCCGCTTCGGTCTCTCCAGCGCTGGAAAGCTTTTCTAATATTAAAGCGGATCCTAAAGCTCTTCCCTGATCATAACCCTTCTTTTCCAGTGATATTCCTCTAAGCTTTCCTCTTTTGTAATGTCTCTCATAGCATCTCTCTTTCTACAGTCTTTCTTCAGATCTCCTTCTGCTCTCTCTCTCCTCCCCCATCATGAGTGGACATGCCCCCTACTGCTGATTGGCTCACTCTCTCTCCTCCCCCATCATGAGTGGACACGCCCCCTACTGCTGATTGGCTCACTCTCTCTCCTCTCCCATCATGAGTGGACACGCCCCCTACTGCAGATTGGCTCACTCTCTCTCCTCCCCCATCATGAGTGGACACGCCCCCTACTGCTGATTGGCTCACTCTCTCCTCCATCATCATGAGTGGACACGCCCCCTACTGCTGATTGGCTCACTCTCTCTCCTCTCCCATCATGAGTGGACACGCCCCCTACTGCTGATTGGCTCACTCTCTCTCCTCTCCCATCATGAGTGGACACGCCCCCTACTGCAGATTGGCTCACTCTCTCTCCTCCCCCATCATGAGTGGACACGCCCCCTACTGCTGATTGGCTCACTCTCTCCTCCATCATCATGAGTGGACACGCCCCCTACTGCAGATTGGCTCACTCTCTCTCCTCCCCCATCATGAGTGGACACGTCCCCTACTGCTGATGTGCTCTCTCTCCTCCCCCATCATGAGTGGACACGTCCCATACTGCTAATTGGCTAAGTGTGTTGTGCTGCTCGGTCCGAGCCGCTTTCTCAGAAATTGCTTACTGCACCTTTAATGGATATTGATGACAGTGTTCTTGATGGTTTGGAGGATAAACTCAACTGAACTTTGTGTATTAAGTAACACATTTAAAACAAATATTTAATTGTATTTGAAGTTAAAAAAAAAATTCTTGCTTACAAATGTATGGAGATTTTAAATAATAATAATAATCTCAAATAAAATTGTCTTAATACCATTTTGAAACAGAATATTCTTTGAGCTACTAGTTTCAACCGAGTAACATCATCTTTATAAAACACTATATTTTAGCCACCCATGCAGAACGTGTTTTTTATTATTCTGTCCAATTTTACAAAAATAACATGGAAATAATCAGAGAGAGTGGTTAAGAAAACAAATGTAAAAAATGTGTGCATTGCAGTCTCAGTTCAACAGTTATGACTCATGTGCAGAGCTTTATTTTCATAAAAGAATCCAGTCACTCACCCACCTGACATTATCAAACCAGAAAAAAATTAACATAATTGCACAGAACTGCATTACGAACAGGGAATAAATAACAAGTGAACTCAATGGAGAGCGAGAAACAGTTCAATATACAAGGAGACAATGACCTCTGGCGTTCAGGCTGTGACATGACAGCCTTCTTAGTCTTTTGCTACACAGTTTAGCAAATTATTTCCTTTGCTAGGCTACATGTTGTTTTTTTATATTCAAAGAGAGCATTTTATAATTAAATGTACAACATTTTATCTAAACATATTTTTTTTGGTCTTAACAGTAGGCCTATAATAAAGCCACCCAATTATAATTGGCTATAATCTACTTGAGATTAACAGTGATAGACATAACTTAAGGCTAAAAATCACATCTAAAATTAAAACTGTAAAACTGATAACGATCAACCTTCATTACTATAAATGTAAACTTAAACATTATTTAATTTGAAGTTTAGTAAGCTTCATCATGAGACAATATTGTGGCATATGCAAGACATGCGCTTCCCACTGGAAATGTCATTTCTCATATACTGAGGAGAAAGCAGAAGAATAGACTTGAAAAATGTTGTCACGATGGAAAAGAAGACTTACACTTCCGTTCAAATGTTTGGTGTTGGTAAGATTTTTAATAGACCTGTTTGTAACATAAAGCTATGTCTTTACTGTCACTTATGATCAATTTAACGCGTTCTTGAGTAAAAGAATTCCTTTAAAAATAAAAAATCTTACTGAACCTTTTGCATTGTAGTGTGTTGTTATTTCCGTTGCTGGTTTTAGGAAAGATTGTCTCGAGGTGCTGTTTTTATAGTAAAGTGCAATAATACATTGATCGAAATTGTTTTGGTTAAGCAGTGAGTAATGAAATATTTCCTTTGCATTTAAATGAGCACTTCAGAAAGGTGTGGCCCACGGCGGAAACATGGTTGCACATGATACCGTACCAACATTACGAGTCAGTTAGGAAATGTTGGAAATTACTGTCAATAAGACGGATAACAGAAGAATTTTTCTTTTTAAAGTTATGAGGTGAACACTAGAGCATACACTACACAGGTTGTTTTAACCGTCATAAGAGACGCAAGAGGAAGCTTTCCTGTGAGACTCTTAAATCTTACTAGTCCTTAGATCCATGTACTCCGCATTGTTTAATGTCTTATACACTTTTACGATGTCTTATTTTACTTCTGTCTAAACTTAAAGCAGTCATTGTGCATATTCATCAACAATGATATTCTGAGGATGGAAAATTCAAAGCCATCACCATTTTTGACATCACTGTTCGGTAAGAATCGTATTAACAATCATTTTAAGAATGTTACTTTAAAAAAAAAAATCTATGTTAAGCTAATATATATGTTTTCCAAATGTCCTGGTTTCATTGTATACTTGGCAAATTGTGTAAACATATTCTTGTCTGAGAAATCTTTTCATTTTTCAGTGATACTGACTATTGTTGTACTGGGGGTTTTAATTGCAGCAATTGGAATAGGTAAATCATGTATTTTACCTCATTATTCACTGTTATCTCTGCTAGAAACATTGTAAACAAATAAAGTGGACGTACTGTAATAATGCATTCCAGTGTAATATTGACAGAAACATTCACATACTTTGTTGTACACACACTGCTCACTGCTCCAAAGACTGAAGAATTTTATGTTTGACTTTTTTTAGGGGCCTACTTTCTGAGAGACTGTCCTGTCCAGCCTCACATCCCAGTCTACCTTATAGTATTTGGTGTATTTGTTTTGCTTGTTCTGATAGTGAGCCTAGGCTTGTTCTACGGTCTGCTTGCAAAAGACACCTTTGAAATGCTGCTGTTGTCTCTGCTGGTCATCTCTGTCAGCTTCATCCTCTACCTGTTTGTTGTCTGCTGGTTCATCGCAGGTGAGTGGGAGTGAATTTGTCAAATGGGAATCATAGAAGGGGTGCAGAGGGGTGCAGATATTTTTTTTTAGAAAGAACAATGGGGAAATGTACGTGAAAGGGTCAAACTTTCTCTGGAGATATAAAAGTTAAAGCTGTGGTATATAAGCTATAATGTTGTGACAGGTTGAAGAATGTGGGGCTGCAAAGTCACAGTTAAAGGGACAGAGAGTTCAAGAGAAATATTTTCATTACTACTGGAGCTGCCAGTTTGTTAGGTTTCTATGGAAGCTTGTTTCCGCCACAGAATGAAAAATAAAAAAGGTAATTGCGACTTTTTATCTCACAATTCTGACTTTATTTCTCAGAATTGCGTGTTATAAAGTCAGAATTGCGAGATATAAAGTCGGAATTGATTGATATAAAGTCACAATTGCGTGTTATAAAGTCAGAAATATATGATATAAGTCGAAATTGCGTTTTAAAGTCAGAATTGTGAGACATAAACTATTATGAGGGGAAAAAAGTTAGTCTTTTTTTCCCCTTAGAATTGGCCTGATAACTCACAATTGCGAGTTTATATCTCACAATTCTGAGAAAAGATGTCAGAATTTCGAGATATAAACTCGCAATTATGTGTTATAAAGTCAGAATTGCGAGATGTAAACTCGCAATTGTGAGAAAAAAAGTCAGAATTGTGAGATAAAAAGTCTCAATTCTGTCTTTTTTTCTCGCAATTGCGACTTTATTTCTCATAATTGCGACTTATATCTCGCAATTGCGACTTTATTTCTCACAATTCTGACTTCATATCTCGCAATTGTGAGATAAAAAGTCGCAATTATTATTATTATTTTTTTATTCAGTGGCGGAAATAAGCTTCCATAGGTTTCAATTAAACAGCAAGCATAAACTATGCAAAAGCAGCAGCCCTTCCTTCGCTCTCAGTGTCCGAATTCACTCACTCGTTTGCATTCACTCCTTCAAGTGAACTATATTAGTGGACTAATTTAGGGAATAGTGAATGAGTATATAGGGAGCGATTTCGAACACAGCTTGTGAGTGTTTCGGGTGCCATTTCGGATAGGGCCTATTGAGCGGGGAATACAAAAATGTGGAAGTTCGATCTGGAGTTGTCACAAAAATCTGGCGGATATATAGCGGCTACATTTTTTCTTAAATAGGAAGATATTGGGATAAAATTGCCATTGCTGTTAAAATTTCACAGATATCAAAGAAATATATAGCTCAACTAAAAATGTTTTCTCTGTGTATTGCAGGGAGTGTCTGGATATACTCTGTTCATCGTCCCAGTTATGACCCAACACATGAACAGGACTACTGCAACAAAACTCTGTACCTCTTTGCATTCTGGTTGAACTCAGTCTGCTATGGCTGTCTGGCTGTCCTGTTGCTTTGTATTGGGTTTTCAGTGTTTTATATCTGCATACAAAATACTTGTCAAAGACCACATTCATCGGCTTCAAACTCTCAGCAACAAGCATAAGACTTCTTTGGAAAGTATTATGGTTTTATGGTAACATTTTATAAGGTTCATTAGTTAATGTATTAACTAACATGAACTAACAACGATCAATACATTTGTTACAGTATTTGTTCATCTTTGTTAATGTTAGTTCATAAAACTCCAGCTGTTCATTGTTTGTTCATGTTAGTTCACAGTGCATTAACTAAATACAAATTTTGAAGTTATTAAGATTAATAAATGCTTTAGAGGTATTGTTAATTCTTAGTTCATGTTAACTAAGGTAGTTAACTAATGTTACATAATGAACCTTATTGTAAAGTGTTACTGTTTTTGGATTTGGCCGATGCTTTATTCAAATCAAGCACTATTCGTACATTTTATCAATATGTTCTCAAAAACTCAAACCCATGACCTTTTTTTACCAGTACAGTGCGCAGAAAAGCACCTTTTTATACATTATCTGTACTGTATTTCCATCTAGTTCAAAATGAAGGCCTAGACTTGAAGGTACTGTGCAGAATTACTGAATAATATATATGTTAATTGCAGTGTATAATACTCAAAACACTCAGATTTTGTCAACACACTCACAAAAATAGGTGTTTTTTATGTTTCAGTTTGGGTTGGCTAAAACAGTTTCTCAACATTTCACCAAAGGAAGTGTTTCAAAAATACTTTGCAAGTCTGGAGACCACAGAACTGTGAAAACATACTGGTTGACTCAGAGCAGCTCGTTCAGTCCTATTCACGTCTTCATGATGAAGCTCATTCTGGGGGTCAGACAGCCTGAGCCAAATTAATAAGAGATAGTTCACATTTCTATGGACTGGTTAAGAAATCGTTAAAGATGGAGACTACCGAGAGAGCTGCCAGAAAATCTTTCATTGGTAAGAATATCAAGAAAGCTATGTGTTTTTTCCAATAACTAATAAGCTACAATAAATAAATAAAAACTTTTTTTTTTTTTTTAGTGATCATTAACATGATTGCGTGGATGATTTTAATAACAGCTACTGGATTAGGTAAAGAGCAGTTTTCATTTACAACGTAAAATATATTGTTAAGATGATTAGTTTAATCTCCTCAACAATTCATTGTAAAATCACAATCGGGAATGCTGTAAATGCTTGATTTTAATGAAGAAGTTTTATTGCACCACTGCAAGTCTGATTTTTACACGGTCATATGGCTGTTTGGATAAATGTTTCTAGGAACAATCCATTTTCATGAGTGCCCTGTTCAACCAAAGCTCCCCATCTATATGACCGTGATCGGGGCGACCGGTCTGTTTGCACTGTTGCTCATGTACCTGAGGAACACTTTGGATGACTGTCCGCTGGCTCGCTTCTGCGCTGCCTTCAGCTTGATGCTCTGTGTATTCATTGTGTGCTGGTTTATTGCTGGTGAGGGAAAGAGATAGTTATTGACAGCCCAGTAAATATTTAAAATATAAATAATAGTGAAACTAAAGTAAACGATGGTCGCATGTTGTTCTTTCAGGTACCTACTGGATTTACTCCATATATCCTCCCAATAATGACTCCACCAGGACTGGAAACCACTGTCATAGAACCCTGTATCTGTTTGCATTTTGGTTCAACAATATATGCTTTCTCTGTATGTCCATACTGTTTGTCTTTTGTTTGTACACCATTTTCTACAACTGTACTGATGTTGTCTGCACTGATAGAACGGCATGTTAAAATTTACATGCAGGCCTGTAATTCTCTGAAAATGTGCTGTATTATTAATATATCTTAATCATTTGTTACAATAGATTTTCTTATAGTGGTTGTTTTATTAATAAAGATCTTGATGTTTTTATTTAATGATTAAATATTGCTTGAGTGTTGCAAATTTTCCAAAATTTGGTCCAAAAATTTAAATTCAGTCATCATTTACTCACCCGCATGTTGTTCCAAACCTGCAAGACTTTCGTTCATCTTCACAACACAAATAAAGATCTTTTTAATGAATTCGGAGAGATTTCTGTCGCTCCATTGACAGCTACGCAACTGACACTTTGACACTTCAAAAAGTTCATTGTTCAGGTTGAGTGGTTTAGTAGGCTAACGTACACATTTTCTGAAGAGACACGATCGCTTCATATGATAAATCTATGAAGAGATTTAATTTAGGCTTTTATTCACATATAAACATTGATCAGCGAACATAAACAAGCTCAGCCGAATCTGCTTGACACACGAGAACAACCTCTTGCTGAAGCTCAAACGTGATGTGTAACACGAGAATGAACCTCATTGGTTCTCAGTTGATGAATGTTTATATGTGAATAAAAGGCTTTAATTCAATCTGTTCATCATATAAAACGATCGTTTTGGAATGACATGAGGGTGAGTAATTATGACAGAATTTTCGTTTTTGGGTGAACTATCCCTTTAAGCAATCAAAACACAGACTTTTATAAAGGATACCCATGTCTTGCTCTGCTTCGAAGCACCTTCTCTCTTTTTTTGGCATTTTAACTTCTTTATATCCTTTTTACATGAAAGTATACACTATAACTTAAAATGTAACTATCAAAATACATCAATTAAAAACAATAAAAGTCATCAATTATATATATATATATAATTATTTATTTATTTTTTAACTCTACTGTAAGTAGAATTAGACATGTAGTAGCAAAGTTACTTAGTCAGTAGAATGTCGGTTGGGGGAGCATAAAAATAAATACAGAATGTCTAAAGTGGATAATCGAAATAAAGTGTTACCTGATTGAATAATTCATGGGAGGGTTGTTAGCAAGGAGGTCTTTGATAGGTTGTTAGAGTTGTTTGCCCCGCCCACAACACGTGCATCATCAACATCAGTTGTCCTGTCACAGCACCCGTCCCAGAAATATCATTATTCCTGGGAAGTCAACAACAACAATTGTTCACCAAACTGCTTTATATTTTTTTTAAAACACGCTGTGAAAACCATTATACTCTAGTCCAGCGAGACGGTTAGTTGTTATGGCTGGTAGGTAATTTAATCCAATAGTAGCCTTCATGTAAAATAGCCACATTTTATTGAATGAATGAGGCTTTTCATATGTACACCCATTTAACGCGGCTTTGCATTTAATGCACGTTACCGAGTTGACATGTTTAGCATACTTGTGTAAGTAGCCTGAGTAACCTGTTTTACAATGCATCCCTCGTACTTAAATGCATAACCTTATTATGTGGTAAGGTGCATTATATTTATGTAAATAAATATTATATGTGTTTTGATGCGCTTTTGTTTTGTCCCGTTTTATTGTTTTGTTATGGGTAAACGACGTTTCTGGTTAAGTTGCGGAACTAGTTGCTAAATGCTTGCAAGCACAGGAAATGGCTTACTGTCCGTACAGTGGGTTTCCAGTCGGCGCTGCCATTTTGACGACAGGGGGCGCCATTATCACAGGTAACCAGATGCACTTGTTCGTGTTTGTTTTGAAGCAACAGGATTCAACCACATGTTATCTGCCATATATTCAGCTCTTAATGACATTATGCTGTTAGAGTGATCTAGACCTCCAACATTTGTTTTAGGCTGTAATGTTGAGAATGCCTCCTATGGCCTGACCGTGTGTGCGGAGAGAACTGCGATACAGAGAGCGGTCGCTGAAGGATACCGAAGATTTACAGCCATAGCTGTCACATGGTATATCATATATTCCAAATACTGAACTGTTGCCTTTTGAATCACTGAGAAATTTTATTTACCTTCTTTCCATCTGACCAACAGTGATATCAAAGATAGTTTTGTAGGACCATGTGGTGCATGTCGACAGGTATTAATGGAGGTATGGCTGTGCTCTTAATCAATCATTACTTTTGAACCTCATGGCCTTTCTCTCTTAATTTTATTTTATCATTCTCTCCAACCATGTGTTGTGTTAGTTTGGCACTGAATGGGACGTTTACCTCACTAAGCCAGACGGGACCTATAAGAAGACCAGTCTAAGAGAGCTCTTGCCTTTGGCATTCACCCCGGCTCACCTGCAAAAGACCTGAGCGCACTGTCCTAAAATACATTTATGTGGACTTTTTAGATTTGTAAACTATTTCCTTTTTGATCTGAATTTAGGAACTGTGAATAATTAAAATGTGAATGTGAATGTACTATCTGTTCTTGAACAGTTTGTTCATTAGCTAACCCTAGTCTGTTGCTGTTGAAGGTCATTCCAGGCACAACATCATCCCAGTCCCCACTAGAGAGCACTGCACACCCTGGAATTACACAAGCCATTCAAATGTAGTACATATACATTATAATGGTCAATGATATTTAAATAGGTTTCATTCAATACCAACTTTTAAAAAAATGTTGTTTTTTGAAACAACATTATTTCTGTCATGACATCTCTCTGCGTGTTTGTCATGGTAATGTACATGGCGTATTTGTTTGGTCTTGGTGTAATATATCTGCTTCGCTGTTGCTGCTGCAGAGCAAGTACGGGTCTTGCTACTGCCATACATACATATACGACACGCTGCTGTTGTGAGCAAGCAAGACATGTAGTTTTTGACACACTTTTTGAAACAAAAGTATAAAATTATGCAATTATAAGGACCTACAGAGAATTCAAATGGTCGCCTTAGATGGATGTCTGTTGGTTGACCTAATTCACATGCTATGCTCAAAAGTACAGCGGTAACCAAGGAAATGCTATTTCGCTGTTGTTCGATAAGCGCCACCTACTGTCAGAGAGTGAATTTGCAATTTCATTCACTCTGTCTGCTGTTTTTGTTTTGTAAGGGCAGGGCCATCACTAGCGGGGCGAAAGGTGGGGACTTTTCTAGGGGCCCCCGTCGTTGCTCATTTGCATAGAGTAAAATATTTGTCACCTGACTCGCGCTGCTTGACATTCTGTCGACTTCTAACGGAAGTTGCCAACCCTCCATTGAAAATGAATGGGATCATGTCGCTTCATGTCACGTGAACGGGGCTTGGTGGCCCCGCAATTTCAACCGAGATGACTGGAGTAATGATCCTGAAAATTCAGCTTTGCATCACAGGAATATATTACATTTTAATATATATTTAAATAGAAAAATGTTCTTTAAATTGTAATAATATTTCACAATATTACTGTTTTTACTGTATTTTTGATCACATAAATGCCGTTGTAAGGCCGTCTATTCGATCCAATGGCGGTACTCGATTAGAGGTGAAGGTCTCACGCGTGTTCCGTCTCTTCCCATGGCAAAGGGATTTTTAATTAAATGCAATACATTTTATCTTATGTTATTAACTCGTTTCATCTGACTCCATAAAATGAAAAGGTTTTTCAATGATATCTGTGCATCATTAAATATACGTTAATGTTTGACTATTACTTTTAACTCCAATGAAAATAAAGTCAAAGTCTGTTCGAATAATCAAATATAACAATTTATTATGTCAGGTAAATGTATTATTACAATTCCATAATCAATTGAAAGATAAATTAATCAATGCAAACCATCAAATGTTCTAGAACAAAGAGGAAAATCCTTTACCCGCCGACATTGTATGGCTACGTGAGCTGAGAGTCGCGAGACCCTCAACCACACGGGCTAATCTGAATACAGAAAAACAGCCCTGAGCTCTCATTGCATTTTCCTTATATAGCCAGACCTTATTTGATATGTAAAACATGAGTTTAGTGGAAATTTACTGTGGTCCCCTCCCCAGACTTACTGAGGATAGAAGTTTGACCATTTGCTAGGAACAGTGAAAATTAGCATTCAGACAAATGATCAGAAGGTGTTAACTCAAAGACACACCCTTCTGTGTGCAAGATATTTCTATATTCTTAAGAACTTTATTACCTTTTGATTTACTTCTTTGGGAATGAGACATTTGTACCAGTCACCCTGAGACCTTTAAAATGATACTAAACAATCCTTAAAGATAATCACATTCACATTAAAACCATATATATTCTTGTGTGAGTTTTTAGTGTTACTGACTGAGAGAGAGAGAAAATGTAGATAAGGTGCTCAGAGGAAGGGGGGTGCGGGGTGTGTGTGTGTGTGTGTGTGTGTGTGTGTGTGAGAGAGATGTTCAAAATGTTAAAGTGCAAGCAAGGTCCTTTGTATTATTGACCTGTGGTGAGGTTGATTCCATAAACCAGTTCTTCCAGTCTTACACCGTTTTGGTGAGCATAAGAGACTTCTTTCAAAAACATAAAAAATATAACTGACCTCAAACTTCTGAACAGTGTAATTATGAACTTTGCAAGCATAAAACAAGCAATAATCTATAGGAATTTATGGACAATCTCAGGCTGATTAGATTAGAACACTACAGGATGCTTTAAAGCAAAGTTTGAAAAAGACAGTCTCCCAGCACAGAGAGAATTATTGGTAATCCCTGTGACCCTGCCGCCCCGGGACTGTTTGAAATTCTCCTCACTGTGAGGCAGAAGGGGCCAACATACTGTTCAGTCACATGGGGAAAACACTCACACATTGTTCTCTTGGTAGGCTGAGAGGGAACGTGAACATTGGCAGGAGAGAGAATTTTTCCGAGTATTTATTTGCTGAACAACCCCATAAATGTTCAAAATAAAAATCGAGGACTAATGAGGGAAGCACAGTAGAGTTGGAAGTACAATGTTCATTGTGATGAGATTGCTATTGAAAGAAATCATGACAACTACAGTCATGAGATAAAGAAACTGACTGCACATTGCACAATGTTGGTCGAGCCGACAACAAGTTTGGAAAGTATGCCATGTGTCATTATAAAATCCCCCACTTGTGTTGTTCCCTCCTTCCATTGTAAAGCAAGCAGGAATAGGCATGTCGTTTTTCAACCAACCGCTGGAAAAGAAAAGCTTGTGGCTTTTTAACATTTACGGAACAAAAGTGTATAGCAGTAAAATATTCAATTTTACCCATGCAATCAGGATGAGCAATCTTGTTTCTAATGTTTTTTTTTAAGGGAAACTTACTTTGATAGATCTGTCTCTTATCAACAGACATTATCTTGATCAAATTATTCAGCCTTTGTGTGCAGGATCTTTGTTACAGAAAGCTCAACCCAATGTTTTATGACATGATTGTGCAATAAATACAGTTTAAGCGTTGCACTTTATGGCTATTGCTGTTCAGGGTAGTCTTAAGAAGACTGCCTGCATGTTCTGAGTAAGCACTTTTTTTATGACTATGATTTTTTAGCGCTTTTACTCCTCAACTATTTTCTTTTTCATCAGAGAGAGATGTATTGGTTCTCATGGGGATGTTTTTTCAGGATGAATTCCAGTTCACTCACGTGAACTCAGGCTCAATTATGCTCTATCAGGAGGGAATATTTAAGGTGGAAGGTCTTTAGTATCTATGATTGTATTACAGTCGTGATTGTAGTGTAACTTCTCGAGCAGTGGGGCTATGCAAATTCAGTAAGGTACATTGAAAAAGCGTGTAGTTTTGATGTCGTCGCAGAAGACTAGTGTAGTCTTATCTGTTTCCAAGTTACTCTGGAGTTCCTCCTTAGATAGCGAATGGGCGGATGCAAGTGGAGTCGCCACTATATAAACTGGATATAAACTGGATTGACCACCAGATCTGGTCTCTGTAGAGTTTTACGGCGCGAGTCTTGCTTGAAACGGAAGCTTCTTCTTTTTGCAGGTATGTCTCGTTCGTTCATTTATTCATTCATTAGGACTATTATGTGTTAACAGCCTACTTTTATAAAAACATAATTATGCAAAAACATAAAGTAGCCTAATATGGTATTCTGCGAACAAATTTGAAACGCGTTTAAAATCTTTCTTTTTTTTTTGTTTATTTGATTTTATTAAGACAGTTATGTGTTTGTTTGTTTGTTTGTTTTGAGTTAGTCTATGTTCTATTGTTGGTTCTAATTTTCCTTTAACCTTAATGTATCGTCACTTATAAATTACACAGAGAAAATTGCATTTAGAATACAATATAAAACAATAACAAACAATTTTTTACAGTTTAGTATTAACATGTGACCTCCCCTTCAGCCAATAAAATTAAAATCTATTAGCCATGTGCTTGACACTTTTTGCAACAAGGAAGTGAAGGAGACATTAGCACATAGGTCACATGCTGTCAAGACTTGTGAGTACATTTTAGATTTAGGAAATACATCAATTCAATTCAAAATAAATTATAGGACATCCAAATGTGTTTTCTTAAGTTTTTGGTCATTTTTAATGCACATTTTGTAAAATCAATAACTCAAAGACCAAAAAAATCTGTGTGTTATGTATAAATGACAAAGTCCTCAGGAGTTACATATTTTCTGTGTAGCTGGCACTATTGTTCATTACTGGCAGGCAGTACAATATCCTTTTTGCCTGTGTTTTAGGTTGATGTTAGTACGTTTTATAGAAGACAGGGAGAAAAGGCTGTACTTTTCCAGAAAGTATTGACAATAGTGAAAAATAATTTACCCTAATGAGTCCATTATAAATGATGAAACCCTGATAAAGGTCAAAGGGTCAGATTTTGAAAACTAATTTTGCAAATTGATTTGAGTCTTAAATATATGTAAAATATAATGTCATTTATTTTTTCTAGCTGTGATTCCATAAGTAGTTCCACAGAGGGTTAAACGGACAGCTCCGAAATCACCGTCAAACATGAATAAAGAGGACGACATGAAGGACGTAGAACTGAACGAGATTGATCAGGAGAAACTACCGATGACCGGAGAAAGTCTGACAGGCACGGAAAAAAATGGCTCCGTAAAGGTCAAAGTGCCTGAGGACACAGAAGTCAAATTTACGGGCCTCTCAAAAGAGGAGTTAATGAAAGTCGCCGGTACAACTGGGTACGATCTATCTATCTATCCATCTATCCATCCATCTATCTATCTATCTATCAGGTGCAAGTATCTATCTATTGTCTGTCTGTCTATCTATCAATCCTTTGCATATTTTCACCAGGTGGGTTCGGACTCGTTGGGCTTTGCTGGTTCTGTTCTGGCTCGGCTGGGTCGGCATGTTAGCTGGAGCAATAGTGATCATAGTACAGGCTCCACGCTGTAAACCCATTCCTGAGATGAACTGGTGGAACGAAGGTCTCCTGTACCAGATATCTGACGTGAACGCTTTCTCTGACAATGGACTGAAAGGTGAGAATGTCTCCATTTAATGCCTGAGTCATTTGCAAATTGCTTACTATTTAATCATTAATCATTGAAAAAATGGGAACGCATCTTGCCATCATCTCTCAACTTCATACGCTCTTGATAAATAACACTTTAATAATGATCTATAATAATTTTTAATAAACAAATCAGACATCAAGTACATGGCTCTTTGCTAAGATAAAACACTACGGCCTGGTTTCACAGACAGGGTTTAGATTAAGCCAGGATTAGGCCTTAGTTTAATTAGGGCATTTAAGTAGCTTTATAAACGTGCCTTAGAAGAAACATTACTGGTGTGAATCTTGGGACATATTTTAAGATATGTCGGTGCAAGTGCAATAAAACAGCTCAAACATGCATGTTAGTTTGGGACTACCTTAAGCCTCGTCTGTGAAACTGGGGGTGGAAAAAATAGCAGATTTGCTGATGCTGACTGTCTTGTGACTGCCTCATGTGAGGAAGCATGTGCTGCCCTCTCTAAACCCAACTTTGGCTGAGTTTGTAATTGTGATATTGCGCAAGCATTCACACTCTCTCACACACACACACACACACACACACACACCGTAGACTTAATTAAGATAATCAAGTACAGTGACCTTAAACCCTGATATCTTCAGCTGTGCACAGTACTGTGGTTAATCAATCAAAGCCGATTAATAATTAAAAGACCGTCCTGTGGCTGGAGTTAAAGGAAGCAGCTTATCTGATGATGATGATGATCTCTCATTCACTTCCTCTTCTTCTTTTTAACTCTTCTAACTGTCATTCTGTCTGTAGGAGTGGAGGAGAAGCTAGACTATCTGAGCCAGATGAAGGTGAAGGGGCTTGTTCTGGGTCCGATACACACTGTGCAAGCAGACCAGCCAAGCACACTGGAACTAACTGCCATTAACCCGGAATTTGGCTCTATAAGCGAGCTGACTTCTCTGTTGGAACGAGCACATAGAAAAGGTGACCTCACTCGTTTACTATGATGGTTTTCGAAACAAAACATCAGCCTCGTCACATATTGATCTTTTTTGAAATCACAAAATAAGTCACTGGAATAGACCTTATCATTAAGATCCTGTGGCTCTGTGTTAGGGGAAGGCTGTCTGAAACAACTGTCAGTTTAACCTCTGACCTCTTACCCTGACTATGTGGCATAAAAGTTTTTTCACACAATTAGCGTTATTATTTTAACTAGTTCCTTATATTGGAAATATATAGAAATATACAGAACTTTGTCACCTCACAAACAATCTGTATGTTCCCCTTGCAGTTCACAGATAGATATTGTACCATTTTAGAGTCAACAGGGAGGACTGGCTTCACACTGACAGTAAATCAAACACCGTTGTGTGGATTTAGCAGGAACATCACTGTGGTTTCCAGAAAATAAAAGCATCATACAATGCAAACATTAGGCTTTTGGTTTTGTCAGGAAGGATGAACTCAGGAAAGGTCATTTAACAGCCTTCTGGTTTGTTAACTCTCCCCCTCCTCTCCTTGTTTTCCTCTCTCCCTCTCAGGAATCTCCATAGTGCTGGATCTAACACCCAATTATGAAGGAGTTTCAGCCTGGTTCAACAGTGCTGCTACTGTTGCTGAGCGACTCAGAGTAAGTGCTGATAAGGAGAGGGTAGATTTATTGATGAGAGAAAAGGCAACAAGATTTTGAGATGTATAAAGAGACTAAGCAGGGAAGGAAAAAAAGAATACTTCTGATATCAGCATAGCCGTTTACTACCGTTCAAAAGTCTGGGGTCACTTTTTATCAGTGTCAGTAAAGAAAAATCATATTCAAGTTATTCAAGCTGTTCTTTTGAACTCGATTCCTCAAAGAATCCTGAAAAAAGGTGGTTTCCACAACAATAATTAAGCAACACAACCGTTTTTAACATTGATGATAATGAGAAATGTTCCTTGAGCATCAAATCAGCATATTAGGCCCTGTTTACACCAAACGTCTTCATCAATCGGATGACAAGTGGACGACGCTAAATACAGGTGTAAACGGGGTCTAAAACGTTTTGAGCTTGTCCACTTTCCACCACTTCCAGAGGTAGTCGAAAACACATTCGCCCGGATTGCTTTCGTAGTGTAAACGCTCATGTGATCGAATGCGTTCTAACAGCAACAAAAGACTGTCTTATGGACTGTTCATACGTAAATTGCTTGAGCTTAGTTATTTCGTCCATTAGATTGAAATATCTGTAAAAGCCCAAACATTTACCCGCCCATAGACCCTCCCCTCGAAGAAATCAGGACAGAAGTGATTGAAAGTGGACAAAAGAGACAATTACATAAAGAAAATCTATAAAAACAGAAAGCAGTTTTTTAAAATTTGTAATACTATATCACAATATTACTGTTTTTATGGTATTTTTGATCAAATAAATGCAGCCTTGGTGTGCAGATGAAACTCCTGACCTCAAACTTTTGAACGGCAGTGTAAATGGAAACTAAAAAAAGTGTAATTCAGTACTCTATTAATGCCATATCAACAGATTTATTTGATCCATTCTATGGCTTCATTGTAGGAAGCATGCGTATACTGGCTCAGTAAGGGGGTGGATGGCATCATCCTGTCTCATCTGAACGACATCGCAAACACCGAAGCCTGGCCGTCTATTCAAGGCATATTCAACCAAACTGACGACACCAAAAAAACGTATGTGCTTGTGGCTAGTGAAGAACTAAATGGGGTCAGAACTCAGTTGGGGAAATGTAATTAAACAGAGGCACCTGGTGGACAGAATGGGGTACTGCTCACAGCTAGTGAATACAAATGAAAGAAAATGCACATAACAGAGTACTGTTTTTTGACAGTTTTTGACTCTCTCTCTCTCTCCTGCTCACTCTCAGAGCTCTGATGGGATCAGTCACCAGTCTCTCTGTGGAGGAAGTCTCTCTCCTGCTGAACCGCTCAGGTGTTGACCTGCTCCTGACTGAACTGGCTGCTCCGGCCGGGTCCGGCGTGAGACGGGCACAGGCGATACAGAAGCTGTACTCTGGTCACCTGCAGACGAGTCTGGGCTGGAGTCTGAGTGGACGGTCTCTGGGATCTCCAGCAGTGCCAGTGAGGCTCTTTCACACACTGCTGTTCACACTGCCCGGTACTCCTGTGTTCAGCGCTGGAGACGAGGTCGGACTCAAGGCAGGGGTGAGTGGAGCATGCAATGAAAATCAAGCAAGATGTCATTAATAAACCTTTACTTTATTCATGAAGCTGACATAATTAAACCCATACAGGAGAAGATTCAAGCAATGTGGGACTTGGAAAGTAAAGCAGAAGATGCCAATGTAACGGCAAAGGTACATTTACATTATCGCATTTTCACATTTCTCTTCATATCACTGTAGTAAATGCATATTTTAAAAACACACACTCTGTTTCTTCCTTTCGTTCCTCTGACTCAGGCTGTACAGGAAGAGCACACCACATTGCGTGGCTTCTTCAAAGCGCTCAGTGATCTGAAAGGAAAAGAGCGATCGCTTCTCCACGGAGAATATGTCAGTCTTTACAGTTCAGCCACTTCATTAGCATTTCTCCGCCTTTGGGATCAGAGCGAACGCTTCCTGGTCGCCTTAAACTGGGGAAATGACTCGGTCACCATGACTCTGACCAATAGTGACCTGCCGGCTCAAGCTCGGGTCCGTGCCACCACAGATGCTGAGAATCTAGCCGTGGATCGCAAGGTGTCGGTAGAGAAGTTAGAGCTTGGGTCCAAACAGGCTGTTCTGTTGTCTTATCCTTATCCTGGTTAGACACACACACACACACACACAAACACACAGACAGTCCTTAATGTCTCAGATCAGAGTCAACACTGTGCACATGTTTGGAAAGACTTTGTCTATTGAGTTGAAAAGTTTATATTGAAGTTATAGGAATGATTTTAGGGGCACTAATTTTGAAGCAATGAAAAGCCAATTGTCACAGTTGTTGTAGAATAGAGGATGATCTCCATACAGAGACATGTAGATCTAAAAACCCTGCTATAATAAAAAACGGCTACTGTTTTTGTGTGAAACTGTCCACTTTACTCCACTGGTGTGGTTAATGCTTACAGTATATCAAAAGAAAGTTGTTCCGTCTCGAATTTATTTACTTATTTGTTGTTGAAGACCATAATTCCTCATTTTAATCATAAAGCAGGAAATATGGATAGAAGAAATATCTTGGAAGTGTTGACCAGATATTTAAATTATATTGATTATTAAAACAAGACTTTACTTTGTAGATACAATATACAAAGTTCAAAGAAAAATGTTCTATGCATACAAATATTTAAACACAAAAGTACACTACAATTCATATGATTGAATTGTAAGATTTAAAAAAAAAAGTACTTTTATTCAGCAAGGATGCATTAAATTGATGCACAATATAGCGTACATGAATTACCCGTAGCAGATCTATACAGGTGGAGCTGGGGAAGGTGGAGGGTTTCTGAACACGCGCTGCAACTGCAAAAGCTGACCAAGTATTTGAAGGTTGAGCTGCGAGCTCATTGGCTACTGATACAGCAGGAACCAATCAGCTGTGGCCTATATACAATGATGTGATTGCAAGCAGATTGAGTTAAGGACCTATCAGCCTGCGCCATCTAGAGTTTCATGACAGAACTTAAAACTTCACCTCACAAACCAAAAGCCTAATGAGTTCTGGATGGGGCAATGGTCATATGGGCAGTATCTGCCCCACATACATCAAGCTGGTTTTAGTGTGAGTTATGGTTTGCTGTGTGTGGCCCATGTGACCTCTGCCGCTGCCAGACCTGTGGCATGTGCCATAGTTGGCCCAGATGTGGCCCAGATATGTATGCTATTGCCAGCCACGATCAGGTTGAGTCATCGGAGTCATTCCATTCGTTATGTGGGCCAGAAAAAATGTGGGAGATGTGGGCCACAACTGGGCCAGATGTCATTTGCTATCTGGGGGAAATTTTGAATGGTGTACATTAAAAATGCTAAATAACTAAACGTTTAATCTCCAATTAGTCACCCAGGCCATAAATATAGGCTTATAAATGGCAGTATGGGTCAGTTGGTCACTAGAGGGCACTTTATGAACGGTGAACGTGATTTTACCAAGTGTAACATGTTTCTGGATCAACATCTTTCTTGATCCTGGAACAACATTCCAATCAACCAGATTCAAATCAGAATCACATCTGATCTGAGGGACAAGTTTAGGCCCAAAACCAGGGTAGAGAGCTTCTATATCAGTGTTATTCACCTATCATTTTCCTCTGGTTTTAGGGTTAGGTTTAGGGATAGGCATAAGGTTAGGACTACATTTTCAGCCAGGAATGTTGTTCCAGGAACGTGCCTGACTTGGAAAAAATCAAGGTGACCTGAAAATGAACACGCACATGCCCACAATTACACTTTTCCCATTTAACAGACAACTAAAAAGTGCAAACGTTTAACCTGATGTGAGAAATCATCAACTTTCTAACAACGCACAAAAATTCATGGCTTAAAACTCAAAATAACTGTTAAACAGTCATATTATATACATCCAAATGCCTATTTTTACAATAATTGGTAACACTTTATTTTACAGTGTCCTTGTTACACGTTACATGTAGTTACTGTTGTAATAACTATAAATAATGCATTATTGCCTGTAACTTACCCTAAATCAAACCCCAGTCCTAACCCTAGTAAATACCTGTAATAAATTGTATAATTACACTATAATACGGACACTTTAAAATAAAACGTAACCCAATCTATTACTCTACATTATACTGTACTTTACAAGTGGGATACATGCTGTTTTGTAAATATCTTCTTCTTATTTATTTTTTTACAATACTTTACAATACCGGATAAAGATAGGCCTACAGGATAAAACATGTATCTGTCTAGAAAACACTATATTATATTATACTTTGTCTATTTCATTTACTTTGTGTTTCTAGACACAAATTCTTGTTTTCAGCCAATATCCATGCATGTTCCAGACCAAGAATTAAAATAAACTTTACCATAAATGTTATGTTCATGCATAGGCCTACTATTTATATCTCCCAAAAAAAGTTAATACAGTACTTTACAGAAAACTAGTGACCTACTTTGGAATGAAGCACAATTCTTTTCCAACAACACACATTGACTCCTCAAAGCCTACAACAGAAACAATAAACACGCTTGAGAAAAAAAAAACAGAGCAGTTCCATCTGGTTGTAGCGTGAGAGTGTGTGTGAGTGTGTGTGTTTGAAAGAGGTTCTGGAGAGCAGGATCAGACAGGCTTAAGAAGGTCCACCCAAACCCCTGCAGAGCATCTGTGAACCTCAGGACCCCGTGCAGAGCTGAGAAAACAAACCGCACTCCTCAGACTCTTCCTCTTCCCCTCAGCTGCTATTGTTCATCTTAAACTGAGGGAAGGACACAGGGAAGATGTGTCTTTGAGAACGTTTACATCTTCCTGCAATAGAAAAAAAAAAAAAAACTGTGTCTGTCTGTCTTGGTGGTAAGTGCATTAAGCAAGCGTTTGTGGGAATAGGTTTGCTTAGGTATGCTTACACTGCCCGACCAAACTATAAAAGCCGTTGTTTGTGCATACAAAGGTAACACGTGACATTTAAACACGTATTTTATTAAGTTGCTTGTATTTTCTGTGGTTAATCGGTTCTGTACCGTCACTCCTCCAGTGCTGTGTGTACTTGTTGGCTTTTAGGGGCGGGAACAGATGAAGTCGTCTTCATAAAAGTGAACTGACCACCAAACCACTGTGTTCTGTCCGACAACACTGAGGACGACTCGCCACAACCCGCCTGAACTCAACACAGATATCTAACTGAGCAATCTTCAGGTATTTTTGTTTGTTTTGTATTATTTTTTATTTGATCATTTGTTATAGTTTATTCTATGTTATCAAACTATGTACTATTGAAGCTATGACAGCAGCAGTTATTATAACTCTACGTGGTTTACAGTCACTCTATGTTGCTTTGTATTGTTAAAAATAATGATTTTTATGGTCTGTTCATTATTAAACTTTTATGGCTGCCTATAATTAATAAACTTCACTTTAAAGCAGTTCACATACGTGGTAACCATTTCTTGCCTGAAATGTAATGAATTTGTTGTAACTAATAGTTTTTGCTTTGTATGATTTTGTTCAGTATTTTGACACACTAACATAAAGAAAAGAAATGAAGGACGTAGAACTGAAGGAGGTGGATCAGGCAAAACAGCTAATGACCCGAGAAAACAACGGCTGCGTGAAGGTCACGGTCTCAGAGAACGCTGGAGTGAAGTACGGCCTCTCCAAAGACGAGTTAATCCAAATCGCTGGTACAGCTGGGTACGCTATCTATCTATCTGTCATTCTATCTATCATTCTATCTATCTATCTATCTATCTATCTATCTATCTATCTATCTATCTATCTATCTATCTATCTGTCTGTCTGTCTGTCTGTCTGTCTATCTGTCTGTCTGTCTGTGTCTGTCTATCTATCTATCATTGTATCTATCTATCTGTCATTCTATCTATCATTGTATCTATCTATCTATCTATCTGTCTGTCTGTCTGTCTATCTATCTGTGTCTGTCTATCTATCTATCATTGTATCTATCTATCTGTCATTCTATCTATCATTGTATCTATCTATCTGTCATTCTATCTATCATTGTATCTATCTATCTATCTATCTGTCTGTCTGTCTATCTATCTGTCTGTGTCTGTCTATCTATCTATCATTGTATCTATCTGTCATTCTATCTATCATTGTATCTATCTATCTGTCTGTCTGTCTGTCTATCTATCTGTGTCTGTCTATCTATCTATCATTGTATCTATCTATCTGTCATTCTATCTATCATTGTATCTATCTATCTGTCATTCTATCTATCATTGTATCTATCTATCTATCTATCTATCTATCTATCTGTCTGTCTGTCTGTCTGTCTGTCTGTCTATCTATCTATCTATCTATCTATCTGTCTGTCTGTCTGTCTGTGTCTGTCTATCTATCTATCATTTGCATATTTTCACCAGGTGGGTTCGGACTCGTTGGGCTTTGCTGGTTCTGTTCTGGCTCGGCTGGGTCGGCATGTTAGCTGGAGCAATAGTGATCATAGTACAGGCTCCACGCTGTAAACCCATTCCTGAGATGAACTGGTGGAACGAAGGTCTTCTGTACCAGATATCTGACGTGAACGCTTTCTCTGACAATGGACTGAAAGGTGAGATAAATGGAAATATCTTCTTTTTTCATCCCCCACGTCTATGTGTATTATTTGAATAACAATTATAAAGCCTTAGAGAAATCACAGCATTAAACAATTTTAAAGGTTTTAAATTCTATTTGCCATGTTTATTTGTTTTTTTGTTTATTGGATCAGTAGCCTTGTTTTACAGTATATTGTAGAATTGCAAACTGCTCATTAGGGCTGTCAAAATGGCTGAAAAACTAAATTCGAACTGTAGCTATACTTAAATATTACTAATATTTTTATTATATACCGTATATAAATTTTTTTAAAAAGCATAATTTCAGTTAGGGAGAAAAAATAAAATTTCTCCTGAGGGCACAAGAGGGCGCAATGATCAAAATATTAATCCAATATCATTTCGTAAATTGCATTTAAAACAATTATGAACAAAACAGCATCATGCACCTGTTCATGCGCAGTTTACAAAGAGCCGATCACACAGAGTACTTTCTGCATTTAAAAACATGAGATGCAGTAGAATGACCACAACATCTCAAAAACTTCTTTCAACTTTACATGTCTTCTAAACACGCAGCTCTCTTGTGCGAGACGCGAGTGCAACGGTCAAAGTTGTCCGTCTAGCGCATATTTACATTGAAATCAATGGAAAAGGAGCGCAGAAAATGTGTTCTGCGTGAGCGGCTTGGTTACGGTTTTGACTCAACCAAGATCTTCTCCGAACTGAGCGTCTCCATTTCTGCAGTGTTTTTAGTTAACAACGCAACGGACTCAACTGGATAGGCTAAGAAAAACATTAAAGCGCAACAACGACCCGTACATCATCGTCGCACATCTTGCACCTACAATTCGGATGCACCGTTTTTGCATTCTAATGTGGATTTTTATTTTAAACTAGACAAATATTCAAAATTTGAATTTGAAAGCCCTTCTGCACATATATACATGCAGTAGCCAAAACAAATGTATTTTGATTCTTATCTGAATTGACATATATATATATATATATATATATATATACACTCACCGGCCACTTTATTAGGTACCCCATGCTAGTAACGGGTTGGACCCCCTTTTGCCTTCAGAACTGCCTCAATTCTTCGTGGCATAGATTCAACAAGGTGCTGGAAGCATTCCTCGGGGAGTTTGGTCCATATTGACATGATGGCATCACACAGTTGCCGCAGATTTGTCGGCTGCACATCCATGATGCGAATCTCCCGTTCCACCGCATCCCAAAGATGCTCTATTGGGTTGAGATCTGGTGACTGTGGAGGCCATTTTAGTACAGTGAACTCATTGTCATGTTCAAGAAACCAATTTGAAATGATTAGAGCTTTGTGACATGGTGGAAGTAGCCATCAGAGGATGGGTACATGGTGGCCATAAAGGGATGGACATGGTCAGAAACAATGCTCAGGTAGGCCGTGCCATTTAAACGATGCCCAATTGGCACTAAGGGGCCTAAAGTGTGCCAGGAAAACATCCCCCACACCATTACACCACCACCACCAGCCTGCACAGTGGTAACAAGTTTGAGTTCCATGTTCTCATTCTGTTTACGCCAAATTCTGACTCTAACATCTGAATGTCTCAACAGAAATCGAGACTCATCAGACCAGGCAACATTTTTCCAGTCTTCAACTGTTCAATTTTGGTGAGCTCTTGCAAATTGTAGCCTCTTTTTCTTATTTGTAGTGGAGATGAGTGGTACCCGGTGGAGTCTTCTGCTGTTGTAGCCCATCCGCCTCAAGGTTGTGCGTGTTGTGGCTTCACAAATGCTTTGCTGCATACCTCGGTTGTAACGAGTGGTTATTTCAGTCACTGTTGCCCTTCTATCAGCTCGAACCAGTCTGGCCATTCTCCTCTGACCTCTAGCATCAACAAGGCATTTCCGCCCACAGAACTGCCGCTCACTGGATGTTTTTTCTTTTTCGGACCATTCTCTGTAAACCCTAGAGATGGTTGTGCGTGAAAATCCCAGTAGATTAGCAGTTTCTGAAATACTCAGACCAGCCCTTCTGGCACCAACAATCATGCCACGTTCAAAGTCACTCAAATCAACTTTCTTCCCCATACTGATGCTCGGTTTGAACTGCAGGAGATTGTCTTGACCATGTCTACATGCCTAAATGCACTGAGTTGCCGCCATGTGATTGGCTGCTTAGAAATTAAGTGTTAACGAGCAGTTGGACAGGTGTACCTAATAAAGTGGCCGGTGAGTGTATATATATATATATATATATATGTGTGTGTGTGTGTAAAGAAGCCTACTACATTAGTACTATAGGCATTACAAATGTCAAATGTCTACTTTAGTTTTAAGTTCATGGCGGTCATAATGTGTAAAAGAGGCCCAGTGTTCAGGCTGTGCAATACTCCTCATCTTTCCTTTTCTTCGTGCTCTCATTCTCTGTAGGAGTGGAGGAGAAGCTGGACTATCTGAGCCAGATGAAGGTGAAGGGCCTTGTTCTGGGTCCGATACACACTGTGCAAGCAGACCAGCCGGATACACTGAATCTAAATTCAATTAAATCTGAAGTAGGCACTGAGAATGAACTGGAATCTCTGCTGGAGCAAGCGCATAAAAGAGGTGACCTTTGACCCTGAATGACCTTTCATCCAGGAGTACCTTTTTAATTTTGACTGCCGCTGAAGGTTTGCTAAGAGCTGTACATTTGAATCATCCTCGATGACAACATCCACACCTTAAAATAGACATCAAAACATTGAAGCCATTTTACGATTGGTCTTTTGATTCTTCTGTGCTACAGTATAACAAGTTGCAAGTTCACCCTTGACATCTGTAGTGAGTCACTGGTTTATTTTTATTTTGAAAATAGATTATGTTAGCAGTGTAAAAAGAAGCTTCTGCTGACTGAGCCAAGTGTCGCAATTTTGACTATTTTCAGCGAATGAGGGATTTTGTAAATGCAAATGAAATTAAAATGAACACTACAATACAAACATTAAGCCTGTGTTAACTTTATTGATGATCGTCTTATTTTCCCGCCCCTTCTTTTCCCCTGTTCTGTCTCTTTCTCTCTCTCTTTTGCAGGTATCTCCATAGTGCTGAATTTAACACCCAACTATGAAAAACCCTCAGTCTGGTTCAAGAATGTTACCACTGTTGCTGAGAAAATCAGAGTAAGTGCTGATAAGACAAGAGGAAATTGTGAAGGAAGTGCTATTCATGTGGACGGAGAATACGGGTAGATGAAAAGATGAGAAACTCATATGAGAAAAATTGCAGATTTTAGATATTAGAATTACAACATGTAGACAAAAGTATATGATACCAACTTATTTTTAACTATTTAATTTGTTTTTGAATTTTTTAGGAAGCATGTGCTTACTGGTTGACTAAAGGATTTGATGGCATTTTCCTGTCTGACCTGAAAGACATCGTAATATCACACTACTGGCCATCTATACAAGTCATATTCAACCAAACCGACAATACTAAAAAAGTGTAAGTCTCTATAGTTGTGTTCTTAGATCTTATATAAACTCTTATACTCTTATACTCTCATTTTTAAAGGTGCAGTAAGCAATTTCTGAGAAACACGTGATATTTGAAATCGAAACCCAAACTATTGGTGCGTTCAAGTCCTGGAAAGTTCATATTTACGAGTTGGGAAGTCGTGTTAGCGACATCAGCTGCGTTCAATTCACTTTTGTCAGAGCAAGATGGCGGTGTACCTTCTCTTAATTAACTACACAAAAATAAAGCAAGGTTTTTAAAGTCTAGGTCTAAAAGATTTAGAACAAAGATTGTGCATCAGGTGTGTTTTGCTTTTTATGTTTTTATTTATTTTTGAAGCCACTGTAAACTTGATCGTTACACTGTATATGGTTAAATTACAATGCTATCATATTATGTGCAAGCAATTAGCTTATTTTGTTGTAAACAAAAAACTGACAATGTTAAAGTGGTAGCTATTGTGGTATTCCACCACGTTTCTCACTGACACAGCCCCAACTCGTAAACTCAGGTATGAACGCAAGTATGAATAAACAGAGCAATTCCAAGAGGGTCCTCACACCATCGGTGCTCGGGCCCTAATGAATCAGCTGTGACAACAGCATATCTTGGTTCTGTCAAAAAGCAACAAAAATAATGTTACGTATTAAACAGAAACAAACCAATCTTGGGATCCTTCCCCATCATGAGTGGAATCGCCCCCTACCGCTGATAGACTCTCTCTCTCTCCTCCCCCATCATATGTGGACACACCCCCTACCGCTGCTAGACTCTCTCCTCCCCCATCATGAGTGGAATTGCCCCCTACCGCTGATAGACTCTCTCTCTCTCCTCCCCCATCATATGTGGACACACCCCCTACCGCTGCTAGACTCTCTCCTCCCCCATCATGAGTGGAATTGCCCCCTACCGCTGATAGACTCTCTCCTCCCCCATCATGAGTGGAATCGCCGCCTAGTGCTGATAGACTCTCTCCTCCCCCATCATATGTGGACACGCCCCCTACCGCTGCTAGACTCTCTCCTCCCCCATCATGAGTGGAATTGCCCCCTCCCGCTGATAGACTCTCTCCTCCCCCATCATGTGTGGACACGCCTCCTACCGCTGATAGACTCACTCTCTCTCCTCCCCCATCATATGTGGACACGCCCCCTACCGCTGATAGACTCACTCTCTCTTCTCCCCCATCATATGTGGACACGCCCCCTACCGCTGATAGACTCTCTCCTCCCCCATCATGAGTGGAATTGCCCCCTACCGCTGATAGACTCTCTCCTCCCTCATCATGTGTGGACACGCCCCCTAGTGCTGATTGGCTCACTCGCTCTCCTCCCCCATCAAATGTGGACATGCCTCCTACTGCTGATAGGCTCTCTCTCCTCCCCCATCATTTGTGGACACGCCCCCTACCGCTGATACTCTCTCTCTCCTCCCCCATCATGTGTGGACACGCCCCCTACCGCTGATAGACTCTCTCTCCTCCCCCATCGTGTGTGGACACGCCCCCTACCGCTGATAGACTCTCTCCTCCCCCATCATGAGTGGAATCGCCCCCTACCGCTGATAGACTCTCTCCTCCCCCATCATGAGTGGAATCGCCCCCTACTGCTGATTGGCTCACTCTCTCTCCTCCCCCATCATATGTGGACACGCCCCCTACCGCTGATAGACTCTCTCCTCCCCCATCATGAGTGGCATTGCCCCCTACTGCTGATAGACTCTCTCCTCCCCCATCATGAGTGGAATTGCCCCCTACCGCTTATAGACTCTCTCCTCCCCCATCATGTGTGGACACGCCCCCTACCGCTGATAGACTCTCTCCTCCCCCATCATGAGTGGAATCGCCCCCTAGTGCTGATTGGCTCACTCTCTCTCCTCCCCCATCATATGTGGACATGCCCCCTACTGCTGATTGGCTCTCTCTCCTCCCCCATCATTTGTGGACACGCCCCCTACCGCTGATAGACTCTCTCCTCCCCCATCATGAGTGGAATTGCCCCCTACCGCTGATAGACTCTCTCCTCCCCCATCATGAGTGGAATTGCCCCCTACCGCTTATAGACTCTCTCCCCCCCCACATCATGTGTGGACACGCCCCCTACCGCTGATAGACTCACTCTCTCTCCTCCCCCATCATATGTGGACACGCCCCCTACCGCTGATAGACTCACTCTCTCTCTCCTCCCCCATCATATGTGGACACGCCCCCTACCGCTGATAGACTCTCTCCTCCCCCATCATGAGTGGAATTGCCCCCTACCGCTGATAGACTCTCTCCTCCCCCATCATGTGTGGACACGCCCCCTACCGCTGATAGACTCTCTCCTCCCCCATCATGAGTGGAATTGCCCCCTACCGCTGATAGACTCTCTCCTCCCCCATCATGTGTGGACACGCCCCCTACCGCTGATAGACTCTCTCCTCCCCTATCATGAGTGGAATCGCCCCCTAGTGCTGATTGGCTCACTCGCTCTCCTCCCCCATCAAATCTGGACATGCCTCCTACTGCTGATAGGCTCTCTCTCCTCCCCCATCATTTGTGGACACCCCCCCTACCGCTGATAGACTCTCTCTCCTCCCCCATCATGTGTGGACACGCCCCCTACCGCTGATAGACTCTCTCTCCTCCCCCATCATGTGTGGACACGCCCCCTACCGCTGATAGACTCTCTCCTCCCCCATCATGAGTGGAATCGCCCCCTACTGCTGATTGGCTCACTCTCTCTCCTCCCCCATCATATGTGGACACGCCCCCTACCGCTGATAGACTCTCTCCTCCCCCATCATGAGTGGAATTGCCCCCTACCGCTGATAGACTCTCTCCTCCCCCATCATGAGTGGAATTGCCCCCTACCGCTTATAGACTCTCTCCTCCCCCATCATGTGTGGACACGCCCCCTACCGCTGATAGACTCTCTCCTCCCCCATCATGAGTGGAATCGCCCCCTAGTGCTGATTGGCTCACTCTCTCTCCTCCCCCATCATATGTGGACATGCCCCCTACTGCTGATTGGCTCTCTCTCCTCCCCCATCATTTGTGGATACGCCCCCTACCGCTGATAGACTCTCTCCTCCCCCATCATGAGTGGAATTGCCCCCTACCGCTGATAGACTCTCTCCTCCCCCATCATGTGTGGACACGCCCCCTACCGCTGATAGACTCTCTCCTCCCCATCATAACTGGACATGCCCCCTACCGCTGATAGACTCTCTCTCCTCCCCCATCATGAGTGGAAACGCCCCCTCTGCTTATTGGCTCACTCTCTCCTCCCCCATCATAAGTGGGCACGCCCCCTACTGCTGATTGGCTCACTATCTCTCCTTCCCCATCATGAGTGGGCACGCCCCTTACTGCTGTTTGGCTCACTCTCTCACCTCCCCCATCATGAGTGGAAATGCCCCCTACTGCTGATTGGCTCACTCTCTCTCCTCCCCCATCATGAGTGGACACACCCCCTACTGCTGATTGGCTCACTATCTCTCCTCCCCCATCATGAGTGGACACGCCCCCTACTGCTGATTGACTACAAGAGTGTTTTGTTGCTCCATGGATCAGTCCGATCCACTTCGTTTTTTCTCCAATTTACACAGCCAGGACTATGTACAAACACAATTTATTTTCAGCATACACACACATAGTTAGTTTATGTGTATTTAAATGTTTTACAGAGTTTCTCAGAAATAGATTACTGGACCTATTGTAATATCTTTTCTGTTGATTTATTTAATGAAATAGAGACACCTGCTAGCCAGATGGGCTAATGAGCACTGCAACTTGCTCCCTTAAATTGTTTTTCCATCTATTTATTCTCTTTTGTTTACAAGCACCAATTATTTTTCTAGCCTTCACTATATTTTTGACAGTTTCCCCTTACTCAAACCTCTCTCTCTCTCTCTCTCTCTCTCTCTCTCTCTCCTGTTCACTCTCAGAGCTCTGATGGGATCAGTCACCAGTCTCTCTGTGGAGGAAGTCTCTCTCCTGCTGAACCGCTCAGGTGTTGACCTGCTCCTGACTGAACTGGCTGCTCCGGCCGGGTCCGGCGTGAGACGGGCACAGGCGATACAGAAGCTGTACTCTGGTCACCTGCAGACGAGTCTGGGCTGGAGTCTGAGTGGACGGTCTCTGGGATCTCCAGCAGTGCCAGTGAGGCTCTTTCACACACTGCTGTTCACACTGCCCGGCACTCCTGTGTTCAGCGCTGGAGACGAGGTCGGACTCAAGGCAGGGGTGAGTGGAGCATGCAAGGGAGATGATTGAAAACAGCATAGATGGATAAATAAATGGGAAATTGAATCAGTGTTTGGGCACAAATATCAGATATTATATCTATATTTAGGCCCTATACAAACTTTCCAAAAAAATTCTAAAGTTGCAATGAAATGGAAGTAGCGACCAATATTTTCTTTTATATAGTGACTTAAGAATTGAGGTTAAAATTAAAAATAAAAAAATTTTAAACGCATGCACGGATTAATTTTTCACAATTACATCAATAACATGCATTCGGAAAATAGCTAGCGTGCATTTTCATTTCATGCCAACTGTTTTTAAAAAATTCTCTTTAGGTTTCATAAAAATACTGAGTAACGTTCTCAGCGAGACTGTGAAAGTCTTTAATATCTCTGCTATTCTCAGGCCTTAGTCTTGGCATAGAAACCTATGTTTATATTTAGCCAAGTTATTGTCATAATGCTGATGACTTAAGATTCCTCCTTTACAGGAAAACCTTCAAACAATGTGGGACTTGGAAAACCCAGTAGAAGCGACGAATGCAACAGCAAAGGTACATTCTCATTTTTATTTACATGGCTATTCATAACAAGTAGATGTGATCTCATCACTGTACTAATTACAAATTTAAAACCAGCACACTGTGCATCTTGCTCTTTCCATCTTCCACTCATTCAGACTCTGCAGGAGGAGCGTATCGCAGTGCGTGACTTCTTCAAAGCGCTCAGTGATCTGAAAGGAAGAGAGCGATCGCTTCTCCACGGAGAATATGTCAGTCTTTACAGTTCAGCCACTTCATTAGCATTTCTCCGCCTTTGGGATCAGAGCGAACGCTTCATTACCGCTGGGAACTGGGGAAATGACTCGGTCACCATGAAGCTCACCAATAGTGACCTGCCGGCTCAAGCTCAGGTTCGCCTCAGCACAGATGCTGAGAATCTAGCCGTGGATCTCAAGGTGTCAGTAGAGAAGCTGGAGCTTGGGCCCAAACAGGCTGTTCTGTTGTCTTATCCTTATCCTGGTTAGACACACATATACAGATCCTCATATTGTCTCAGAACTGTTTTAACTTCTCTGAGGCCAGTTTTAGTCCCTTTCTGCTTTTTCAAGTTTAAGTGGTCAAAGTAGAAATGCATTTAAATTGGAAAAATTAAAGTGATTTTAAATTTTTAAACCTTTGTTTATGAAACCAATTTCTGCCACTGGGGGGAAAAAATCATGCTTTGGTAGCCGAACAGTCATGATTACAAGTTAAAAAGTCGAAATTATTACATACTAAGTCATAATTATGAGATAAACCCCCGACTTAAGCCTAGTCTCAGACTAAAATGCATGTTTGAGCTGTTTTAACTGAAAGCCACTTGCACTCATTTATCTTAAAAATATATCAGTGCCATTGTTTTGTCTCAAGATTCACACCAGTAATGTTTCTTCTAAGGCACGTTTATAAAAGCTACTTAATTAAACTAGGCCTAATCCTGGCGTAATCTAACCCCCAAAAAAAAAAATATTATGACTTAAAAAAATCATGACATACTAAGACATAATTCTGAATTATGTCATAATTATCTCATAGAAAAGTTGAAATTATGACATACTAAGTAAATTATGAGATTAAAACTTTTTTAAAAATGGATTACTTTTGGCCATAATCTCGACTGTTTAACTTTTTGCGTCATAATTTCGATTTAGTATGCCATAATTTCAACTTTTCATCTCTTAATTATAACTTTTTTTATCTCATAAAATTACGATTTACCAAAGCATGGTTGTTTTTCTTATGTGGCGGAAATGGGCTTCCACACTTTTGAGTGTCAATCAGTGTGTGTATTAAATTTGACTTCTCTTCTCTACTAATAAAAAAGTTGAATAAAAAGGCTTGTCAAGTGTACTTTCAGTGCAAAGACATATTAAAATAAATAAATCAACTTAATTACAAATATGATGTATTTACTGCTGCATGTCTGTCTTTTTGTAAATATTTGTGTGTTATAATGCAGAAAGGTGAGTTTTTTTTTGTCTACGGCTTTGAATTTCTTTCCGTGTAATTTTATGCACACAATACATTATTGTTGTGCGCTGCGCTTGTGTCTTGGCTGTATGCCATTTGTCGTTAATTCTCTGGGCAGGAAAAGGAAGACTCTAAAGTTAACAGGTGTGTGTATGTGTGTCATGTACGATCGCGATATGTACTATATAAAACTCTATTACTTCCTGCACACTTTAGCTTGTAAAAACAGAAGGACAATTTCTTCCAGCATCTAAATGCTGAACGGGGTCGGCATGACATGCAGGATCATGTCATAAATCTAAGCTCTTCAGTTGAGAATTAAGTAACACGATGACTAACTACGAATATTTTTTTTTCTCTGTATAAACCAATTTTAAACTAATTTTTTACTTAGGATTTGCACTAAAAATGAGACAAATGTCTTATTTTTTCAGTTATAAAACTACAAGATTTGGTCATTTTGTATTTTACCTGATGCCCCATTTGTTTAATTTTTATGACAATCTAGTGTTGATTATTGTGAGGTCATAGGTCAAATCTGAAATTTCAATGTAGTTCTCATTTACTTACCTTTTGTATCTGATCCTGATGGTCCTGTGACGTTTTTTCTTTGGCAATAAGCCTTATGCTGCTTTTGAATTTAACGTTAATGTGTGTGTGTGTGTGTGTGTGTGTGTGTGTGTGTGTGTGTGAGAGAGATTTTATAGAAGAAATCTTTGTCTAACTCTAATTGTAAACTTTCCCTGATATAAGAGGTGTTGAGGGCTGTTCGTTTTCATGTCCTCCCACAGACAAGAAACATTTTGTGGTACAGAAAAAGTTCAAAATTAAGACATTGATCTACAATGGTAGAGCACAATGAATTTAGTTTTTCTTAAGTTGGAGTGATAAACCATCAAAACCCTTTAAAAGTACAATCAATATATTTTCTAATGCCTGTTAATAATAAAAAAAATCTACTCATCTAATATAACATTCAATTACACAATCACATTCACATTAATTAAATCAACATATATGTACTTCAAAGAATATAAATAGATCGGAAAAATGTTTGGTGAGAACTAAAAAGTGATAATCAGAAGGGGAAAAACAACAAGGTTAGTAGATGTTTAGATAAAGACTGAACAAAACAACACCGTTTCTACATAAACATATTTCACCACCAGCGTTTTGCCGTTTAAACACATTCAAATTGACAAAATCGAAGAAAGCATGTGCTTTCCGGTTATATTTAAAAACTATTTAAACATAACGTGCTTTTTTTCATTAAAAAAAACCCCCAGCAACTATTTTAAGTGACTTTTTTTTTTTATCTTAGCTCACTGTATATTAAAGTAATTGTAATTAATGTACAATAAGAGGTATGAAATGCTTCTTTGTACAAACATTCCTCCTCTACGATTAAAAAATGCATTCGGTATTTAAATTATTATTAGTTTACAAAGATAGTGGATAACAGTAGTGAACCGGAGGTTAAGTTTTGGGTTTGGAAATTACTTGGTACATAATCTTAAAACAGGACTAAAATAGGGCAGACTTTATTTCGATGGTCCACATTCTACTAACTATAAGTAACTTCGAAACTACATGTCAACTAACTCTCAGAGTATTAGTAGACTGATGTTTTAAGTGTTAGGGTTCGGGTTATTAGTAGAATAAGTTGACATGTTAGTTGTTATCAGATATTAAGCACACACTGCTAATACGCTAATGAGAGTTAGTTGACATGTAGTTGCAAAGTTACTTATAGTTAGAAGAATGTCTAAAGTGGACCATCAAAATAAAGTGTAACCCTCCACTCATTTGATTTTGTTATTATTAATAGTATTTGTTATATAAAGATGTTTGGAGCAATATTTGTGAAAATAGTTTTGATACTTTAATTATGTCACAAATGACATTATAGCATCAGCTGTTTGTTCATGTGAGTGTCGATATGAATGTCAGCGGGGGTACAGTGATATTTCAGAGACGACGGAGACAACGACGTGTTTCTGGTAAAACACGGCGTCGCACTCTTGAGATGACAGAGTGTGGTCACAAACCTGTGTGTGTTACATGTATTTGTCAGATGTGTCTGTGTGTGTGTGTCTGTAGACGTGATTGTGTGTGTCTTTTCTGTGGGGATGGGGGTTTCAGTTTGACTCTGGGCAACTTTTGACGGCAGTGAATCGGGTTTTTTACAAAGTTAGAAAATGGAGTCAAATCACATAGCAACTTATCTTATTCAGCTTAAGGTATTCGCTTGATATGCCTTTATAAACAGGAAACAATTTTGCTAGGTTTAAACCACAAAACTTGTCTTCTCATCTGATTCGGGTTTTGTACAGACTTTATTATCTCTTTCTCGATCTCCTTTTCCTCCCTTCTTTCTCAATAAGAGATAGATATATAGATAGAGAGAAAGAACGACACACCGCCCCCTCTCGCCCTGTTGATGTGAAACTCCTCATCGAACAATGCTCAGTCATGCCTGACTCTCGGTTTTACTGCTACGGCCCACTCACATTCACTAGACATTAAACCCCATTATCTCGAACGCCATCTTCATCATCTTCACAAGCATCACCACCTCCATCATCATCATCATCATCATCATCATCATCATCCCCAAACTCTATATCATCCTCAGCCAAAGTGTGACTTTCAATATCAAAAATACCGTTGTTTGTCAAACTCTTCAAAATCTCTGCATGAAATAGTGATGAAACAGGGCAGTGTCACACGTTGCAATTTCAGCAGTCATTTTCACACCAAATCATTAATAATGGCGTACTGAAATGTGTCACCAACACATCGAGGTGAAAAACGACAATTGTTATCTTAAAATTAAAACTCATCATTTCCTCATGTGCGTTTCAAACTGTGTGACTTCTCGTGTGACACACAAAAAAGATGATGTTTTTTCTTTATAGATCAAAGTCAACCTTTACATGGGGTTCAGTGTTGTTTTGGACTAACTTTCACTGCGTGAAAATAAACAGTCAAAAGAAGCTTCAAAATATCTTACTTGGTTCTAAGCGGAAAGAAAGTCATACCGGTTTCGAACCACGTGACGGTGAGTAAATTATGGGGGTGTAACGGTACATGTATTCGTAATTATTGAACCGTTTCGGTATGAGGCTTCCGGTTCGGTACGCATACAAACCGAATGATTCCTAGGACCATTTTTCCTGCCGACAAAATCGGCGCTGGCGCGACCACCACACCGTTCCGCAACATCAAATGGCAAACTTAATGAAAGCGGAATGAAACTGCGCTACTCATATTGTGCTTCACGGACCGTTTATCAGTTCGGACCAGCAACATCTGTGCAGCGCGAGCCGATCTCAAGGGGGTAATCCATCGACCGGAAGTTGAAGCCGGCCGGGTGCCGCCATGTTGTAGCAGAACTTCACTTGCGTTAGCATTACCATTGACTCCCATTCATTTTGGCGTCACTTTGACAGCGAATAACTTTACATCTGAGGCATTTAAAGACTCCATTTGTCCATTATTTATTTCTAAAGAAACACGACAATGTATAAAGGGCTCTATTACCTTCTATGTTACATTATGGCCCCGTAGAAACAGATTTAGTAAAAATAGGCTAACGATTGCGTCATAACCACTCGACTCTCTGTCGCGCTGTACAGAAATTACCGTACAGACAGGAGGAGAAGCTCGCAGGCGATCGGGGGGACGTCCCGTCAAGAGAGAAGCCCATAGATAATGAGTCCATTAAAGCAACGGAATACTTACTCCTGCTCACTCACGATAAAGGACTCTTTGCTCAAGTTCCCCGTCTCTGCAAGATTAACGTTGGCCATTTTCACGCACAGCTACTAGAAGATTCACGTCTGTCAGACAGGTTGCTCACGTCATCAAGCTTAGCTTGAGTCGGTTTGAGTCTGCGCGTCAGGAACGGAAGTGCTCAAAAATCGCTAAAAATGGGCTTCAACTGTCTCAACTGAGTTCCAATGAGATGGCTCTGTCCACTTCTTATACTGTCTATGGCCGATTTCGATCAAGCGACACTGTTACTACACAGCGCTAAGAGATCCAGTGAAGAAAACATTTGAATTCGCCACTGAAGTAATAACATTGCTGTGAGATCTAGTGAGAAGCATTCACATTTCTCCGTTATTAACCGTATCTCTATTAGATCAAACAGCGCTGACGTGGACACCAGGAGAAACATTGTGCCGTGAATGATCTAGTTATAGGCTTTAAGTCCACAGTCCAGCAACATTCACCATGGATTTAATATAGTAACACAGTAACTGTAACCATGGAAGTTTGGCTGGAATAGTGAAATGCTTTCAAGTACTTCACACATCTTTTTCCAGCACTTCAAAACTCAAATATTATCTAAATATTATATATAAATATAAATATAGGCCTATATTTAAATGTTATTTTTAATGTGATGACCAAAACATTATTTGGTCATCCTTCAAAGATTACCCCCATTTATAAACCTGAAAGTTTCAAGATGTAGGAAAACTCAAACTTATTAAAAAATATTTTTTCTTTTAATAAATAGGAAATTTCTCTGGCATTTCTTTCTTTTTGCAGTATCGAAAATGTACCGAACCGTAACACCACTGTATCGTATCGAACCGAACCGTGAATTTTGTGAACCGTTATACACCCCTAATAAATTATGACCGAATTTTCATTATTTCTAGTTCTGTTGGTGTGACATAATGCGTTTTAGTTGATTAAGTGAATGTTTTTGATCAGTTATATCATAGATGTTACCTTTTTTTGTTTTTAGTGCACTAATAAAAGTATCTTTTAGCAGGCTTCATCCAAAATCAACTGCTGCAGCTGTTGAAATGGAAAGCATTTCGGTTGCACTTTATTTTAAGGTACGTGTTCTTACAGTGTACTTGCCTAAGAAAGTACTGGTAATATAACGTAGGTTAAGGTTAGGATTATGGTTAGTACCTACTAGTTATTACCCAGTTATTGCCATAAGCACATGCGGAACAGGACTGTAAAATGAAGAGCGACCAGCATTTCTGCGATTCTGTATCAATTCTATTATGCTTTATGATCTACATCGACCCAATGTAGGACCTTCACGGACCCGGTTGAAGAAGAGGAGACCATCACAAATATACCAGTGTCCTATAACACCAAAGGACACAAGTTTGTAGAATACATTTCTCCCAAACAGCATTTCATAGTGGTGAATAACAAACAAACACAAGATAGATAAGAAAGAGAGAGTGAAAAAAAAGTAGGGGCAAGGACAGGCGCTGTGTCAAACTGAGAGCTGCCTCCGAGGTCTGAGTCGGAGCAATACAGGTTTTTTTTCTCTCTCTCTCTCTCTTACTCTATGGTGTATGATGTTTTTTGTCTCACTCGTTTCCAGGATCACAATGACAAAGGCTTGAAAAGATCAGAGGAACCAAGAGAAGACTGCCGTACCGAAAAGTTAACCATCACCAACGCCTCCGCAGAGTCTCTCAGTGTGTCTTACCTTAACAGTACATCCCTCCTTCATTCACTCGTGCCTTCAGGCGTGCATGTAGCTGGTAGAGTTCAACTGTCCTGCGGGCCTCGACTTCAGAGAGGTAAGTGACATCTTACTCTGTTTATGAACAAGCCAACAAAGAACAGAGCAAAGTGAGTTCGCGAGTGCTAAGACTGACTGATAGGCATGTGAGAAGTGTTTTACAAGTATGTGCACATGCATTTCAGCTGTTTAAGACACAGGCCATGGCTGCGCGGACACTCAATGTTTTTCTGCACATCTTGAATGTAAAGCGACGCACGCGTGTTTCACTTGTTCTTAAAAGTGATAAGCTTGTGCATTGCACCCGACTCGTAGACTTAAGGCAAGAATCATTTCAGCTGAGCAACATGGATCTGCGTGTTTGAGGCCTAGTTTAGGAAAACAGCTGGAGTATAGAGGATATGCTAGAATCTCAACGTGGACTAAATGTGGTTTCTTTTTGACCGTAATGTACCTCTATTTGCTTTTAATTAAGGTATATCCTCTTTAGGGTATGAGATGCGTCATTTGGTAATACTTAACAGCATTTGTAACGCTCCATTAGCATATTACAGTGGCTTCTGCAACATTCGGTGTATTGCGAATAACAAAATAGTTGAGCGATTTTGTTGATAATCTGTGAATTTACAGAATTTTTGTTTTTTTTACCTAAAAAACACTCTATAGTAAAACGATGCTTTCTATTCTGTACGTCATATTAATGTCAATAATTCTTTGAATGTGTAACTTAAAAAAATTATTTTGCAGCTTTAAGGTCCTGTTTTAGCTCACCTTTTATGTGCAATTGAAGAGTCGCCTCAATGATTATGGGGCTGATATTCCTGAACAACTGAGATTGCGCAAGGTTCTTCCTTTTAACCCAGACAGCAGTCATTAATGACCTAGTCGTTGATGGTGGACAATGCAAATTATTCATAACTCACTTAATAATGTATAAATCATTGTGTGATGCTTCTGTCATTTGCATACTTTTCAATATTGGCAAAGCGGGGTCTAATAAGCGAAGTTGAGGCTTTTTGCTATTACTGCAAAGTAAAAAGTCATACGTGGAAAAGCAATTCCGAATAGTCATTTATGAAATTAAGTACTTATTTTACAGTACGTATACTTACAGTGCACTTACCTATGAAAGTACTGGTAATTTAAGGTAACTACATGGGTTAAGGTTAGGTTTAGGGGGAGGTTCAGGGTTAGTACCTAGTTATTACCCAGTTATTGTAATTGCTATAATAAGTACACATAGTATGTACAGGACTGTAAAATAAAGTGCTCCCGAAATTAAACTCACCTGTAATATGACGGATAGTGTCCTGCAACCGCCTCCATGACTCTCCTGCTGTCGACTACTCATCCAAGCGATGCTGATTCCTGAAAATATGTATTAGAAATCATTAGCCAAAATATTCACACAGTAAAAAATATATTGATTAGGCTTAATGAGAATCCTACTACTAATAGAATAGCTTCTGGTTTGTGCCTTTAACTCTTTGTATCGTTTAAATGATGTCTAAGCACGAGTTGTTGTCATCCAGCGAGGGCATATTTCCTGTGTACTGATCACTGCGGCCAAATTTAGCTTTTAAAATTAGCAGCAAAAGTAATGCTGATTAAACAGCAGAGTTACGTCTTTGTTTTTCAGCTGTTGAATGGGTTTTTGTAAGGTGTGAAGTGATTTTAAAACTTATTTTGTAAAGGTCAAACTGAATATGACGATGGTCATCAACGATAAATTAGCGATGCTTTTTAAAATAATGCAATACAAAAAAGAAAATGTAGAGTTGGCTTGATGTAATCTGATTGATACGTTAAGTAAAGCACGTTCAGATAGTGTCAAATGTCGCATATCAGATGTAAATATATATATATTTTTTAAAAATGAGTCTATAGATATAGATAATCTATATCGATTATAATTATCTTTATATAAAACGACAGTATACTACGTCTTCATTTAGATAGCTAAACAAACACTTGTATGTAGGCTCTGGGAGTCCTTAGAAACATCACTTAACACTTCTTGCGTGTCAGTTATTTGATTATGGATATGTTGTACTATTTGACTGTGAAAGGCAAGATATTTAATCTAGATTGCGCCTGTTTAATATAAACAAACACTTTTTTTTATTTCTTTTACATATAATAGACAAATACTGGTTCAAGGTTTTATTGATGCAGATATGAGGATGGATTGCATTAGAGGCCTGTCACTATTTGCATTCATGATTATCATTTTGCACTATATATTATTAGATTAAACCCAGTTAGACACATTCGCTACTTTTTGTCTACTGCACAGATATGAAAAAACACACACATACAAAAAAAATCAAACGAACACAATTATTAATGATATTGGTGATAAATCTGATCGATAATCATTATATCAGTGAGACTGCAATGGCTCGTGAGGTATACAGATTTTGTCATTTTTTATATCATTCTCTCAATAGAAAACTTTTTTGAACAGAGCCAAAATATATTCATGTAATCATAAAAGCGTACATTCAAACTGTCGCTTATCTGTATTTATATGGGACTTTTAATGCCACTTATCCAATATACATTTTCATTTACAATTTGTTAATTTTGGCATGGGAAATGTGAGCGTTTGAGACAAGAATCGCCTTATAGAAATAATTTAAGGGTCGATTTGATAATGTGTAACATTTAGCACTAAAAATGACTACCCATGAAAATGTAATATTGACAAAAAATATATTTTCATACAAATTTAAACATATGATAAATCTAAATTGCAGACTTTCAGCGAACTTCGGGTCTTTGGGTTCCTAAACCAATAAGCGATTACAGTTGTGCTAATAATTTGATTGATTAATTTCAAGTTTACAATTACATTTTAGCTATTATAAAATGGCACCATCAAATTCAATACAATTCAAAAAACTTTATAATAGTATATGCTATCATAAAACAGGTCACCGGCTCACAGCTGGGTAGACATGGACGGCCAGACAGAAGTATCAGAATCTGAATTGTACATTGATATTTATTTATATTTAGCAAACGCTTTTATCCAGTGCGAATGAAAAAATTCACAGCACAAGTAATTCATCACATATCAGCCAACAATACCAAAGAAGCTACAGCTGAAGTGCACAATAGTTAAAGATCGCGTAGTTTTCATGTAGTGATGTATTATTCTCATGGCCACATGTGGTCTATTGTAATTAGTCCTGAAATTCAGAGGAAAGTTGCCGTTGTTAAATGTGCTAAAAGTAATATTTTACAGAGCTAATATATGTCTTTGATTCAGACAGGACTAGACTAATGATGGAGACGAGTCTAAATTCATTACAAACTGTAGGTTCAAGGGACGTAATTTGCACTTTAAAAAAAGCACATATTTATTTGCGTAACCTAAAACTGCAGGAAACATTCAACGGGAGTTTAGGTTGTCCTCATTCCTTTCTCACTTCTTTCATTTGTTCGACGCATTCATCTCTTTGCATGCACTTATAAAGATTGTCTCATAGATAAGATAAACGGTTTAATAGAATGATAGAGAAGGAGAGGGAAAAAAAAAGTCCAAACCGCTCTGCTGCTTTCCCCCTCCTCTGTTCACTCTTTCACACATCTGACAGAAAACTAGAAAACAGCCTCCACACTCCTTTTTCCATCAATTATATCCTATGTAGTTTCAGTCCCCCTTAACCCGCTCGCCCCATTCTCCAGTATTATCTGATGACATATACGAATTTAGGGCATGTGATACTGATTAAAGGATGAAACATGGCATTTGAAGCATGCAAATTAGTCCCAAATTCTTACACTCTCCGTCCTTGTTTATTAAAAACGTCTAAAAAGCCAGAAAAAGGACGAGAAGTAGGGCAGCGAGAGTAAAAAAATCTACATTTCTCTGGTCCAGGATCCGTCTGCTCACTGTGTATTGTCTTACACCTTTATTCTTTCACCCACATTATGCTAATGGTGAGGTTTGTGTAGGTGACTTGTGCAGGTACATTCATACTGTACTCACCACCGAATTAACATCACCCTCATCAGCCAAAACTGCCAAACCTACAACCTGTGCGGGGGCCGTCCAGATTCACGTTCTCTCAAAGTGTAATGGCTCACGGAGACGGAGTGGGAGGAGCTGTAGTACTGACCTGTCATTCAAAATAAAAATGCAGTGGTTACGTTGCAGTGCTATTATCCAGTTAAAATAGTGTGAATAAGATAGCATGAGAGAGAGAGAGAGAGAGAGAGAGAGAGAGAGAGAGAGAGAGAGAGAGAGAGAGAGAGAGAGAGAGAGAAAAAAAAGAGAGGGAAACACTATGTGTGGGTGGAAAAAGGGGTGCGGAGACAATGTATGCGGTATGGAAACAATTTTATATTGTGGGTATAAGAGGGATACACTTGCAGAAAGAGAGCGAGCGAGTGAGCGGAGGCGGGGTGTACGGAGGTTTCCCTTGTCCACTTCCTGTTCTGTCGCTGTTTCATGGTCAACTTCCCGTCACATGATTTTGAGCAACCACAGATTCTCACTGGCGTAAACACAATATGTCTTTGCGCCCACACAAACACATGCACAGAGGAACACACACACTTATGCATGCACAAAATCTCAACAAAGCAATAAAGTTAAACACTTGACACACAACCACACAACATTAACACAAAGACAAGAGTTCAAACATACAATTACCAAAAAGAAAAACACACACACACACACGTTCTTACTCTGACCGACACACACACACACTTGACAGGAAGCGTTGCCTCTCACTCATATCGTATACACTTACATGAACACCCACGCCTTACCTGCCAGTTAAACAACGCTTACGTTCTTTACACTGAAGTCACTAACCACAACAGATGCGAATCTCAAGATAACACACTGAGCCGCAAGCACAATAAGCCCAAAAGGTCTCATAACCTGCCAACATCAGTGAAGACAGCACGCTTTCATCCTGCAGCTTTTGTTAATTGTTTTAAAAAAGTACATTTTTGCTGGATTCCACTTTTTGTTTGCTCCACCGTCTACCATGAACAACACCCTCATCGGACCAAGAGGGAGACTGTGAGTATACCACGGATTGCTTCAGTCTGTGATGTAGGAGAACAGATAAAAATAGACTGAGAAGGAAAGGAGGTTAAGCAGGAGAGCAAGACAGAAGAGGGAGAGAGATATAGAAAGAGAGAGAGAGATAGAGGGAGATCCGTGACTGCTTCCTCAGGATGTGGCTTTCGGTTCAGGGTTTTAAGGGAGGGGGTGACTCTATGACAACCGAAGGCTTACCTTTTGATCGGTGGCACCTGTCAAAGAAATATGTGTGAGAAAGTGTTTTCACGTTTAAGTATGATGCGTTTGCGCACGAGCCAGAAAGAGCCAGAGAGAGCGGCTGCTTTCACACGTGGCTGCGTTTTAATTTCGTTTGCTTGTTCACACGTTAACAGGTCGATGTGAGTAGATAGCGCACGAACAAAAGCAACAGGTTATGGATAAAGCAAGAAGAACATTGGTGAGTAAGCACTAGACAAAAAAAAAAGAGTGAGTAAAAAGGATGAGAGAAAAGGTTTAAAAAAAAGCTAAACATAGAACAAACAAAGGCCGTTTGTGGTCTTTTGATTGTTGCGTTTATCTGTGTCTCCGACGTTGTTTTTCTTTGCAGCTAAAAAGCAGTTGTTACAGAGCGAGATGCAAAGAAACCATTAATCGGTTGTTTGTGTGGTTTGGCTCGCTAGCGCTCAAAGGGTTTCGATGACTACTTAACTTATGATCTTTGTGTGTCTTTTCAGTTTTCAGATGCAATGAGCGTCTTCTAACTCAAGAGTGCTTCAGCCATTTACAACACGCCACATGGCTGACCATACGTCTCCCGAACCTGAGTCGCTCTCCTTCGCTCCTATGTTTCGACCTCAGACGGAAGGTCAAAGGTCAAGCCACGACCTTTACCAGCAAAGCTCAATGAGTGGGCTCGGCCCGTTTGAAGTCCCGTGTGAAGCACCGGATGGCACCGGCTCCGCTCTGAATGGAATAGATCAATCGGGGAGCCCTGCTTATTGGGGAAGCATGTCCCCAGTGTCCTCTATGGGACTCAACAGGATCAAGGCACAAGCTGGAGTGTATGAGAGCGACTGGAGTTCTCATTGCCACCAACAAGAGGCGGCAGACTGTTACGAAACAACTGGGCGCCAGCAACAAAAACTGGATTCTTTCTCCGAGGCCTTTTGCAGTCGTAACATGCCGCGAATGCAGGGTGGAGGAGAGCAGAGCGGCTTCAACAACTCTACTCCTCCCTCCCATTCCCTCTCTTTCCCTTTGGTTCTCAGCCCACCTCCGACGCCCCTGCCTCCTCAGTCCTTCTCTCCTCCCAAACGACCTCAACACTTCCTACCCGGACAGATCTTGAGCCAATCGCAGACGGATGGGTCGCTGCAGTTCTTCCCCTCTTTACCTTCGCCGTCCACCAGCAGGTACAATCACCCCATTTGGCTCCAGCTGCAAGCTGACGGCAACGAAAGTTTGGAGTTAACACAGCACCTCCAACAAGATTCAAACTCCTCGCTAGTTTATTCAGAGCATGGAAGCCCTCATCTGAAACAAATAAACTCCCTGCAGAAAGGTAGGGGTAATGTAAACGCAACGTTTTTGTGTGTTTGACCTGATTTGAAATGTTTGACATTATTCAAGAACCACTATAAAACCAAAACAATCTCTGTTACCTTAAATTATATGTTTATGTCTGTAAAGCTGCTTTGAAACAATCCATTGTTAAAAGCGCTATATAAATGAAGAGGGCTTGACTTGACTTGATAATGAACGTGTTTTTGCTTGCATAGACTGTTCAATGCAAATGTCCCTCAACCCAGCACTGGCTCAACATCATCAGTCGTGCGTACAGCAACATCTAGGTCACGAGCACGGGACATCTGAAGATCACATGACATGGCCTCAGGTCTGTCATCTGCACATTCACACAGATTGTTACCCTGGTCAAGCATTTTAGATTGATGCATCAATGGCTTTCACATCATTCTCGTGTTCTGTAGTTTTGCTAGCATGCAACATTCACAACTACTTTTCTCATCTTGACAGATGGGGCAATCATCCCATTCATATGGACCTTCTCTGCACCAGTCCAGTCCCCATGTGCAGGGGTCAGAGCCAGGGGAAGGATCACGATTAAGTTTTGGACAGAACTTCAGTCCTGGGTCCTCAGACAAACCTCAGGGGTCCTCCAGTACACAGGCATGAGACAAACTATTTACTATTCATTTAGTTATGGCCTATATATATATACTACAGTACCGGTCGAAACATTACTATTTTTAATGTTTTTAAAAGAAGTCTCTTAAGCTTGTCAAGTCTGCTTTTATTTTATCAAAAAATACAGAACAAAACTGTAATATTGTGAAATATTATTACAATTTAAAATAATGATTTTTGTATTTTAATATACTTTAAGATATCATTTATTTCTGTGACGTAAAGCTGAATTTTTGACATCATTACTCGAGTATTCAGTGTGACATGATCCTTCAGAAATCATTAAAAAATGCTGAGTTGATACTCAGTTTATGTATTATTATATGTAAACTATTATTATATATTATATTAATGTTGGAAAAAAAGTTAAAAAGAGCAGCATTAATCAAAATAGAAATCTTTTCTAACAATATAAGTCTTTACTATCACTTTTGATCAAATAACACATCCATGCTAAATAAAAGTATCAATTTCTTTCAAAAAAGAAAGAAAATAATTACCGACCTAAAGGTTTTGAATGGTAGTGTATAATGTTACAAAACGTTTCTATTTTAAATAAATGCTCTTCTTTTTTTACTTTTTATTCATCAAAGAATCTATAAATATATAAAATAATATATAAAAAGTAGGGCTGTCAAATGATTAATTGTGATTAATCACATCCAAAATAAAAGTTTGTGTTTACATAATATATGTGGGTGCACTGTGTATAATTATTTTGTATATATATATATATAAATACACACACATGCATGTATATTTAAGAAAAAAAAAATATTTATATATAAAATATTTATATGTATATATAATATAAATTATATATAAATCTATATACAGTATATAAATGAAAATATTTCTTAAATATATACAAGCATGTGTGTGTATTTAAAATAATTATACACAGTGCACCCACATATATTATGTAAACAAAAACTTTTATTTTGGATGTGATTAATTACGATTAATCATTTGACAGCCCTAATAAAAAGATATTAAGTAGCACAACTGTTTCCAGCATTGATCATAAATCATCATATTAGAGTGATTTCTGAAGGATCATGTGACACTGAGTGATGATGCTGAAAATTCAGCTTTGATCACAGGAATAAATTACATTTTAAAATGTATGAAAAAACATTTATTAAAATAATGTATATATTTATATATTGTGATATTCCATATATTGTAATAATATTTCACAATATTACTGATTTTTGATCAATGACAACCAGTTGGCGAGCATAAGAGACTTCTTTCAAAACCATTAGAAAACCATTATGATCCTTTTGAATGGCAGAGTGTATATATATATATATATATATATACAATAAAAACATAAAATATATCAAAAATATAAAAACCTTCATATATTGTTTGTACGTACAGTTACGAGTGTTAGGTTAAAATCACAAGCCTTAATGCCTTCGACTGTTATAAGCTGTGATTGGCTCTACAGCGACATTTTACGTAGCATAACTCACATGCAAATTTTGTTCATGTAGAATGTTCCCAGTTCCGTATATACTGGAGTCCCATTCAACAGTGTGATCCAGCTGAGTAGAGAGTTTATGGAGAGCTGGGAAGGAACTGCATCTCACTTTACACCACCTCCGATGCTGAACCCGACACGTAGTGGAACGGGGCTCTTCTGCAACCTGCTTTCTTCCCTTGCTGTGGAAAACAGAGCACTGTGGACAGACGAGAGGAAAGAGGATGACTCACAAAGGTGAGCATTCAGATGTTTGTATGTTTCTTCTCAGTCGCTCATCGGTGTCATATACGAGGCAGAGCTTTGCCGCTGAGAATGCTTTCCCCTGAAGCAAATGCTGTTTTATTAAGAGCATGCCTGAACAACAGAAAAATATGGTTTACCCAGGGGGCAAAGGGGGTTTAGCTGACATGAAAATGAAATCTATGATGTCTGAGGATCACAACCTGGGTGGACAACCCGGTCAACAAGCTGCTGGAAACTTGTAATAATTAGGGTCAAAACAATGCTACCTCAAATTCTGCTTTAACTCCCCGGAATCACCCAATGAATTAAGAGACATCCTAATTACATGTACAATCAAGGCATCAGATGAAAGCCTGCTTATCTATCTTCCACTCTTTTGAAAGGTGTGCGCAGTTTGTTTCTAGCATAAAGTATCATGGAGATATGGCTCAGGATTCATGAATATAATTAAACCTTTTTAGCATGTTTGGATGATTCCGGTAACTGTCACCGTCCCACAGGTGGGACGTTTGCCATTATATTTTTAAAACAATAATATCTTAGTAAAAACCTCAAGTAATATTGACAAACTATATATCATTTGAAAGCTTACAATCTCTAGGTTTCATATTTGGTGACTGATCTTCAAAATAAATTACAGAGGAGCCGTAATTTATCAATTTGCAACAAGAATATTTTCATACTCCTAAGGCGTGTTCAGACCTTTATTTTGAAATAGCAATGAACATGAAAAATCATGAAAAAAATGGTAGAAACTTCAGTTTGTTTTCATGCCAAGAGTTCAAAGGATAGCATCCATTCAATTATTTTAGACAAAAAAGGTCTGAAAATGTTTAAAATATAAAGAAAAATAATAATAAATTCAATATTTGTGATGTGGGAGTGAGCTATAACGCACATGCGTGTTCTTTGTATGTGTTTATTAGAGGTTGAATTTGTATCAAAATCTGCCAAACTTCCCATACTACTTCTGAATAGGATCTCTACTTCATAAATTGTATGAAAATTGTGGAAATAATGGTTCAGATCACTCAAACCACATATGGAAATGGAGGCGCCCTTATATGAGCATGGAGTCTGGTTGTGCCCTAGTGAAAAAGTTTGGTACTGCGTCCAAACAAAATCTTACTGAAAGCTCATTTTTTGAGATATCAACCTAACATTTTAAACACAACTTGTTCAGATTTTTGGCTTTAATTTTTCTGCAGTTTTAGAGTAGCCCAGGTTTTGAAAATATATATTTTATATAAAATATGAATAATTAATTTTTTTTCACATTGTACATTTCCATAAACTCAAACTTCTATAACTTTTTTTCTGTTTCACTCTCTTAATTTATTTCACTTCTATAAAAATCTGCCAAATGTCTTCTTTAAAACGAAACCAATTTTACTTCTATATTCCAAAGCATTCTTGAATTACAACCATTCAAGTTCGAAAATGTGCATTTTCATGTCTATTCAAAAAAAGGCGGTGACACTTAACAGCAGAATTTGAGGTAGCATTGTTTTGATCCTAATTACAAGTTTCCAGCAGTTTGTTGACCGGGTTGTCCACCCAGGTTGTGATCCTCAGACATCATAGATTTCATTTTTATATGATAACCTTTTACAGCAGCCCATGTCTGATTTCCTAAAAAACAGGTGTTTTGCCCCCTGGGTAGTTGCTGATTTGACAACAATAATAATTAAAAAATTGGTGTCAAGTTTTTGATTTCTTGATTTGGTAAGAATCTGCTTGGTTGTGTCAAATCTTCCTCGTTTTAAGAAACACAAGGTTTTATTGGTGGCGGTTGAGGAGATTCCCCCTTCCATATGTAAAGCGCTTTGAGTACCTAGAAAAGTGTTATATAAATGTAACAAATTATTAATTATTATTATTTTATGAGTCATTAAACTTTCTATCACATTCAAGGTGCATAAATATAGGCCCTGATTTCCAAGCTGAGCTGCCAGATCTGATAGTAGGAAGAGAGCATGAGGAATCTCCGGAGGAAGCGGTCAGGGAGGAGCTGTTATGGAAACCTTGGGCAGAGTTAGAAAAAAATGACACCCTTTTACAGCATGGTAATAAAAATATTCAAATGATCATAAAGCAGGTGGTTTTTTGAAACATTATTCACGAGTGTGATTTCAAACCTCAGTTGAGAGTCTTCTTGACCTGAGTGCCTCCAGTGTTCTACCAGGAGGTGGCGCCAATCTGGAGCTTGCCCTTCATAGCCTGTCTCGTTGCAAGGGAAACATAATAGTAAGTGCAATATTCATTATGAACTCATGTTTATAGATGTATGATATTACAAGACTCTATTCACAATTACCTCTCCAAAATGGTCATGACTTTTTGATGACAAGCTGTCTTCCACAAATAAATTCAGCGTGATATTTAATTTCCTTCTTTTCCCTCTCTATCAATCCTATACAACAGGCAGCGCTGGAGATGCTGTTGTTTAAAGACTCCCCTCCATCAGAAAACTATCACTATTCTGGTAAATTCACACTTTTTTTAAAGGTAGGGTAGGCAATTTCGGAGAGGCTAGCAATAGCAAGTTAGCTTTGAAAGCATGAGATCCCACCCTCCCTTTAGAGCGTCTCTAAAGCCACGCCTCCTTTCAAAACACATGAACGCACACAGAAGAGTCTACAAAGCGTCACAAGAGATATGGCGTTAAATTACCTCGTCTCAAAGCACATAACATTACAATAATAATGAACATAAACAACTTACAGAGCTCTTACTTGTACCACCTGACTGCTGCAGATTCATTTCGGCGTTAATAGTGTTGACATAGAAACGCACAAATAGTCTGAGAATATTACGGGTTGCCATCTCGTCGTTACGGTTAAGACATGGTGTGAACGCAGCATAAGCCCGTAGTTTTGGTTCAGGAGGAACTGTAAAAGGCGGCTGCTGTTTGTTTGTGGCGCTCAGTGACTGACGTCTGTCTAAATCTGCATAGCATGAAAGGTGCTGATGACGTGTGATGTTCAGGGAAGACACTGTACAGATTTTAATATTTAGACCACTTCTATTATTGATTGCTATCAGGATGTGAAGAGAGTTTCAACTAGTATAACAAAAAGTATTTTTTTTTAAATTGCCTACCCTAACTTTAATTCTCAAAAACGTTTAATCAACAAATTATCAAATAAGGCTAATCCAATTTCACTTTGCATTTAGGAATGGATATCTGGACTTTGAGTGAACAAAGACTGTTCCATAAGGCATTTACAATTTATGGAAAAGATTTCTCCTTTGTGTATAAAATGGTAATATATCAAACATTTGTAAATCTAAGCCACAAATATTTCGGATCACAGCATTTGCAATTCAACGTGTTCATGCTTTCAGGTGAGAACAAAGCAGGTGTCACAGTGTATTGAATTCTATTACAACTCCAAGAGGCTTTCAGAGAAACAAAGGAAGCAGATGGAGAGAGAAAAAGAAAGTTTGGAGGAAGAGAGACTTGCAGCAGTCATCAATCAGGTAAGACTGACATCGTGAAGCTTCGAAACATAAATCATTTGTTTCGAATCAGTGGTTCAGAGAGCTTGTATCAAACTCGTATGAAAGTTTGCTGCCGATAGCGCGTGAAGCCAGCATTAATTCAAAAAGGAGAATTATATCGCCTAGTTGCTTTTAATTGAACCTAGTTTTCCATTCCCTGTCTAATAATAACACGCATTAAAGAACACACATTTTACAGAACTTTCATATTTAAAGGTAGCCTATATTACATTCAAAAGATAACAATTTCAACAAAACATTTGAAAATGGTTAAAAAAAGGTGTGATAAAGTGTTTGGACTGGGTTTTATGTCGTTGCATTCAGGCATCGCCAGTCTGTGGTGTTTCGAGCGCTTCGGAACAATGAATCTCGAGGCAATTGGTTCAGAGTTAACGTTAGAAAAGCGTCGTTTCTCACATCAAAACGCTTTAAAAAAAAAAAAAAAAAAAAAAAAAAAAAACATGAATACTACCCAAGGTCACAGAGTGAACTGCAAGGTAAGCACGGCCCAAGCTTTCCAAAACTCTAGACTGTTTTATAATAAACTCAAAAGCAGTTTAGTGAGGCTCCGTGTCAATTGCTTTGATAGATTGCGTCGTTTGCGTTTGAGAAATGTTCAGTGAATAACTACCTTTTGCTGTTATATCCTCATCTGCAATTGAGAGAAATTCACGCGAATGATTCCTTTTGGGAATGCGAGAAGACTCAGCACAGCAGCACGCGACGCGAGTCTACGGTAACACATCCATAGCGCGCATGCGCGTCAGACTGAGATTAACATGCAATGGGATATAAATTAAAGACATTTTCAAATACACGTGCTACTATTTTCAGTGGAATAAACGTTTGTTTTTGCAGAACATTCTCCCTCTTCCCAACTTTGTTTTCCATTTATAATTTTATTTAAACTGTCCTTCTGTTTGGATCTGTGGCCATTTTTCAATGTAACATTCAAATGCACATCTAGTGGTAAACTAAGTTTACAGCTTTTGATTTGCACATACTTTGAAGGACAACATCGGGAACCATGCAGAATACCGCTTTTGCAGTGATAAAAACAGATGTTTAAACATATTTGAAACTCTTCCACAGGTTCTTCCAGCCCCAAAGATGCTAGTTAACCAAGCCAGTATCGAGAGACTGATTCATACCCCACTACTTCCCACAAGCTTTCCCTGTAAACAGTGTGGAAAGTATGTATGAATGATTTTTGCCTATGCTGTTCTAGTAGCCTACTTAATATGCAATTGAAACAAACACCATGGCTTAAGTTGAACATCCAATTGTGTCCAGCCTTCCATTTGACAAATTGCAAAATGTTTTTTCAGGATGTTCTACAAAATAAAAAGTAGAAATGCTCACATGAAGATCCATCGACAGCAGCAAGAGGACTGGAGAGAAAAACTACAGATACACCCAAACCAGCAAATCCTAAACCAGACACACCATCAGAATCACATCCTGACCCAAAGTTTGATTCAGAATTTGGTCCAAACACAGACCCAGTTGGCTTTTCTTCAAAGCACAAAGACTCAGAGCACATGCCCAACCAGTAGTGCCAGTTGCATGGCTCCCAGCCAGAATCCACAGATTGTGGCCAAAGCACCCCCCTTAACCCTCCACACTGGACATCAGCAGACATGGAGCTCCCTGCACAGTGTAGAAACAGGTGGACTGTTTTATAACAGAGGATCTGTGGTAAATGGGCTCCATTTGAGCATACAGGACAGTGTAAGTAAACAATGGACTGATACCCAATAATTTACATAAAGTCTGTACAGTTGTTTAACCCTTTCAATGCCATAAGAACTTTCATTAAATGATATTACATGTTTCAAGGCAGACTCGTCTTCACACATTTAAGAACCTGTCATGTGAAAGGACACCAAAAGGCTTTATAGGAAAGTCTTTATTTTGAAGATAAACTGCACAATCATAAGACAATGCTTGATACAAGTTTATTAAATATCACTCCAAATCTAAAAGTCTCCATTAGGTCCTGAAAAAGAAAAGGTGAAATACATGTTTAAAAAAAAAAAAAAAGCATATACACAAATAAAATAAATGTAAATAAAGTTCACCTAATGACAAGCACGTCTGTCTACTGGCGAACTCTATTGGGCCGCACACGCACATATTCAGCTGGCTTCATTGCAGGAGCTGCCTGATAAGTCTTCATAACAGTTTGTTTCTGCAGTTGCATGGGCCTAAACACTTTGGGAGGAACTGAAAATAGAAGATATTCAAGTTTATTCTAGGCCTACATGGAGACCAAATGGCTCTCGGGTAGTTAAGCCAATTAACTTGCCCATCACAGGATCTTTGATTTGTCCAATTCCAGGAGTCTCAGCTCTGAACATCCGGTCCACAGAGAGGCTTTCAGTGCCACGTACAGGGTAAATGCACCTCACGGTCATCCTTTGGGGGTGGTAGAATGGCTGTGTGGTTAAGAAAGTTGGCCACTAATACACAAATTACTAGGCTACTAAAGTTACCTGTATGCAGGATCTCTCGTGATTACTGGCTTGCTGTCTGTGGAATACAACTCATGAAATATGATTTCGTTTTCATAAGTCACATACTGCTGATCAACCTGAATAGAGAGAAAGAAAAAAAAAATCAAATCAAGTAACTTTCATATGCATGGGGAAGATATGCATTTAACCGCACCTGAAATCTAGTGCCACAGGTGTTAAGTCCAAAGGAGAACAGGACTCTGCTCTCATCAGTTTCTTGAGGTCTGCAGCTTGGGTCCAATAGTGTGGTTCGGGCAGGGTCTGCAGTAGGTACCACTTTAGTGACGTCACTCACTACAGTCATCACGCCCTCAGCAGAGCACACTAAAACAAAACATAAGGAAACAATTCACTTGAAAGTAAACCAGACTATTGTGTAAAGTGACCATACCATCCCTAAACCTATCAAGCAAGCCAAAACCAGTTCATATGAGAATTGTGCTTTCTGGTGCCAATGCCATAAATTTGGGTGAAGCCAATAGGAACCGCTGCATTACCCAAGAGCTCAGTGGTTTGGAAGAGACAGCATTTGTCTGAAGACTGTTCAATCTCCAGGGTTTTAGCATTTCTGGTAAGAAGTTCAAAAGTGCCATAGAACTGCTGCAGTGTAATATTCTACAACAGAGGGATGTTAACTTCAGCAATTTTATAAAACTTAATGCCTTTCAACAGTTAGGCCCTGCGAGTGGTTAACAAACCTCATAGCGGTATCCAATTGTAAATAGAGGGACATCCAAAATGAAGGTGTTGCTGTCATTGGACATAATGTAGCCACGCTCAGACACCAGCTGTTGGGTCAGCGGGTAGTGGCCGATGACAATGTCCCACAAGTAGTCGTACTCATGATAGGCTCTCATGAAGCGCATGCCATTGTTAGCACACATGCTGTCAAAGACGGGTGGGACTGTTGAGATAAAATTGAACACCTCAGTGTATGGCAGACAATGCATTACACTATTGTCAAATGTTTAAAGTGTCTAAAAGTTCCAACAGAAGTGCAAAACCTCTTAAAATACTATGATCCTTACCGACATCATGAATGGAAGCACTCAGAGAGGAAAAATAGTAATAGGGCTCCATTTGAGGAAGGATATTCAAAGTCCACTTAATTTCCAAAGAGTACTCCAAAAAGTTATCTGCAATATGCTGCAAGAAAGACAGATACGACTCAAATGCCAGACTTTGGGGAATCTCGTTTTTAAACACATGGATCTGAAATCAGCTTCACTTAGTCAATCCCCTAAGTCGAAATGCATAGAGCAGGTGTTGTTTTTCCACAAACTTTTTGATGCTAATGACACCCTCAAAAGGGTCACGGTAGCTAGGAGTATGCATTTATATTAAAAAGGCACACCGTGTAACTTTTGGCCAAAAGAGTTGACACATACGAGTTATTTTAAATGATTCCTCAGGCCAATATACAGCGTTTGACTATCAATTCTCCAAGCGGGGCTGCCCTCTTGAAACACCACCTATGTAAGTTTGGAGAAGATGCACCGTCTTTGGTCAGGTCATGTGACCTGGAGAACGCATCGCTTTACGACCGTCATGTGACCACAGGCTCGGAAGAGTCAAGGAAAAGAAAACGAGAAACCGGACAAGAGTCTCACTCGGTCAGGCTTTCACTTAAAATAGGATAAGAATGAGCATCAAACAGAAATAACCCGGCGCGCACAGCTCTTAAAGGGGCCACACCTTCTTTCCACTCATTATTTACGATACTACAAGTACCCCACAGCGACTCTAGGGGTCGCTGTTTGACAAAAACGGAATTCCTACATAGTGTACCTTTAGAGTAGAAAAGCCATACATTTTTTTTTTTTAAACCCTGACCTAGAGAATGCAGTTACGAAAGCAAACCCACCTGCTTCACAACAAATTGGGCATCAAATGGCACTCTAATGATATACGCAAAAGTATTATTGTCTTGTGGTACTCTGGTGATGGTACATCCCATCTGCATGGCAGTTGACACGGATAACTCCTGCCCATTCAGGTCCAGGGACATCAGCTCCACATCAAAAGGAATATTACCCAGGTAGACCGTGAAGACTCGTTCCTCAGGTGTCGTTTCTGGAAGAGACAGTACAGTTGTAGTGAACTTAATCCTCACAGAGCAGCAGTGACATGCCCATTTAATATCCAACTCACGGTTAATTGAAAAGGGAATACGAGGAATTGCGGGAGTGGCCATTTGCTGGTACGCATTGTACTTGGTGTCCACACCATTCTGGTCCACAAACTTTTGCTGGTAGGTCAGCTGGACGGTGTACAGCTCATGATACATACCGTCGATCACAAAGCTCTGTAGGCAAATTAAGATTTAACACTGGATGCTTAATCCAGGATCATACAGGAACAGAACTCCAGACCTACCTTTCTAGTCCCTCCCACAGAAGCAAAGGGGATGCTACTGACAACGGCCCCTTCATTGAATGTCACAGAGTAGCCTCGGTCTATCAAGTTCTGTTCATCTAGGAGCTCGCCATTAACTCCCACATCTATTGACTCACTCCTTAACTCAGAGGGTGGACCAGCCAGAGGAGTCATTACTGCAGGGGTCCTCCAGTGAAGTCTGTAGCCATCAAAAAATCCTTCATCTGAAATGATTTATTAAAATCAAATATGGAACCTGAAAACCGAACTCTTGCAACATTGTTCAGATGCGCAGCACGTGTCCCTTTTTCACAATACCAAATAATCAAAAGTCACTGTTCTTAAGAGTTAGTTGCTAAAAAAAAAAAAAAAAGTCAATGATTGGATCATTGCAGTGGTTGTTTCTAGCAGGTTAGATGTTCATGTTAGCATTTTAGATTTGTCAAGAGACAAATGTCAAGATTGGCACCTCTGAGTCCAGACCTTAAATTAATTTGAAGTCTTTGGGATGTGCTGGAGACTTTACAGAGTGCTGGACTCTTGCATTGTCAATACAAGATCTTTATTCATTTTTTTATAAAGTATGTGCCTCAATGGAAATAACATCAGAACATTTCCACTTCCTATTTTTGTTCAAGTCTTGTATTTACAAAGCAAGAGTCCAGCACTCTGTAAAGTCTCCTTCAGCACATCCCAAAGACTTCCAATGAATTTAATGTCTGAACTCAGAGGAGCCAATTCAGGTATAAAAATGATTCATGCTCCCCAACCATTCCTTCACAATTTGAGCCAGAATCTTGACATTGTCATCTTGGAATATGACCATGATGCGTCTTCCTACTTGTTATGTTTGGCAACAGTTGTTATTCTAACCCTAATTGGAGTAGGATTTCATTTCTTAAACAACCATGGTAGAAACAATAACTGCAATAATGATCCAATCATTGAATATTTTTAACCAGGCAGTTTACATATTTGGTTCTTACCCAGTGAGCAGGAAGCAACCAGGTCCACCATGACAACCATCCAGTTCTGTCTAAAAAACACAGTGGCTTGGATCACTTCAACTGCAACACCACTGACCTGAAACAAGTTAAACGGTGATTAAATCACAAGGCAGTCCTAAATGTCTGTGCAAACACTTGAGATCAGGTCATATGTACTCGTTCTGGGTTAAGGGGAAGTGACAACCATTTTGGTTATGTGGCATACCATTTTGACAGAAGCATAAGGTTGTCCAAAGGTTGTCCGAAACACAAGTCTGCCAGGTGTGGTCATTATGAAGTAGCCCAGAGCAGCAGCATCTTCAGGCGACATGACTTCAGACTGCTGTCCATCTTGCTGTAGCATCACCTGCCAGGCCTCCAATGAACTTCGGGGCTTGAAGAAAAACAGTGCAGCCAAGAGCATGTTTCAAAGTGAACCATTAAGATAAACAGCTAGCCACTTACCACAGAGAAACCTTTAACACTGCTGGCTGTAGGGCAAAGATGATCAGTTGTCACAGACACCTAGGGGTGAGGGGGAGAGAGAGATTAAATAATCAAATAAATACACATCATAAGAAAGTCTCACTCATACCTCCATGTAGTTCTCCTCACAAGTAATCTCTCTTGGAGAAAAAGGAGAAACAGAGCAAGTCTTGGAGACATTGAAAAATAATTCACCACCACGCTCATCTGTAATGATCACACCGAACATGAAGGTGAAGACCTCATCATTCTGGGGGAGAAAAAAAAAAAAAAATGTTTAACTATCATCCCGAAAGTTTGAGGTCAACAAGAGTGTTTCTGAGGTGTTATGATCAAGTTTGCATTTAAGTACAGGTATATCGGGAGGTTACACATTTAAAAACTTAACAGAATTGGTTGCCTTAATATTGAGTTAATACAAAGGAGATTTAGTAAATAGAATCTCAATTAGGTTATCTGAAATATTAATTATCCAAGTTAATTTGACAAGATAAGTGCAATAAATCATGAACATAATTTACAGTGTACAGTTTTTGAATACACCAACACTTTTTCCTGTGATGGCAAAGCTAAATTCAGCAGCCATAACCCATCTTTCATCACATGATTCTTCAATCATGATGATCACAACAATCACTCAAATGAGCATTATCCTGAAAGTTGTCCATCATTAGAGGCGTTTTGTACCCGATTGTCTGTGTGACAGGAGAAGTATGAGGATCTGAGAACAACACGACCCAACAGGGGATCGACAGAGTAAGTGTAACCACACTGAGCCCCATAGAGGTCTGTAACAGGATAGACACCTGTGGCATCTAAAAAGACCAAAAAAAGAAACACACCATGTTGCATTTATAAACAACAAAAGCACATGCTAAAAGGATGTAAAACTCAAACGCACCAACTGCCTCAAAGCGAGGCTTAACGCCAGAGGATGGTACGTCTACTGAGATGAACAGGGAGCGGTCCTTGCACTCAACCTCAATGGGAACTATGAGCGAGCAAGACAAAAAGTTAGAAAACAAGCAAACACAGACATTAACCCCCAATGATAGATGTCTCTTTAGAAGGCCATTACCTTGCGGCGGACTGGGGGACTGCTGGAACATGCTTTTGAAGTCACGTAGAGCAAAAGATACAGCACACAGGAAAAGCACCCCTCTAAAGAGGAAGAAACAATGCCAAGTCCCATTAGAATCACTTCACATACAAAAAAAAAAAAAAAAACGGGTTAAAAAATTACCCTGAAACAAATCCAACACCCATAGCCACTGATTAACTGAAGTATGGTAGCTTAAACCACTACCAAAACGGCAATAACACTATCCTGACCTACACAGCTAAAATTACCAACATATGACTGCTGGCCAGATTTTAAATACATTATGTTGATTGACTTGTTAGTAACTAGATGCGTTGATTGGCTACTTCAACGGCAGTTGAGCTTATTAGAACAAGAATATTAGTCATAATAATTGACAGCGGCTGCAGAACTTCCTGATTGGCTGTAAAGCTCCACCCATCATCCAGAGCTATAAAAAAGCCAATTTTGTTTTATTTCAGAAATGTTTTTAAAATCACCCTGGAGTCAGTAACTCATCTTTTATCACTAATAAACATGTTTAAACGTTTGAAATAGCTTGAATAGGCTACACCCGTGCCTCGTTCAATGATTATGCAAATTAGCCCCGCCTCCGAAATTCCGAATACTCACGCCAGCTCAGAGATCCACTCGTTGACGATTACCTGATTTACAAGGTGGTTTGTGACGTCAGAAACAGCGATTTTAAACCGCGTTTTTTAGACTGTCTTTGGTTCACTGCAGTTTTAAAGAGAAAATACTCAGCAATGGCATTGACTTATGAATGTACACTTGGTTTGTCTTAAAGCATAGCCTATTAAAAACAACACAGACATATAAACAACATTAAAAACTTGATTTTCACCACAGGGGGGACTTTAATAAAAGTAAGACACTTTTTTTTTTTTTGTGGAAAATACCCAAATCACATTACATACAATAAGATCTCCCCACACTGGCAGTTTTCTGTGCTTCCACATGTTGTACTGTAAGTCCTGCATTCAAGAGTCAAGAGAGGAAACAAGATATACACTGCATTGCTGTTGTCATAAACAATTTTCAGACAGATTTTTGCAGGCTGATATTTGTTGGCCTGTATAAAACATACACACGATAGCCTGGCAAAAGTATGAATAAAGTCACTATAAAATGAGTAAGTGCACTGGAAAGTTATATGGAATTATTTATGTGAACTAATCAAGCAATTTTTCAAGAATTCTATGGAAAATAAATATTGGGGAAATATGAATATATAAAATCTACAGTCCAGTGTTTAAAGGACTTCTTTAAATGGCACTTCAAATATTATTTTATAAATTATAATCATTTACATCTTTCAGTCTTTCACTCAAAGTTATTCTTATTTGGAAGTTTCAGGGCCTTTTCAGCAGTACAAAAAAAATATTCGTTCTCAACTAATTTAATAAAACTGTCTAAAGAAAAACCTATTGAACCTGTGTAATAATGTTCCTGTCCACAAGGTGGAAGCAAAGGCATATAACACATGTGCCAGGATATGATTTGAGTGTCATTAACTGCAAAGATCTTGGTATCTTGAAGTCAAGATACCAATAAAGTCAAATGGAGTTTTTTTTCCCTATACAAGTTGTCATAATTGAGATATAATTTCTGTTTCTTTATAGTACCTAATAATAGGCTAATTATAGTGAGTTTTAATTAGCTCTGAATATTAAAAGTCACAGAAACACCATCATTTTTTATTAGAAATGAAAGGGAGATAATACAATTTCACAATAACAAGGACTGATCCAAATAAAACTGAAAATGAGAATGAACCACAAAAATGACAATGAGAATGACTTTGCACTCCAGATTCGACATCCAAGCATAAGGATTTGTCACTGTGACATCATGAAAATGCTTGTTTGCTAAAAAATGAAAAACAAGAACACAAACAAATGAAATTCAAATGTGATGCTTATCTAAAGACATTGCTTATATGGTTTGATTGGATCATCGAAAGTCAGCAGCAAAGACATTGGTTAATACATTTATGTGTAGGCCTATTTTTAACATATTTAATTATTGCAGGTTTGGGAAATATTCTGAGTTTGCATTTGACTGTTTTATTTATTTTGAGTAATACTGATTCTGTTTTTGTGCAAGTGAGATGAGTAAATGCATGCTCACATTTAGTCTACAGCTACAATACCCATCATGTTCACACACACAACACCTCTGCACTTACTCATGATTTCACTCAACATGCGGACAGAAGAGCTGTCAGTCAATACATGTGGAAAAGTAACTTGCATTACTCATTTGAAAAGTAACTATTTTGTTGTAATTTTAAAAGTAGCCTAATGCATTACTCGAAAAGGGTCATCTGATTATGTAACTCAGGTTACTTGTAATGCGTTACATTTTACACAGAATCATTCTTATTCCTCATTTCATCCTACATTATAATACTGTTTATGTTTTTAAACAAGATTTCATTTTCAATTCATATAAACAATGAAAGAGATCTCAAGAATCTTATTAGAAGCCTTCTATGACCAGTTCTATCATTTCACCTATCCAAGTGCACACACACAAACAGTAAGTATTGAACACACACACACACACACACACACACACACACTGTGAACACACACCCGGAGACATATTTTTGCTGCGGCGCCCGGGGAGCGGTTGGGGGTTTGGTGCCGTACTCAAGGGCATTAATGAGCGTGGAAGAGAACACTGTTCATTCACTCCCCCCTCCTGCCGGTACTGAGGCCCCATCCACACTACTGCGTTTTAGTTTAGAAACGGAGAATTAAAACGAATACGATCTCCGTCCACACCAGCGTTTTAGCTGCGTATTAGAATTGATCTCCGTCCACATTAAAACGACTGAAAACGCGGATCACGTGACCATTCACCAACACTGGGCATGCGCGTGCCGGTGTAAACACAACTTCATTGATAAAATTATCCCACCATGCTCTGGGTTAACCCCAAACCGACGCTCCATGTCCGGTCACCGCCGCCGCTGCACACGGGAATTGTCACAGATCGCTGGAATAATAGCTTGACTCCGGCGCATGTAGGGAGTTATAGTGTTGTAAAATGCAGAATTTACTTGTACAACAGCTGCTAGCAAAGATATACGCCATGACTGATGACACCCAATCATAGAGCCGAGCGTGAGCCTCTACTACGTCATCGTTTCTAAAGTCCTCCGTCTTGACCAGTCTACACTAAAACGCCCTCCGGAGATTCAAAACGAAAAACTGATCGGCAGCGTTTCTAAACTTCTCTGTTTTGGGTCTCCGTTTTTGCCGTTTTAGTGTGGACGGGAGGTGCAAACGTAACAAAAGGTCTCCGTTTTTAAACGAAAACGCAGTAGTGTGGACGGGGCCTGAGACTCGAACCCGCGACCTTTGAGTTACAAGTCTGACTCTCTAGCCATTAGGCCACAACGGCACAAAAAAGTGCATTGACGTCTGCTGCTTATATACAGCATGGCCCAACCACACAGTCACAGGTCGCACGGGTATATTTGTGGCAATAGCCAACAATACATTATATGGGTCAAAATTATACATTTTTCTTTTATGTCAAAAATCATTAATAAAGTAAAGATCGTGTTCCATGAAGATATTTAGTAAATTACGTACCGTAAATATATAAAACATTTATTTGTGTGAGTGAACGCAGCACAAACGCGAACATAAATGCACAACTTTAAATGCGATTTTCTCAATGTTTCGATTTTTTTGCACCCTCAGATTCCAGATTTTCAAATAGTATCTCGGCCAAATATTGTCCTATCCTAACAAAATACATCAAGGTGAAGCTTATTTATTCAGCTTTCAGATGATGTATACATCTCAATTTTAAAAAAATGTACCCATGTGACTGGTTTTGTGGTCCAGGGACACATATCAGCATCCAACACTGCACCAGAAATGTATAAAAAGAACAAGAACAATTTACTCAAGGACTGAACTTAAAGATTCGTTCAGACAAGCATTGGTCAATGGAATCAACAATCTTTTGACCTGAAACCAAAATAATGAACTGACAACCTTCACCACTGTCTCCGGCTTTTATGAATCAGGGCGAAAATTAAATAAATATTCTACATGTGTATTAATATGAATGGGAACGTATATGAATGGGAAGATGTTGGCATATGAATCAATGGATTAAACTTTCAGTGTCTTTAATAGAGACATATTGTATTTCTCTCTTATAAAGATGGTCAGATGTCCAGTAGGGAATTATATTAATTAATTAATAAACAGTGGGTGGTTATTGCACTTTTTTTTGCAAAAACATCACAGCATCTCCTTATATGTATAGGCCTAGCTCTATTAACGGGTGACACAGGAAAAGCACATAATGCGGTCACAAGTGAGGTCAGTTTCAAAATTGAAATCATTCGATGACCCTATAACGCTATATGTAATTTAGGAAAGTCCCCTCGTGAGAAATTAAGAGGAAGAAAAAATCACAAACTATAATGAGAAACAATGATCACATGCAAGTCATATTTCTTGTGTTGAACTTCTTCATTATAGTTTGAGAAGAAGTGGCTAAAAGTGAAACGGGGACATTCATGGCAGGGTTGGGAGCATCCTTAAATATACAGGTCATTTAAGTTTGTATTTGTATGTGTTTAAATGACTTGCTGTATTAGTTATATTCTATAATAAGTCGTTATTTATTTGTTTTTTTGTTGTTGTTGTTTATTCAGAAAAGCCTTTCTAGGGACCCGGGACGCAAATCAGTTTATGCTATACTTGATGTGCAATATATTTGCAGTTTTTGACTAGAATCATGTTTTTTTTTTTTTTTTTTCTGTCCCATATATAAGCTAAATAAACTTAGAAACGTATAATTACATTGGCACAGTGTTTGGTATTATAAAGTAGAACAATTAATAAAATCCCTGATTAAAACAGAAAGTACATAATGTATTCTGTAGAATATTTGTAGAAGACAAAACACATTCCACTGGGTCTCTTCTGGCAGCTTTGGGCGGCTGCTATTGTGTTCACTTCCTGTTGTGGGCAGCAGTTTGACATCACTGTGCTTGATATGTGCACTGAGTCATTTGTCTGTCGACTGTTGAATTCAAGTCAACACAGAATTGAACAGCTAGAGATTGTGACCTTTCAGCACATTAATCAAGGCTATTATTAATTAATGTGCTGAAATTAGGAAAACATTAAAAGGCATTTTTCGATAAACAGATGAAACAGAATGAATACAGCATGAAAATGTGCGAAAGAACCCACTTATTTGGCACAGGCAATTTCATCTGTGCATGGGAGATTGTCTGCTGTCTGGTTTGTTGGTTTTAGAGCGGTTTATTTGGGCACGCACTATTAGATCTGGTCAGGCGTGGAGACCACCACAGCCATCTAAACCCCAGCTTAAAGGGATAGTTCACCAAAAAATGTTCAAAAAAATGTTGTAATTAATTTCTCACCCTCATAAATACAAATTAAGATCTTTTTAATTAAATATAAACGATTTCTATACCTCCATTGACAGCTACACAACTACCACTGTCTTTGACCCTTCAAAAGGTTCGTAAAGAGATCGTAAAACTAACCCATAGAGCGTTTAGTCTGAAGAGACTCAATCCTATAGCACGCATTGTGTATTATCGTGCAATTTAACGAGTTCGTTTGCCCATAAAATCTTTAAGATATTAGGTTAAACTTAATTGGCTTTCTGTCCGCTGGAGAGGGCGGGGCTCGATGAAGCAGCTTCAACTCGAGCTCTGATATACCCCCCAGTGGCTAAATGTAGGACCTGTTAATTAAAGGGCAAGGTACCTAAGATGAAGGTGGAGTTTGGGGAGGTGGAGGGATACTGGAACAGCTGATACTAGGGAGAGGTAAGCGGCTGCTTATATACTCTGTTTGTTGATTGAAAGATTGGATGGGCTCGCTCCTCCCTAACTTACGTTTAGGAACTTCATTTATACGCGAAAATGAGTTTTTACGTGCATATGATACGAGGTTTTCGCGTGCATTTGATACTCAGTTCATTTGCGTGTAATACACACACACACCCCACACCACTACTAAACCTACCCTAACCAACCCATGCATATCCTATGCACGTAAAAACTCATTTTCGCGTATAAATTACACGATAAACACATTGCGTGCTATAGAGACGCATTTAGTGTGATCGGGCATAATGTGTGTTCTGAAGATGAACCCTTAAATATATTTATCCCTTTATCCCCTTATTCCTTTAACCCATTTAAGTCAAATCACGGTTTCACATATCAAGCATTAATACTGCCGAGATTATTAATATATTTTTTAATCAGTTAACATAGTTATTAGGCCATAAGTAGCAGCTAATAACCTGACAATGTGGCTTAAATGAAAATAATAACATACAGTTGCTAAATAAATTACAGTACCGTACCACAGAGCAAATGCAATCCATCTATTAAACATTAATTGGCCTAATTCTTATAACTGAACACAAAACGGCAGTTGGCTATAAAATCACACTGTGTGGCTATAAATTACAGATTTTGCATGTTGGTCATATGACTCTGAACGTAGGCTAAATCTGTGCACTGATGTAACATCTTTCAAACGTCATTGACTATTCGTGCTGGATTTGATTCGATTTGATTTATGAATCCTTTAATGGTATTTTAAACGTTACTCTCCAAAAATACATTCAAAGTATTTACACATGGGGGCGATGTGATATTTTACGTTTTTCTTTGAGAGCACAACACGCAGCAGATCCCTTGGATGGATAAGCATCTGCACAATGATCAGCGCGAGGAATACGAAATAAGATCTGAATTCCCATACACCTGAACCCGTGGATGAAAAACATTATGAGAGATTATTGCTTGCATTATTAATTTCCAAGGAAGTGACACAATGTAGCCTATAGTAAGAGGGAGACAAAGAAGAGGATATAGGAATAGGCGTGACATGCAGTGTGCTTGCATTAATTCGTCCAATGTAAATGCAATGCATCACATTTACAAGTGGTTTGATTACGGCGTGCATGTAAACATGAGTTCTGGTGTAAGTATAAAATGTGCTTGATTGCATGCATCATATATGCTCAAACAAACGTTTTTGCGGTAAGATATTGTTTGACAGTAGGCTAATTTACAAACGGTGTTGCAAATGTCGTATTATAATGACGTGTCAGGAGAAAACAAAATTTGTAAACTCATAGGCTACTAAATACAAGGGTTTTTTTATTTTCCTCCTAACCCATCGCTGGCAATGACAGGCTTGGCTGCAGTTGCCTAGTAACGGAGCAACGAGCCCTTTAGATGTGGGCTTCATCAAATCCTGTTCATTCAAGATTAAAAACAATTTGTTATACAAGTGTGTATTGTGTACAATACAATAACAACTAATTAGATAAACTGTTTGCTTTTTTGACATATGCAGGAACAAGAACACATGACGAGACTCCAGCACTTTCTGTCCGAACTTGCAATATTGGGTTCTTTACAGGTGGGCTGGTACTGAATAGCCTAATACTATAATTTCATAGATCAGTGAAGTTTGTCAAGCCAACATCAGAGTTTGTTCACAAAGCCTTTTCTGAAAGTTTGAAATAACTTAAAAGCACATTGCAACTGTGTTTATAGCATGCTGTTAGCATGATTTAACATGTTGCTAGCATGATTAGTATGTCGCTAGCATGAATTAACATGCTGCTAGCATGAATTAGCACGTTGCTAGCATGTTTAAAAAGTTTGTTAACATAATTCAGCATTTGTTGCTGACATGATTTAACATGTTACTAGCATGATTTAACATTGCTATCATGTTGTTAGCATGTTGCTAGAATGATTTGACACATTGTTAACATTTCTTTGCATGTTGCTAACATGATTAGCATGTCACTACCATGTGGCTAGCATAAATTAACATGTTTGCAAGCATCCAAGCATGATTTAACATGTTGCTAGCATTATTTAACAAGTTGTTAGCATGTTTTAGCATGCTGCTAAATACCACAGGTAGATGCCAAAGGACTGCACCGAATGTGTAGCACATTGCTAGCATGAATTAGCATGTTACTAGCATGTTTTAGCATGTTGTCCTAGGATAGTCATTAAGCTTTGCTATCTTAATTACTTGCTGCGTCCAAAATCGAATATTTCTCTACTATATAGCATGTGAAAAACAGTACGCCAACAGAGTAGTATGTCCGAATCCATAGTATTCGAAAAACAGTAGGCCTATGTAAAAAGTCCCCTGATGACCTACTACTTCTTCACTGGACACTTTACTGTCCCATGAGGCCACGTGAGAGGATTTATGAATGGCAGTGAAGCGACGCAACTGGTAGGTCACATGAAAATGACAACATGGCAGATGTAGTACCTCCAGATTACATTCATACTACAAACATTCACACTATATAGAGCGTACTTTTATGAGTTACGAATCTCATTTTCAAATGCGGTACCTACTCAAGTATGTGATTTCAGATGCAGCGTATAAGTCTTATTGTGCAAAAGTCTTGACCCCCTGAAAGTCTATGGGACCTTTCATAGTTTGATCGTCTGCTTAACGGAAATCGTAAGTTGGATCAGTTAGAAAATATATAGCATACCAAGTCTGAAGGTCTGAAATCTCTAGGAAGAGATACTGTTTAAATTTATCTTTCCACTGTTTTCAGTCTTTTATGTCTGTCTGTAGGGCTTCCATTATTTTCAGCCCTGGCTAAGAGGGAGAGAGGAACTTCTGTTGACCGTAGTCAATGATGACTCGGTAGGGTCTTCGTTAATCTATTTATCTCTCTTTATTTTCTCTCAGACAGTTTTTATATCCAAAAGCGTAAGATGTTTGGAGACGTTAAAGGGATAGTTCACCCCAAAATGAAAGTGCTGTCATTAATTACTCCCCCTCAGGTCATTTTAAACTCATAAGACTTTTGTTCATCTTCGTAACACAAATGAAGATCTTTTTGATGAAATCTGAGAGATTTCTGTCCCTCCATTGACAGTTACGCAACTGACACTTTGACGCTTCAAAAAGTTCATAAAGAGATCATAAAACTAATCCAAATGAATTGAGCGGTTTAGTTCAAATTTTCTAAAGAGACACGATCGCTTTATATGATTTATATGAACTGATTGAATTTAGGCTTTTATTCACATATAAACACTGATCAGCGAACATAAAGCTCAAATGTGATGCGTAACATGAGAATGAACCTCATTGGTTCTCGCACGTCAAGCGAACATGCTTGAGCTTCCGTTTACCACATCTGATGTGTGAGTTGATGAATGTTAATGTACAGTAAATAAAAGTCTAAATTCAATCTGTTAATCATATAAAGCGATTTTCAGAAATTTTAGACTAAACCGCTCAATTCATATGAGTAGTAGTTGTGTAGCTGTCAATGGAGGGACAGAAATCTCTCAGATTTCATTAAAAAGATCTTCATTTGTGTTCTGAAGATGAACGAAAGTCTTACAGGTTTGGAACGACATGAGGGCGAGTAATTAATGACAGCATTTTCATTTTTTGGGTGAACTATCCCTTTAAGTCATCAGTTGTAGCGCAGCTACAAACTTCTATAAACACATACTAGTATATCTCTGGAAAGAACTGCTGCAGCATCAGTGATAGTTACATCTGATGCCTTCGTCTTTCTTTGCTCACAGAGATGGCGTTCTCCTGGGTTCGCAGTGTCTGTGGCCTCCACCTTCACCAGCTCAACCTGCAGTAGCAGTTACAGTCTGGACTGCGATTACGCCAGCTCACCTTTAGCAGGAGAAGAACCACTTCCACAGCACCAACACCAGACGCCCGAGGCCACACCGCAACACACTCCCAGCAGGTGGAGGGGAAATATCCTTCGACTCACTCCAGCAATTATAAACCAAGTGCTGTAAATCCATTCTTTTCATTATTCACTTATAGGGATGTTGATTCTCATCTTCTCCCAGCCTCACCAAGTGAGAAAGAGATCGCTGTTCCTGTGAGTATCGTTTCAGATTCGCAGACTTCAAGAACTAATGTCAAATTCCCAGATTAAAGGAAGAGTTCACCCAAAAATGAAAAATCTCTCAGTAATTACTCGCCCTTATGTCGTTCCAACCCCGTAAGACTTTCGTTCATCTTCGGGACACAAATTAAGATATTTTTGATTATATGAGAGCTGGATCACTCCTTCATAGGCTTCTAGGTAATTGTATCTGCCGGCCCAGAAAAGTTATTAAAGACATCGTTAAAATAGTCCAAGTGACTACAGTGGCTCAACATTAAGTTTATCAAGCGACGAGAATACTTTTTGTGCACAAAAAAAAAACAAAAAAAACTACTTTATTCAACTATTCATTTCCTTCTCTGTGGGCCGTGAGATTTCACGTAGTGAAACTGCACAGCGCTTCTGTGTTGTACGTCACACGTAGGCTCACTATTGGCCGACGCTGGTCATGTGTGTGATGCGTGTGACGTGCAACATGGAGGAGGGATCCAGCTCTCAGATATAATCAAAAATATCTTAATTTGTGTTCCGAAGATGAACGAAAGTCTTACGGGGTTGGAACAACATGAGGGCGAGTAATTACTGACAGATTTTTCATTTTTGGGTGAACTATCCCTTTAAGAACATTACTAGTCTTAAAATACACTGGGAAATTGATTAGAGAAGACATAAAGATGAAATACAATATAGGTTGCATAGTCTTGCAAGCACCCTTGTATTTTCTCTTTGACTTTTGAGTTTTCTTTAAGATATCAAGACAACATTTCTGATTGTCTAGCAGTAGTCAAGGGTCTCAAAAGAGTTTTTCTCTCATTGCAGGAAATGAACTGCACCCTGTTCCTGTTAGCCGGCTATGCCAAGTATGGGCAACCTTATGCCTGGATTAGATCCAATCACGAGCGCCTAGTAAACGTTGGAGGAACTGATACGCTAGTCAAGGACACACCAATGAAACTTAAGTCAGTCACAGACTGGGTTTCAACACCCCAAGGTTTAAGATTTTTATTGGCCATAATTTCACTATTTTATTATATACATCATTTCTTTATGTTCCTGGCTCAAGGTTTAGAAACCGTTAAAGATTATGTATGAATGCACATATGCCTTATTTTAGTGGCTTATGGTGGTTGTACATACAAATAGTTGTGTGTTACCATAATACTTATTAACGCAGCAAACATCTTGCCTTTACCTCAAATTTAGCAAAATAACTAAACTGTACACTTACACAACAATGATGTACTAAACACGGAAAAGTTTTTCCTTTGTGTTTTTTCGTGTAGAGAAGACAATGTTGTTAAAATGATCCCTGTTCACACGGATCCATTAACTAAAAATGCTGTATTATTAAGTTTTATTAATAAGATTTATTAATATGAAAAAAAAAGGAGATTCTTTTGGAATCGGATCATGACTCCCAGAATCGGAAATGGATCGGATCGTGAGGTGGCGGAAGATTACCACCACTACTATACAATGATTTATTGCTTGTCTTTGTTGAATAATACAGAAGATCAAGAGCTTAAAACAATTATTGCATATTAAATCGCAATCGCAATATTGGTTAAAAAAAATCGAAATTAGATTATTTTCCAAAATCATTCAGCCGTTATTCAAATACTTGCACTTTGAAACGCATAAAAAGTTTTTGTGTAAACGGCCCCTGGTTATAATGAAGTTTTAATTTTCAACTAAAAATGATGCGTTTTGGCCATTCATTTACTTTACAACAGTGTTTTTGGGGCCTAAAAAAATCACATTTTTAAAAAATGGTTTTCAAAGTGCAAGATTTTGAAAACGATACCTTTATCATCTCCGTGTAAACCACAAAAATGTGAATTTGTGAAAACAGTGATACTCGCATGAGTATGTTCAGTCTTATAGACGTGTAGTGTTTCTTTACAGTAGTGAAGAAGTGTAGTGACATCGCCACCTACTGGCCTGGCATGAATGATACAGCGTTTATAGTTCCGTGTGAACGTCAAGTCACCTTTATTTACATAACACTTTATACAATACAGATTGTTTCAAAGCAGCTTTACAGTGATAACAGAAAAATTATTCAATGATGAAAACAGTTCATTTCGGCTGTACAGCAGCTCTAAAAGTTGTTCAGCTGAAGTCAGTTCAGTGTTAAATCAGTTACGTTTTAAAGATCATCAATTATTAAATGAGTTAATTTCAACTTAAAAATCAGTTCTACAGAAAACAGTGATGTCATTGTCCAGCTCAGTTCAGTTCTCATCAGTACAGTCAGATCAATAATATTGTTGAATATTAAAGCTGCTGTAGGTAACTTTTGTAAAAAAAACATTTTTTACATATTTGTTAAAACTGTCATTATGTCCTGACAGTAGAATATGAGACAGATAATCTGTGAAAAAAATCAAGCTCTTCTGGCTCCTCCCAGTGATCCTATTGCCATTTGCAGAAATACACGCTCCCGGTCAGAAACAACCAATCAGAGCCAAGAGGAATGTCTTAGCAGTGTCAATCACGCTCGTGTTCGCGCTGATCACACCCCTCTCTTGCACAGCGCGAGCCGTCGTTCAAACTCAAGATTGCCGGCGTGCTGCAGCTGTGCTTATGACGGAGAAACAACCTAAACTGCCAATTCTCGAGTGACACCTGCTCATAAAACAAAGAGGTAAAAGGAAAAAGACTGATGACGATAAACAAGCGAAAAAGAAAGAATTACACAGAGCCCATTGACTCGGTGTCAAAACTCTAGCCGCATAACATGTAGATAAAATGTCACGCACTCTGCTAAGCAACAATGTAAACCTGCTTATTCACTGGCTTGTCATGTTGCTGAAATAATGTACTAGCACACCTAATCTAGCATTATATATCGCTAGAATAATTACTTACATACTGTAACGTTAGTTACCGTTATCTTACTAGCTATTTATAAATTATAGAAAGAGTGCAACGTTATAAAGTTACATGTAGGCTATTGCAAAATACATAATGATTTGAGGACCAAGTTTGTAGTCAAAGTATGGGCAGGCCATAGTCAATGTAAAGCATATTGTTGACGTTTAGTCCCTATTAGTGAATGTGCCATATAACTTTTTATCCGCTGTTATGGGTGGCCCTGTTTACTAGCCTGCACGTTCACGACAGGACTGTGGAGGACGAGCTGTGGAGGGAGGGCTGTAGCGCAGCAGAGAGCAAGGGGGTGGGACCTGTAAGTTGTGCTTGTTCAAATTTTCAGGCTAAAGTCAACGTTTTCTCAAAACTCCCTACTGCAGCTTTAAGTGTCCCCGACTAAGCAAGCCAGAGGCGACAGTGGCAGGAAACCCAAACTCCATCAGGTGACAGAATGGAGGAAAAAAACCTTGGGAGAAACCAGGCTCAGTTCTCTGGTCTACGAACGAATAGTGTGTGATTATGATTCAGGCTGCGTCACAAGTCAGATTGTGGACAACGTTGTCTTCTGCACGCGAAAAACGCAAAACACCATTTTTGGTACATAGTTGTCGTGTAAACGTACCCTTAGAAGAGCCTTACATAACACACTAAACATGTCTCTGCCCTGCAGGAACTCATGTATGGGACGTAGTGAGTGAGTTGGTGGGACTGTGCACCATGCCGCCTCCCGACAACCCCTTCTCTCTGGACATGCGCTACCTCCAAACCCTGTCCCTCCCAGAGCGCTTCCTGGCCACCGGGGCCCTCCTGAATTTCCTGGAGATGATTGTGGTTCAGGGAAGCCGAGAGGAACCGTTCTATGATCTGGGTGAGCACAGAGCTTGAATTTCTTTGAAAGATTGGAGTCCGGGAAATCAGGATCCAAACATTTTGAAAGTTCTTTTGTCCTTGTGCTCACAAGATAAGGCGTGTAAGAAAAACAATAAAAAAATCTATACACAGCGAAGTCTTAGGCTTGATTCATAGGCTACTATTGTAAGGCCTGCCTAATCATGTATAGTGTTGTATGATGATTGTTCACATTCAAATTTTTGGGTGAATTTCAGGTGATGAGAGAGCAAATTAATACAATACTGAGGTGATTGACTCAGTGTGAATGTGTCTTGGATGGGAATGCTAATTTCGCAAGAGAGAGTTAAAATGTTAATTCCTTTGTTTTCTCAGAGAGTTGTTTTCTCTCTTCCAGTTCTTCCAGTTTCTCCAGTCGTACAATACATCCTGTGTCTGTTGCATATAATCACTAATGTATTGTATAATCACTTTCGTTTCTGCTAGAGCCACAGCTTTTACCAGTTTGTGAAAAACAGGCCTTAGGCTAGTTTCTTTTTTTACCATCATCCTCTATGTTTCTTAGTTGTGGCAGAGTTGGTGCCATTGAGACGACTTCATTTCCAAAGCCTCTCTGAGTTCCAGAAGTTTCAAGGCAGTGACCGGTTTCACAGGACTTCAAGTCACTTACCTGACCAATGAGAACTGATGCTTCAAAATACAACAGCATGCAAGGGTTTTCAACGGCAGAGGATTTTAACAATTGGCCTAAAACTCCAAACATCACAATCTAGAACTGTTACAAGTTAAACCATGAACTAATTCAGTATGTTTTGTTCTTTATTTATTTTGATACTAAGAAACATTAATTTATGTGTAAATAAAGAGGTTTAATAATGACAGCTTTAGCCCCATGGCTTTAAGCTCCTAAATGTCAGCCATGGCATGTTTTTGCGAACCACAGCAGGTATATGTCTTTGAAAAGTTATGAAATGACCAGGAGTATTTTAATCCCTCGCATTAAAAGATTTGCGTCCCATGACTTATGAAGAAACTGCTCCCTCTGTCTCCCTCCCTATGTAGTCTGTCCTGGAAGTCAAGGAAAACACTGGCGTTTTAGGGGCCGTTTACACGACACCGTTTTCTTCTAAAAATGGAAAACTTTTTATGCTTTTGGCCGACAACAGCGTTTTGGGGGCCGGAAAATGCAAACGTTTAAAAACAGGTGTGCAAGTGCAAGTTTTTGAAAACAATACTGTTATAGTCACTGAATGTGTGTGTTAGTGTTTCTTTACTATGTGACATTGCCAATTACTGACCTGACATGCAGAATACAGTGTTTTTAGTCGTTTTCATGAACCCGTGTGAACTGGGATCGTTTTGACAACATGGTTGTCTCTGTATGCAAAAAAAAACATGTTTTAAGTACAGTGTTTTCGTGTAAACGTACCCTTAGAAGTTCTTGGTGTCTTCACTGTTAACTCTATCCCTTCTATATGTAAGCAGATGCACATGTAAAATAACATGATCAACATTAAACAGCATCGAAATCAAAACTGCCTAATGTTACCGCATGAAATGTCGACCCAGGACTGTTGGACTGTGAAGCTTCTGGGGTGTTGACGGACTCGATCTACTTAATCTGTGTTTTGATCATCGTTCTGAATCTGATCTGGACGTGGTCTCTGACAAAAACTTTTTTTTTTTTAGCTTTTTGCTCAAAATGTTGCTTTTTTTAATGAAACTTACCCACATTCAAATGTTGATAAAAAAAGAACGCATTAAGCTAGAATAAAACTTTATTTTTAAAGCAGAGGCTCTATTTTTTCTTTTGATATATTGATTCTCTTAATTCTTCACACTTTTTCCCACTATTAAGAGCCTTCTGTGCAATGAAAAGGTTTCATGGATGTTAAAGGTTCTTCATGTAACCATCAATGCCAATAAAGAACCTTTATTTTTAGAGTCTTTTGTCTGTTTATAAAGTGAATAGAACACAAGACACAAACGTTTCATGTATAAAAAGTTTAATATTCCATAAAATACATTTCATATTTAAATAGGTACATCCAAATAGTTTTAAAATAAGGTACAAGAACATTCATAGAACATTAATCACCTCATAAAGCAGACAGAACAGATCCAACAACAGACCTTAAGTCTTTGTAGCGCCAGATATGGTTTAATACAACTTTAAATAAAATCCATAAGGATAAAATCCTTTGACGTAATTGCCCTAACGCATCAGGCACAATGTTTAATACCATGAGGCACTGACTACTGTGATATATGATACAATTCTCAGTAAGCATATGTAACAGTGTGAAGGAAAGTGCTAGACAATCTTTGTACTAGGAAAACTTGATTGTTCCAGTCATGCGAAGCAGAGTGTCCTTGTTTTAAAATACTTATGCAACCAGGCCACTTAAAAATGCTTCCTTGCGCTTTATAACTACATGCAACTGCAGTGCAACGATGCTGCTTTTTCAAGGACATGACGCTCTATGCAAACATACCTTTGAATCAGTCAGCATTCTGATGTCATAAGCGGTTGCCTGGAGACAGTTGGCTTTTTTTCTTTTTTAAGAAAAATGGGCTGATGTTGTAAAATCTTGCAGTTACAGAGAAAAGAAAATAGGAAAAAGGGGATTATGGCCTCAAAAACTGCTGGAATGCAGGTGCATAGAGAATACTTCTCGTTTTCAGAGTAATACCATTACCTCTACACTTCATTATCTGTTGGGAATTAGAAACCACGCTTCAAGCTATGAATAAAAATGGCAAACTGAGGTAGAACCCGGCAAAGCATGTAATGGCTATAAGACAAGACCACCAGAAACAAAAATCTCAGTACCTCCGTCTTTCCAATGCCAAATTAAAACCAGTCCTGATTGTCAAGTCGGTCCTGATGCCAAGTAAATATGCAGCAAATAATTCACCATGAATGATGTTCACATGGAGGATATGAATTCAATATCATTGTGTAGAGATTTGGCCACATGAAAAAGAGCATTTGGAAGCATACAGTAGTGTAGGATAAAAAGCTGATTGTCTTTACCATAAAAAGCATTACTTCCATTGTGCATTTGGGATAGAAACACTTTTAAAACGCTTTAATGCTGACGTTCTGATCGTGCTACCGTTTACCATCAAGCATCCACCCACTTTCCACACGGATCCTCTCTTCATACGTCTAATACAAACAAAAACGGTCTCTTTGCTCATCAGTCACATTAACAAACTACCCAGACATGTACACAGAGGAGACCGACTAGAAACACTCAACTCTGTGATACATACACGGCTTTAAAACTAGATACCAGTTCAGTGCAGATGAACAGCTTTGGTTTTGTCTCTTAGTCCTTAAGCAAACAGAAATAAAACGACTGAATCCATCAACTTCCTAAACCACAAATAATTATCTCTGGAAAGCTATAGTTTATCACTTTGGTAAATTGGTAACCTCAAATGTGTTAGCTGTACAGACACAGACTCGGCACAAGCTTGAGTTGCAAACTCCATCAAAGCTCAAAAGTTCCACCAGTTGTAGGTGTGGTTGTCCTTTTCCTCACATTCAATTGTGGAAATTCCCAGGCATCACAAAATTAAACTGTCAATGCCAGTTGTCGCTGGCAGAACCTCTTCTGGTGATGGCACGGAGAGGACTGTGGGACACCGACCCCCTCTTCTTCCAACGGACTGCAACACAAAACAAAATATAGTTACAACTTTGAAACGGAAACCAAAACATTGAGGAAATTTGAATTTTACAAGATTCTAATGCAGAAGTTCTCAACTCTGGCTCTCGAGATCCACTGTACTGCTCCAAACCCAATCAAACACACCTGAACAAGTGAATCAAGGTCTTCGGGATTACTAGAAGGCTACAGGCAGGTTAGTTAGATCAGGGTTAGAGCAAAACCTCTGGAAAATGTATTTCAAGGGCCAGAGTTGAGAAGAGAACCCCCGTTCCAGTGCTTGCATTCCTCATTGCACTCATTAACATTAATGCATTTGGCAGATGCTTCCATCCCAAGCAACTTGCATTGCATTCAAGGTACACATTTGATCAGTTCACGCATTCCCTGGGAATTGAACCCATGACATTGGCATTGCTAGTTTGAGCTACATACTCAGTTCCTGGAGAGCCACTGTCCTGCAGAGTTTAGCTCCAACCTTAAACAAACACTCCTGAACCAGCAATTCAAGATCTTCAGGGTTGGAGTTTTGGAGCTACAACTCTGCAGGACAGTGGCACATGTGAGCTGCAGGAATCTTGCACTCATCAGCCTTCACTTTGTCCCTCTTCAACTCACCTTTTCCCAAACTGGCTGGCAATGTTGACCCTCTGGGTGCAGTGGGAGTACCAGGCATCTCCGGCTCTTTAGCGATCCCGTCCCCCTGCGGTAATGTGGCGCATCCACCCTGCCAGTCATTGAGCGCTCGCTGAAACGACCTCGCTAGACAGGCGGTCATGTCCTTAGCCCTTTCTGCCCGACTGCACCAGAACACTCTGCATTGCAGTTGCTGACCGGGCTGCCTGCAGATGTACAGAAACACATTGGGTCTGGCCGTGTGCGAGGCGCAGTACGCGATGTCCTGCAAGTAAGTCTTAGTGAGCTGCCTTCCGGTGCTCAGTTCTTTAACTTCAACGTATCGGGGCCGCACTACCAGGGCATGGTCTTTAGAAAGCTTCCCGGGGGCCCCGTCTAGCAGTCGATCGATGGCTTCCTCCGCCTGTTCTAAGTCCAGGGAGAAGATCTTTTTGGTGCCGAGGTAGTGCACTTTGAAAAGGGGATCGCCATGAGAGAGGCTCTCCGTACGGTCCCGACGGAATCGCCGACGCAGAGCCGCCGGTGAGTTCTTTAGAGTTTGCATCAGTTGGAAAGAGGCCAGAGCCATCGTGGGAGAAGATAAAAGTGGAGCTTTTTTGGAGTCACAGGGATCCTTCTCCTGCTTATCCAGTAAGCCTCCCAGTGTGGCGCAGCAGAGTATAGCCTTGAGATCTGAAACAGAGGAGGAAGAGAAAGAAACTGTCAAACTCAAAATCACAACACAACTGGAAAACACATTTAAAACAAAAATCAAGTATGATTGAAACTGTCTTTTGGGTAAAGAAAAAAGCCCTACTCACTCAAGTGTGGCCTAAGTGTTACTTTTTATTACCAGGTTTTTTCACTCCTTTTATATTTTTAGCCACACAATATTTACATGTTTAAGTATAAAAATGACCCAGAATATTATGTTCTTATGTTGCAATCAGAGTGCAACTATGTGAGCTTTTCATGGAAAAATGGTCACAAATAAACCCACACCAATGATCTCAGGATAGGATCAGTTTCAGTCAAGCATTAACACACACGTGTGCATTGTGTCCTCCTGCATGCAGCACAGGAGCTTCAAATATTAAACAGGCCACATTTGAGTCTAGCAAGAGTGGAAGAACGTCTGTGAGTCATCCGAGACACTTTGCTGGAAAAAGGCCGTTAATGAACCTCTGTGTGTGTGTGTGTGTGTTTGGGGGTGGACATCGAGAAGTACTTTCCACTTCAATTTAGCAGCTTCACAACATGTTGAAGGGGCTTAACATTTTTTTCATGTTTAGATGAGTGGGGATTGACAAATTTAAAAAACCTGCCCAATCGATAAGCCACTAACTATTTTACCTTATGACTGATAACTGCAAAATGACCAACATTAAAATGTATAAATACAAACTAAAAGTGAGTTTAGGCATCAGAACATTCAATATATATTACATTTAAGTGTCATTAAATTTGTGTTTTTAAAGATTAATTTTAGAGTTAATTCACAGCATATGTAATCTAAATGTAAAAATGGAGGAAATGAGCACACACATAATTAAATACGGTCCGAAACACATTATTGAATACATATGATGAATACATTTCTAATACTGGCTGATAATCAATATGGTACCAATATATATATCATGCATCCCAAGTTTCTGACCAAGAAACTGATGACCAAGCACAAGTGTATCCCATAAGTATATACTTAGTATGTAGAAACATGCACACCACCCATTTCAAACATGTACTTTAACAAAACCCTTGAGGGCCTCATTAGGTCAAGTCCAAATGCATGGACGGGTGTTAAAGTTCCACCTTGCAGAAATTATGTAACACTTGAAGCCGTTTTTTTTTTTCCCATTGTCTTGTGCTCCAGAAAACAAGCCTCACTTTTATTCCCACATTGTGTTGGCCATGTGGCCGATACCATTGTGCTGCACTTTTTTTTCCTGCTGTCTTTTTCCTGGCCCATTATTTGAGCAATCCCAGAGGCTTCTGATGTTGGTCACCACTCAGACGTCCAACTGTTTTTAGCTCTGATGCCTATTGAAGAGAAACTTTCTACAGGAAACAGCTTTAGACGACATCCCGCCACCTTCAAAATATTTCTTGTCCCAAAGACAATGGTGTGTAGCGTGTCATGTAAGGAATGCCAACACAAAATAACCTAGACTGATTTGATCTAGAGGCAACTAGACACATACAGTGCACACACCTGTAAGGAAATGACCTCTTAGTCAGCCAACCTTTGTAAACATCTGACCCAGAATGAGATTTGTGAACCATGTCTGAAATGGCTTTTTTTTGTTCACTACATTTGAATAATTATATTACATTTGTCTGTGATGTTGCCTCATTTGTTGTCAAGAGACACTCAGATGTACTCGCATGATAAGGACGTTCATAGTCAAATACAGTAGGCAACTAGACGTACATGTAAAGTCATTCTGATTGTTATCCTCTAGTTGCAGCTAATAATAGATACACTTTTTTAAACATGCTGTTGTCAACATGGAGGAAAAACAGCTTTAACTGACTTTAAAAGTCTGTATTGAACTTTAGTCAGAGATTCACTGTGGTCACCCACAAGCCTTGAAGAGTTGATTATTACAAATCGGTGCAATTACTTCATAGTGGTTGAACCACTATGTTGTTGTTGTTTTTTTAAATAACGGATGCCATTCATGCCAATACTGATATGATATTGATGACATATATGGCGGGGGAAAAAATGCCCAAAAAATTGCTTACACTTCTTCCAGCCTGTTTTTTTGATAAGGTCAAAAAATATATAAAATGTTATAGTAATTGTTGAATTGAGTCTGACAGACATATATTAGGTTAGCCTACTGCATAAAGACAAATAAAAAAATGGTCAACTAAAGAAAAAGAAAAAATTAGATGAGACCAGTAGCTACTTTTCATCGGTTTAGGCTGAAAGACCATCTTAAACTAATGTATAACCCTATAAGGATGACAGAACAAAAAAAAAACCTCATGCGCACAAATAAAGTTCCTTAAACTGTGTACACTTCATTTCCAAATACAATTCCGTAAAAGACTCACCTTTCATACACGCTTCGCTTTTGGTCCGGCACAGATAAATCATGCGTCCTCCACAAACAGCTGAACGGCAAGTAGACGTCACTCCAAACCTCGAACTTTTTGTCTCCTCGTAAGCCGTTTTTCACTAAAATCGAAATTGTAGCGGTAGGGACGCTTCACTATACGCTGAAACCAACGCGCTCTTTTACAATGTCGGGATTGGCTATGAAACGAGGCAAACGCATGTTCTCCTGGCGTGGGCCGCGCGGCTCTGCTTACCTCACTCTGCGCGCTCTGACAAACCAACTGATTCAGGCGCGCGTCGCTGCGCTGTATTTGAGCGGCGTGGGAACGCCTCCGCGCCGCGGGGAGATGGCAACCACGAGGAGACGGAGTTAACGAGTGCTGGAAGAAGTGTATGAGGAGGAGGGTGTGTGTGTGTGTGTGTGTGTGTGTGTAAAGTTCAGCCCTGAAGAAAGCGTCAGCGATGTACCCAAAGAATCACCAGGGACAACGACTATTTAACTTTTGGTTTGGTGGAGTGAGAAAATGAATATGTAAATGCTCACGAACAGATAACATCGAAATATGACGAACTTGCTGTAAGTACACAGACTGATAAGGGAACACTACACCTGCATGTGTTTGTGTGACTATATTTAGTACTTTTGCACTTTTTGACTGGTGTGTGCTCACCTGCACATACAGTACAATGTAGGTAGAGGTGTATATAAAATATAAATTAATGATAAAACATTCAGTGTGTAGCTTTATTAGTATTATCTTTTAAATTTAAGGTCAAATTTAAAGGCCTACATTTTTTACTCTTTTAGACAAGCTGTGGGAACTAAGAAGTGTTAGGTGACTTGTTTTAAATATATATATATATATATATATATATATATATATATATATATATATATATATATAGGCTATAGTTGATTAGAAGGTTGTAACACTTTCTAAGGGTACACAACAAAATGGAAGTTTTTCCTTTGCATTTTTCATGTACAGATGAGATGACAACATTGTCAAAATGATCCCGTTAACACGATCCACCATAACAACTAAAAACGCTGTATCGCTTGCCTGGCCAGTAGTTGGCGATGTCACATTGTAAAGAAACACTACGCGCTTAAAGACATGTAGCCTAATATGCATCACCGTTTTCACAAATTAGCGTTTTTGGTATCATATTTTGATTTGGTATCATATTCAAAAACTTGCATTGAAGTTGTCGCGTGTGGTGTAAACGGCCCCTAGTTTCACTTTTATGGACCCACAAAGATTGCACAAAATGTGACAGTGTAGACATTTGAATCAAATGAGACTCAAATTAATTTAGCAAATTAACACCAATGCATAGCAAACAACCTTCAACGGGTTAATTAGTGGGGTGGGGTGAGTAATTGAAAGGTTAATGGTCATGGGCCATCAATACCAAGGTTGCTTGTTTTTTCTCAAATGGAGATGATGCATCACCTGCAGAATTTAATATGCTATCTATTGCTGTTGAGCCAGAGCAAGACACTTAATCTCAGAGAGGGGTGAACTTTTTCTGGAATTATTTGACTACGTCCCTTAACAGCATCTGTCCCATTGCAACCAAAGCATTCACACTGTGCAGCCCCGCTCAAACTGCTACACACCATTTAGCAAATTGGCTGTAATTTGTTTGTACTCATCTCACTGCACTGCTAGTTATGCTTCGCTCTGTCAGTGATGTGTTTATACTGTACTTTTATTGTTTGATTGTAATGTATGATTTTATTTCTCTGGAGCTCTCATCTGTTTATCTCTTTCTATTCCACTGCACATTATTGAATATCCACCAGCCTGGTTTAGTGAAATTGGGAATCTTGTCTCCTAAATAGTGAATCTCTGATTTAAAAAAAAAAAGTGAAATAGAGTCCACAAATAAAGATTGGATGTCTTATATTTTAGAAGATTTAAAATTTGTTATGTGTTTTAATAGGTTTCTGGGTTTTTCAGTAGAGTAGGTGAACGTGAATTGAGTTAATTCATGCCATGTGTTTAGACTGAACACTGAAAGGAACACTGAGCCCCTGTGTAATCAGCAAATGGGAGGCTTGGGAGACACACCCACCAAAGTACCTTTGGTAGCACAGCAGTGCTATTATACAACTGCCAATGACGCCACAAACCCCCCCAACAACACACACACACACACACCGAATGCATAATGAGTCCATCACATTCAGTACAAACACACTGTCTTTCATGTAACCAACATTGAAAACAGTGTGCCAGGTTCATTGCACAGTGCCAAAGCTGGAATGACTGAACAATTGTCACGGGTAAATCTTTTGACGTAAACCACTTCATGTTTTTGCCGGTAGGATGGCAAATTGGCATGAACAAGTAGGGCATCATATGTGCAAAAAACAATATATATATATATATATATATATATATATATATATATATAAATAAATGCAATATAAACCCTGCTGTATAAAAAGAAATGCAACCATATCTGGAAAAAATCTTATCTGTGATCTTTTTGGTTATATCTTTGATCTTGTGTCTTGAATCTAATGTCCATCAAGTTGTGTTGTTATTTTTAGGGGTGGGGTTGCTATTTGTGGAGCCTGAGAACTTCAGGAAAGCAAAACATAAAAAGTGTTTGCTGTTTTCTTTCTTCAACTCAACATCTTAGCAATCAGAGCAACCACCCACTTCTTTCTAAAAACCTCCATATCTTATCTCACAGGCCTCAACTAAAGCTTTCCAACAAAAACAAGAAAATCTCAAAAAGCAGACGGTGCCTGCTCTAAATAGGGGACATTTTAATTGTCTAAAATGTGATTTGGGCCTTTTCTCTAAGCAGGTAGCTATTTAGCAGATGTTTTAGGTGCGTTTCCCGAAAGCATCGTTAGCATGGTCTGAACGTAGTTCTACGAGTCGGTGTTTCAATGAATATTCGCAAACGGCATCGCAAAGTTTTGTGGTTGGAACGACAGCTCTTGAATTGTGGTTAGTAGTTTCTTGTTTGCATGACATGTGGACTTATAAATCCTTATTAGAGCAAAATAAGCTTGCTGACATTCAGTACAACCTATATCTTTTATTTCGAATGTATATAAAAATGTAATTTACGTCTCTTAGTTTGTCAAGAGATTTAAAGCGCTGTTTTTTAAGAGTGCGCATGTGTGTACGTACTCTAGTAGCCCATGTAAGAACAATTGAATCTGGAAATAAAGCTAAATACCTGAGAAAATTAGATTTAGTCCTCAAAAGCCATGTCCATAATTTATAGCAAAAAAATTTGGCATTAATTTGATCTCAAACAGATTCATTAAAATAAGTTATTACTCCGCCACCTGCGTGACATCATTAACCAAAGTGGTTGAACGACAATTTTGCGACAATACGGTTTCGGGAAACAGTCGTGACTAGTTGATTTCTTCAACGATGCATCGTACTAGTTAATCAGCAAGTTACTTATTATAAAGACGATCCCCTTACATTTACATTACATTTACATTTATTCATTTCGCGGACGCTTTTATCCAAAGCGACTTACAAATGAGAACAATAGAAGCAGTTAAACTAACAGTAGGACAACAAAACGTAAGTGCTATAACCCCTCAGTTCAATTTTAGTGCAGTTTTTTTTTTTTTTTTTTTTTTTTTTTAGAAGAGAAGAGAAAGTGTTAATTCTACTGAATAAAGTGCTGCCGAAAAAGATATGTCTTCAGCAGTTTCTTGAAAGTGGCTACTGACTCAGAAGCTCTGGTTGAGTTAGGCAGATCATTCCACCAACAGGGAACAGCCATGGTAAAGGTCCGAGAAAGAGATTTTGTGCCTCTTTGAGATGGTACCACAAGACGACATTCGCTAGCAGAGCGCAGGTTTCTGGATGGCACATAAGTCTGAAGTAATGAGAGCAACCTAACCTTGGAGCAACCTAATGGCTGTTGCCTAATGGCCAGTTCACACCAAGGACAATAACTATAACGATAAAGATAAATCGGTTTAAATATAAAAGAATAGCAAAGTCCACAGCACAACTACAATGATAAATTCACAGCAGAACGATGTCGTTGAAATTACTTTCAGAGCGATTTTTACCAGCTAATGGATGATAAAAACATTGACAGCCAATCAAAATCCATCTTGCTTGAAAGAGCTTGAGCATTTAAAGCGCCAGATGACAAAACTGCAGCGTGCGCTTATAATAAACAAAACGATATTGTGCTTCGGGCTAATATTGTTATCGTTCTTGGTGTGAATGGGCTTTAATGATGACGATAAAGATATAACACAAAAAATTGTTCTAAATATAAAAAAATACTAGATATAATATATATATATATATATATATATATATATATATATATATACTGGTGGCAGAACTCAGGGATGGTTCAGCTGCTATCAGCAGCTCCATGGCCAATCCCATTGGGGACCTCCTTTCCCAAGCGGGAGGAACAATTTGGCAATTTGTGATAGAGTTGCCTCTATCTATCGCCACTCAATGGGAACCTTCACGCCTTTCCTGAGAGGTCATGAACACGATCTCAGAGGCGAGGCCGCCCTCTGGCGCCTATATGCTCAAAAACTATTTTTCCGGCTGGTGTGCATCCCAGAATATAGACCCTCTATCTTGTGAGGTCGCATCTATAGTCTCATTCCTACAGGAGCTGCTGGACAGTGGACCCTCCCTGTCCACGCTCAAGGTATATGTGGCAGCGAACCACGCTCTTATGGCTGGCCAATCAGTTTGGAGAAACGACTTGGATGTCAAGTTTCTCAGAGGGGCCAGGAGGCTGAATCTGCCTCACCCCCACACGGCTCCATCCTGGGACCGGTCCACAATCCCGAGGGCAACTCGAGGCCCCCGCTCACAGCAACCAACCTTCTGCCTCTTTTGCTAAAGACCACCTTTATGCTAGCTTTGGCATCGGTCAAGCAAGTTCGCGACTTGCAGGAACTTTCAGTGGACGCATCTTGCCTCAAGTTTAGGCCTAATGACAGTAAAGTTGTCCTTGCACCGAGAAGAGGTTGTGTGCCTAAGGTGCTTTCCACGCCCTTCAGAGCACAAGTTACAGGGCTCTCTGCTCTCCCTTCCACTGAGGATGAGCATGCGTCACACCCACTCTGCCCAGTTCAGGCCCCTAGGGTGTACAGAGCAGCTATTTGTGGGCTTCAGAGGCCGCTCGAAGGGCCTTCCAGTCACGAAGCAGAGGCTTTCTCGATGGATAGTTTGCAGTGCCCTATAGGAGTAAGGGCCCACTCCATCAGGGGAATGGCCTCGTCTTGGGTTTGGTCTAGCGGAGTGTCACTTGCTGACATCTGTACGGCGGTTGGCTGGTCCTTGCCATCAAACTTTGCCAGGTTTTACCACCTGGATGTTCCTGCTCTTCAGGCACGGATATTGTCTGCCTAGCCAATCCCCTAACTCTGGGGTCTTACAGTACTTCTGGTGGCGTCATGCCTTACGGGCTTCGTCCCTAGACCCGAGCCCGTCTTACAAACTTTAAAGTCCCTTTAATAGTTCTTGTTCCAGTTATCTCTAGAAACCGAGGTTACGTTAGTAACTAAAACGTTATCATTATAGTTATCTTGGTGTGAACGGGGCTTTAAGGGTGTTATGATATTTCATGTTATATTTCATGTTTTGCTATGCTTAAGTTGAAGTGGTTTTACTTGAACGTCTTGAGTTTCACAGTGCTTATTTGTTAACATGTATGTACTAATACATTCTTCTGCATGGTGCAGAGTCATGATGCTGATTCATAATGAGGTCAATAACAAATAATTACAATTACAAATATGATTCAAATGCGACAGTGAGAGATGTACATAATTTACATTACAAGGTAATTGATTTGGAAAGACTCCTAATATGCATCTAACAGTTAATGTACATTATTTTAAACTAATGTCTGTTTAGTGAAGTTATAAATCACTTTTTTCAAAGGCCTGTAAAATAAGACTGAGAGTTGGGGTTAAGAGATGTTGGATGTTTTAATTTGAAACAGAGACATTTATTAGTACTGGACTTTGTCTGCTGTAGCAGATTCAGAGACAGCTGCGTGCTGAATATTTATGTGTGACCTCTGACAAAGCACTACTGCTAAATTTAGTTAAAGTGAGCGAGCCATAAACCGCATTATTTGATTAGTTGTGACAATTTATACAGCATCTCCCACATAACACGCTTTGAGTTCACAACGTAACTGCATGTATGGAGTTTTAACATTAGGACAGCATCAATCTAATATACTTCTTAATTAGATGAGTCTTCCTTTTTAATCAGACATGACAAATACCTAGATTTATCTGATCACACTTCACGTGCAGAAACATAATATTCTAAGTATGAGCTTCTCGTTTATCTTTTTTATATATTGGATTGTATGTTGCTTTTGTAGTTTCAAAGTTATTGCTTTTTATACATTCAAATGCTCTTTCTTTTACCCATATGCTTTGTAAACAAAAACTAGTCAATAAAATTCATTCACGTTCAATGTCTTGTTTTCCTGTTAGATTAATGTTTTGTTTTGTTTAATTTTTCTTAGAATTTGAACCATTTAAATTAATGTAACCTACAACTATTACTCAAATACATGTTTAAGGAATGATAAGAAAACATAAAGGACAAAAAATGACAGACATAATGCCAAGTCTTTTTGTCAATGCCAATTAATATAAACATATTTTAGGGGTCGTTTACACGACACCATTTTCAACTAAAAATGTAGTTTCAATATATATAATTCAATTAATAATTTTTTTCAATGCGTTTTAGCCATTCATTTACACAACAGCGGCTTTTTGGGGGCCTTTTGAAAATGATACTATTATCATAGCGAGTTTGTGAAAATGGTGACATCATGCGCATGTGTATCACGTGTTCAGTCTATAGGCATGTAGTGTTTCTTTACAGTGACATCGCCAACTACTGGCCTGGCCTGAATAATTCAGCGTTTTTTTTTTTGTTTTTTTTTCGACCCGTGTGAATAGGGATTGTTTTGACAGTTGTCGACTGTAGCTGAACTTTTAAAAAACACAAAGGAAAATCTTTTCCGTTTTTAGTACATTGTTGTCGTCTAGTCATTCTGTTAAAATATGGTCAATCAACTTGAATTACACTGTTAAACAATCAGTTTAACAGTCAGGCAAATAATAGGCCTCAATTTTGTGTTATTTTTTTCTTTAGAAAATTTCTTAATATGTGTATAGCTAGCAGTGCTAACACACTACAGCACTCACACTATCCAAAATAATTCCCTCAATGTTCTTTCATGTTGGCGTGAGTATGTGTGTGCACACTGTCCATGAGTGCCTCTACTCATAGTCTTCTGGATGTGTAAATAACACATGTACTAGAAAATGTACATGTTTGTTTTGGCTGCAAACACACCCTGAAGAGGTTTTTCTTTGAGCAGAAAAAAATTTCTGCTCAAAAATACTGAGGTCAGTTTAGTGTGGACAAGAGTCCACGATAAAATAAGGTTTTACCTATAGCAGATGTAGTTTTGATGAGGAAAAATCAAACATTTCTGAATGGCTCACTCACTGACTGAAACGGTTAATATCTAACAAAATATTAAGTCTTGCGCTGGATGGCCCAACGCGACCAGCACGAGTCACTGTTTGTCACATGATTAATGCGTCTGGACGCTGACAGCCAACGTTTATTTCCTCACTCACATACGGCAGCGATGACAAACAGTTGTTCTTCTCCTAATATGGGAAAGAGGGACGTTAGTCCTGTACACTGAATAACAGATTCCCCCCCTTTTCTTCACTCTTGAATTCTCTTGCGGCTCAGTTGCATCAGCTAGAATATGAGCTCATTTCCCTTTTTTATCTGATCTATATAAAAAACAATAACATGGTTTATTGTGCTTCTTTGACAAAAACGCAAAATTCAACTTTACTGTATGGCTAATACTGTCCAGGTATAGTAGTAATTTTACATGAATGTCCTCTAGGCCAGAGGTTTTCAATATTTTAGATTCTACAGCCCTAATATTCATAAATGACCATTCTATATTTTCATGTATAAAGACACAGTTTTTACTGTGAACAATTAATAATATGCGTGAAATATTAAGTTTCTTAGTTTAGTTACTATGTTTTTTATACTCATAGTAGGCCTACTGTACTGTTGTTTGATTTAATATTTATTTAAAACCTTTTTTTAATTTATTCAAATTAAGTATTTATTTATTTATTTAATTTTTATTATATCTTTTTTATTTATTACACTGTTTTTACACTATCCTCGAGGGGTCCTTGGATGCCAGTTTGAAAATATTATTATTTCTTATTTTAATTTTAAATAAGTTGAATCATGCCACATTTAAACTAATGACAGCACCCCAAAAAAGATACTAGTATAGTAGCAGAAAAAGAGTGTCATCACGCCATAGACTAAACAGGAAAGGAAGACTGTTTCCTGCCCAGCACAGGATCAAGAGGAGAATGCATTATATAGTATGAATGGCTGCGAGCAGACCTTCAGATGATGTTATTTAGACAGTTGTTATTTGTGCACTGTTTACATTTTGCATTTAGTGTACATTTACATTGTTTGGAATTACTGTTAAATACAGTGAAAATTCTCAATTTCTTTCACTGTTTGCATCAATCACATTCTGCATGGTTCTCGCATCCCATGTGAAGAGTGACTGAGCCTCTGTTCTTCCATCTGGTGCTCTTTATGAGGTGTGTATAAAAGGACTTAGGCTACTTTGTGACGTCGGGGCCGTTATTTTTTCCATGAGTTTTCTAAGCGCTGTAGTTAGAAGTGTTAATGTCAATTATATAATGGTTCTTGGCGCTGTACTGGTACTAATGAGCCTATATGCCGGGGCACCATGTTGTGTTAAGAAAAACGTTTTAAAAAGTTATTTTTTGCTCTTTCATGTCCATGTCGCCACACCTTCAACATTTTTGTACATCTGTTGATCCCTCACAGGTCCTCTTTACGTCAGTGTTGTCCTTTGACATTTCGCGCTCAAATTGAGATGTTCAGTGTGTTGTCCTAAAACCCAGAAGAGAATTAACTTTTTCCAGTCATGGTTTTCAATCCTAACCATAACTTTCTGAAATTTACTATGGATTTATGAGGAAATTATAGGTCTGTGGTTAACGTTACTTGAAGAGAGTTTTATGTTTTGTTTATTAATTACAGTTATACCCCAAATGTGTATTTTGAAGTCAATGCTTTTGCGTTCTTTCCAAGTGAACGCAAAGTTTCTCGGGGGAACGCAAAACATTTGCAAGAGATTTTTCTTCACCATGTCTCTTTAGGGGCTCCGTACTAAAGACTTCAACTATACACAAGAATGCTGATGTGTTGAAGCTATGTCGGAAATATTGTATTTACGAGTTGAACGCACATGAATGCCACCACAAAGTCGTAAATACTAGTGGGAAGCTCAGGATTTCCTTTGATCCCTGATCTTTAGGAGTCGGGGGCATGTCAGTGTGAAACATGGCAGAATACCATAATAGGAATTTAGCAGTGACATTCTCAGACTTTTTTATTTACAACAAAATAATCAAATTGTCTGCACAAAATGTTATGGCATAAAACAATATAAAAATATGTAACAATAAAGTTTACAGTGGCTTCATAACTGTATTACAAACATAAAAAAGCAATACCTGATACCTACACATTATTGGGATTTTTTCCCCCTTTCATTTTAGTAAAGTTATTTATATATATATTTATTTGTGTGGTAAAGGAGAAAATCTTGCTCTGACCAAAGTGACATGACCAGCTGAACTTCCCAACTCGTAAATACGAAATTCCCAGGAGGGCTTGAACGCACCACGTGAGTTTAAATTAGCCTAATTTAAAAACAAAAGCTATTAAAACGATAGAAATTAAAATAGGCTACTGTGGTTATTGGTGAATTAGCCTTCAAGTGTTGGCCTATAGCCTACATTGACGGCATATTAAAGTGCCGACGTAATGTGGTAGGCTAACGTTAGCCTACCTAATAAGATTTAACACGTAGCCCATTTTGTCTGAAAATGCTATTGTCTGGTAAAAGATGTTTTCGTCCTCACCTGTCCATTCACTGATATATAGCCTATATATATCCCTATATATATACAATTAGCTGTTTCCGTCAGAAACCCACGCGCGCTCATCCCGTCGGATGGACAGAAGCGCGCGCGGTCAGGCGGTTGGATCATTCACAGACGTCATCCTCATCTGAAGATCATGAGTCGCTGATGGAAAACGGCAGCTTTTCCCCCTCGCCTGCATTAGTCAGCCTCAGACAACGGTTCAGTCAGTAGCGCCCATTACTTCAACACTGGACCATGTTTTGAGTGGCACGAGGCCAGTTTCTGAGAGCGAAATCTGAATATAACTGTTCAAACGAAAGCATCCCCACCCTGTCCGTCTTAGTAATGCCTGAGCCAACGAATCTATATTTAGCAGCACAAACTCTGAAAATACTGTTTACACCCCTGATTTGAAGAGCGACTTTGTGGTGTGGAATCTGTGGTCCAATTGATTGCAGGCCTTACATTTAATGAGCTAATGCAATAATGAAAAAGCTCAAGGAAAGCTATTATCATATTATGAGCTGGTTATATGCTATGTAACTCTGAACTTAGAATATGCTTGTAAAAGTCAATATGATTCTAGATGCACTTTTGAATATTTTATAGATATATTTATGTTGTTATATAAACTGTTCAGTCACATAATACATCTGGGCTATATAGGCCTACTTTATTTACAGTATAAATAAACTGAGAATGAAAGGCATTTGAGTTTACATGCATTACAGTTTCTGATAGTTGCATCAGATATATTGTATTAAATTACATCTGGAAGACTTGTACTTAAGAAAAAAAAATTATGTTCTCATTTCCTTATGTTTTGTTCAAGGTTATTCAAAGCTTTAATATTGGTTGAATACGTGAATGATTAATGAAAGAATGTGTGAGGGAGAAATAGTTTGGTCACTGCATCAGCACAAGCTAATAATTAAACCACACAGTAAACGGTGATATTACTAGTAATAATGAAAGAAACTGTTAAAAGCTCACTGAAGTGCCTTGAAACACGCATTATTCAGTGTGTTGACGTCATAGTGAAACAGGAAGAGAGGGCGGGACCCTAAAAAAACTTAGTGTGAGGGGTCGGTGTGAGTTGGGGTGAGAGTTTGTGTATGAATGAGCTTTGTATGTGTATCTGTAATGTATGTTATGTAATGCTTTTGCTTATGATTTGTCTTTTGTATTCTGTATTTGTGTTTATAGGACCCTCTTGAAAATGAGATGATGCATCTCAAGAGGTTATCCTTTAATAAATTCAATTCAACCCTAACCTAACCCTATTGAACAGCTCCTCCCATTAAAAAAAAAAAGCCAATAGCATTTCGTTTATATCACTGTTCGACTAGCCGTTGAGCTCAGTAAAGCCGCAGTTTCCTCCTAATCTCACCATGTAGAAAATAGTAAATGTGTGAACAAGTGACCGATTTCAGCCACTGTACCCACAGCTTCAGCATCTATTTATAATGAAGCTTCGGCTTCTGAGCATTTGATTGGACAGAAAATCTGATAAGAATCTAAAGTGCAGAGTGATGTCATCAAAATAATTTATTTTGGGAATGAGAGACTGTAAGTTTTGAATGTTTATATCTTCTAAATGCGAATTTTATTATTTTGGAGCACATTATAGATAACAGTAAGGCTAACATATTCATACTAAAAGCCAAAAACCTAAATTCTGATTTCATGGGGACTTTAAATCAGCTGTCATGAGTCAGCTTTGTATATAGCCTATACTGTACAGAAGAAATGTTTCTGTGGAACAATCCTTCAAGCAATGACGTGCATATATCTAGATTATGTCTAATAATAAGTGCCTGATAATATACATATTTTAATCTACTGTTTAACGATTTATTTACAGCAATAATTGTTTAAATGGACAATATGATGATGGCATGACGATATTAAATAAGCACATGCAGATGGCGCTGTTTCAGCAGTTCCGTCTCTAAGTGCCGGCCCGCGTGAGAGTCAGAGCAACATAAACACATCTCTTCCGTTTCATAACATTATTCCACGTTGACACACACTCAGATTTTGTTGCTCAGTGTGTTATTGTTGAACACAGGATGGACTTCACAATCCGGGCCGCCACGCTCGAGGACTGTAAGGATATCTCGCGGATGATTCTGGTGAGTCGAAGCGCCCGCGTGTCATACGCGTCGCGTGCGTCTATTTCTGACGAATTTAGAACTTAAAGAATTGGAACACTCATCTGCCGCGTCACCGACAGCATGCGCAGTCTTACATTATCCCCCAAACTCCGTTGTTTAACGTGTAACGTGCGTATAATGCCATCAGTGTTGATGCCCGGTTTACAGTAAGCCACATTTACTTGACACACTGTAATCTGACACTTTCCTGTCGTCGAGCGAAGTGCAAATGCTGGGGAACGTACAGTAGCCTTCATCTGTCAGCCGCGACTTTTGTGTGTTTTGAATGGTGGATCTGAATGACGTCATATTAATGATGATGAAAATCAGATCATATCGTGTCCGCTACAATAAGCAGGCCAGTGTCACGTCATGGATTAAATGTACCTCATTAATACATAAATGATTAAAATAATTATGCACTTTGCTGATGTCAGAATAGTGAAAATTTGCCCAGCAAAATCAAGGCATAAACTGTTTGTTTTGTCGAATCCTTTTAACTAGGAACTGGCAGAGTATGAGAAAGTTTCAGACCAGATCAAGATTACACAAAGAGGTAGGCATGATTGTCATATCTCTCCAATACAAATACAATGATTTGTTTGGAATAATTCATACTGTGTGGATTGTTTGGAGCTGGTACAATCATACAACTTTTACTATAGATCTGGAACAGGATGGATTCTCCAAAAACCCTTTTTTCCATGGAATTATTGCTGAAGTGCCAGAGCATCTTAAGTCCAGAGATGGTGAGAAAAAAGAACCGCCTGATTCAATATTTATCTTTGATCAACAATCCTATTAAAACTTCAGATAAAAACTGCTGTCCTTCTGTGTTGCTCTGCATTTGAAGACACATTTGTTATCTAATCTGGGCATGCGTGTGATGTCTAGCCTGAGTGCATGGATGTTACATAAGCTAGTTTGCCATTTTATTCGGTTGGTTTACCTCTCCAGAGTTATACACAGGGGCGTTTCTAGGTTTTAAAAATATCAGGGGCTGAACCCGAAACATCAGGGGCTGGGGTGGGTAATAAGATAACATGATTCGATACAGAGAATAATGTATATTGCAGGCCTATATGCAGGGGGCAGACTGGTTAAAAAAATCCATTCCTGGCACTGTAACCACACCAGCCCACAATACCACACAGTCACGCACATTCAAATGTGAGGTAGTTAGGGAGGTTCGGGGGCATACCCCCCCCGAGAAAATTTGGATTTCTCAGACCTACATGTGTGCATTTTAAGGTGCTTGAAGGTCAAAAAATTTGGATGACAATAGCTTTAAAAGCATGTCAGTAGGCAGTAGCATAAATGATCTGTCAAGCAGATAACAGATTCTTAAATATGAGAATGAGAATAAATGTTGAAATGAATGATCCACACTTGGAAATGCAGAAGGTTTCTGCTTATTGTTGACAATACACAATCACATATTCCAAACAGGAATGGCCTTAAATGAGAAATCTTTCAAGGATTATTTTGCATAGATGTTACATTTCAATCAAACACCAGTGCAATCTTTTTGTGTCCAGAGGCAAATGAGCAATTTACAGTATTAGCATTAAAGATTGGTTTCAGCAACTTGTTTCTTTCTTAAGTTAATCAATGTTTTTTGGCACTAATCAGTTCAATTAAAGTTCAATTGTTCACTCATAAAGACAGTCACTTGTCGCCACCTACTGGCTTAATGATGCAAGTTGGGCAAACACAGACAAGCGGAGTGATACAAACGGTGAAAAGGCTGATACTGGTGAAAAATTCGAACACATTCGAGGACCATACAAATATATATACTTATACATTTTATAAATATATATTTATACTTATGAATTGTGCTTATAGTTTCTGTAATTAGCAAAGAACATCTGTGTTAAATTAGAAATACATTGTAATAATGTTAATCAAGCTGACTAAATCACATGACTGCGCAGCAGTTAACAATAAAAATACAAAATAATTTAAAACAAAGACAAGCTCATTATACAAAGGAAATAATATTACAGATCTAGACAAATTGGGTTATACTTAAAAGAATGTCATGAACGATCATTTAGGCTAGGTGTATTTTTCACATTTTTGGTCACAAAATTTAAAATAAAAATATGACACAAGTAAGTTTTGATGACTTTGTTTGCAATATTGATAAAATCTTAGAATATTAATGAAAAATGAGCCAAAATGTGTAACGTTTATGTAGCCTACAAAGGAATACAAAAGCCCCGACAGGATTTTTCACGCAGCTTTAATCTCCCTTTTGGTTATTTCAATACTTAACTGACGACAGAACACGACGGTACATGCTCGTAGTTTCTTTTGCGTGATCATACAGGGCCCGCCGCATTTGCGCGTGATATTGAAGAGTGCGCGCTGCGAGCACACGGCTGACACGAGAGGAAAGTTCGTTTTTCTGAGTTTTACTGACATATAGCCTGTTGCGCGCAGATCCTGGAGATATTCTAGGATAGGCTGAAATCACTCACGTGGTGCGTCTCTGTGTGAGAGACACATATTTCAACAATCATCAGTCAGAGACAGCAGCAAAGCCAAAGCACAATGAAATAAGGCAACTTATGATTTCGGGGGTTTACAAAGGCTATTGTCCAGTTTCATATTTGTCAGTCGACTTTTCAAAATACATTCGGGGCTGCACTCAAAACATTCGGGGCTGAAGCCCCGGCAAAATCGGCTGACGACGCCCCTGGTTATACACATATATATTTTCTACAAGGGGGTCATGACACAACGTGCATTTAAGAAGTCTTTGTACCATTAAAACATCTTGTAAGTTTCATGGCTTAAAACATCCTCCTCATTATAAACAAATCCGTTATTTAATAAAGCTCCAAAAATGGCTCATATACAGCAGGAAAATACACTATATTGCCAAAAGTATTGGGACAACCCTCCAAATCGTTGAATTCAGGGGTGCTTCTTAATATCCCTCCTCGTCTCCTCTCTCCTCCGTCCTCCATCCTATGACCCGGAAACGACCGAGCTCAGCCATCTTGAAGGACATCTCAATTCTCTAATTGCACCGCGAGGATCGAGGAGTGAGGAGGCTTCCTGAGGAGTCATGAGCGATGATACACCGGTGTATCCTATGCAGAAGTGTTTTATTGGTTTTATTGACTAAACGTGACGCACGTATAAATTCTCCCCCTTCACATCGATCACAATAATTTAAATTTATACTTTACCTTTGCAGTTTATATAAACCCCACATTTCAACAGGGTATCTTGCTTTATTATTATTTATTATGAATTTCTTAAATAAACAAACTTCAACAACATCCAGATCCTTCGAGCGCTGCTGATGACGCTGTGAAGTGACGCTCGAGTGACCAAGTATTCCAAGATGCACAAATAAGAATTGAGAACCACCCCAGGTGTTCCAATCACTTTAATGGCCACAGTTGCACAGCAACGCTGTTGTCTGGGGTTGGGGAAAAAGGAGTGTGGTTTCATTGCGATTAATCGTGCAGCCCTAATTATAACAAAGTGGAAGCAATTGGGGAAAAAAAGCAACTCAGCCACAAAGTGGTAGGCCACCTAAAATCATAGAGCGGAGTCCGCGCATGCTGAGGTGCGCAGATGTCGCCAACTTTCTGCAGAGTCAATAGCTACAGACCTCCAAACTTTGTGTGGCCTGCAGATTAGCTCAAGCGCAGTGCATGTGTAGAGAGCTTAATGGAGCCTTACATCACCAAGTGCAATGCAAAGCGTAGGATGCAATGGGGTAAAGCACGCCGCCACTGGAGTCTAGAGCGGAGACTTGTTCTCTGGAGTGACGAATCAAGCTTCTCTGTCTGGCAATCCGATGGACAAGTCTGGGTTTGGCGGTTGCGATAGATAGAGAATGGTACTTGCCTGGCTCCATTGTGCAAAGTGTAAAGTTTGTTGCCTGGCTGCATTGTGCAAAGTGTAAAGTTTGGTGGAGGAGTGATTATGGCGGGGGGTTGTTTTTCAGGGGTTGGGCTTGGCCCCTTAGTCAGTGAAAGGAACTCTTAATGCTTTAGCATACCAAGACATTTTGTACAATTTAATGGATATTGTTTAGACAACAGTTTGGGGATTGCCCCTTCCTGTTCCAACATGACAAGCAAGGTCCATATAGACATGGATGAGCGAGTTTTTTGTGGAGGAACTTGACTGGCCTACTCAGAGTCCTGACCTCAACCCGATAGAACACCTTTGGGATGAATTAGAGCGGAGAATACAACTTCTCGTCCAACATCAGTTCCTGACCTCACAAATGCACTGCTGGAAGAATGGTCAAAAATTCCCATAAACGCACTCCTAAACCTTGTGGAAAGCTTTCCCAGAAGAGTTGAAGCTGTTATAGCTGCAAAGGGTGGGCCAACTCCATATATGATGTTTTATAAACAAAGTTCGGGAGGAGCACGTTCAAACAATCATTGCAATCAACTTGTCATCAAACAATTATCATGTCTACCCCATCAGCACGAGAGGAAGCATATATATATATTCGCTCTGTGAACTCGCCTAACATTCCTTGACAGTTTCAGCATCCCTCCACCACCCTGACTCTTTCTTTCACAGCCAGGAATACGGGGGGAGTACTCTGGGTTCTGGCAGAATACCTAACCCGGAGCCCTCTCCTCGGACAGCACGCCAAATATGCATTTATTCTATCTGACTTATTTTTAAGTGTGAACTCGTGAATAAACTCTACAGATTAAGAATGGGATGTCATTAAAGTTCATGTGTGTGTAAAGTCAGGGGTCCCAAAACTTTTGGCCATTTAGTGTATATTTGCATTTGACTGCCTCCAGAGCACAACATCGATGATCGTATACATCATCGCACCATAGGCCCCGCCCACTATCGTTCAGTTGCTTAACAGCTAGCATTTGCTTACATTGGATGTGAGCATTGCATCACATTAAAAGCAAAACCATTATAATTACTGACGCTGTCTACACTAGATACAGTATTCAGATGCGCGTTCACTTTCTGACACTCGAGTCTGTCGACAAAAGGACAAATGGACGAATGAAAGAACGTTTGCTTTGACACGTCCAGTTTAAACAGCTTGTTTGTGTCTCTGTACAGACTTCAGAAAGGATCAAGTGTATAGTTTATTTTAATGGCATCCTGGATCGCGTCAGAGGATTATGTTTGTTCGGAGCATTTAACTGCAGAATAACAAACGAGGCACAATGTAATGGAGAGATCGTAAGGAAACTTTTGTTGAAAGTTGAAGCAGCAACTGTATGTAATCTGACATCAGCTGCATCGAACTAAGTAAATTATTTCATAATGCTTGTTCTGTAAATCACTGTATTTTTCTTTTTACTTTATTAACATTATAAGTGAACTTCAAGGAACATATTAACCTTCTGGGGACCAAGGTGTTTTTGGGGTCCTTGAGATGTTTTGACATGCCCTGACATTTGTGCTTTTTTTAGTTGCTTATAAACATATTAATGGCACAGGTGAAATTACACTCTATTTAGCACAAACAGGGCTTCCATAATATGTGAGCAACATGTATGTACATGTTTGTATTTTTGAGAGAATATTGTTTATGCATGGTTATTGAAAAAACTCAAAATTAAAGTTTCTGAAATAAAGCCACAAAACACTAAATACTACTACTAAATATGTGTCCAAAAGACTTTTGACTAATGGAAGTTGTGGCCTAGAGTTTTTGCTTCAAAATGATCTGAAAATCATCCTGTCTAATCATTCACACAACACAATAGATTCTTTTAAATTGTGAAAAACATTTTTTGTTAGCCAAGGCAATATGCGAATGGGCGTGAACAGCCCAACCCCATTGTGAATAATTAGGTGGTTGATAAGACAAAGACCCCGCATATTAATGAGCCTTTCATTCAGGTGTGTCACACAAGAAAGAATGTAAGGACAATACACACACACACACACACACACACACACACACACACACACATACATACATACATACATACATACATATACATATATATATATAAAATATAAATATAAATGAAAGTCAAAAGCAAATTTTTAGTCATACCTGGAAACAAATCCTGTTCAAATAGGTTATATGGGCCATTCTACAGAATTGGTTCAAAGTTAGAGTTGGAAACATCTTGAAAAGAAAATTGTCTTTTTCCATAAATGTCTTAGTAGGCCAATCCATTTTATCATACATATTTCAAAGTTAAGGATTCATTATTTTGATAAAGCTTGCATTGGAACAAACACTATTCTTAGTTGATTGGTTTATTGACAAAACATACTATATATTTAACATATGAGCAGAAACTGCTAACAAAAGCTTATTTGATGTCTATTAGAGTTAAAACTTTATAATCTATCCAAAACTAGTCACACACACACACACACAGAAACATAATTCAAATTTAAACAGTAGGCTATTTTTGCGCTTACAGACACTAACGTTATTATATATCGCGATTAAACAAAGCACAAGAATAAAAACACTTACAGCTCAGCTCACTCCTCGAAGTGAAAATAAACCAGCACTTGTTCTGAGGTAAATGTCCCAGGATTATTCCTCACAGCCGCGCAAGACGATAGTACATTAATCTGACTAAATATAGTGTGTTTACCGAGTTTATGTGGCCGTTTACACGTCTCAATGTGTTGCTTCAGATCATTAGCGTTTGAATAGCGCGCGCTCTCCGTGGGCGTGTGACGTTAGCGGAATAATGAGATGCGAGAACGATAATGAGAACGGCTGACACCTCTCTCTTTTTATATAGATTACATAAACAGAGAATACTTATTTAAAAAAAAAGTTCCAGTAATTTCAAAAGTACAAACTTAAATGATCATAAACATATATTGCTCATGCCTGGGTGAATAGTATTCGCTGAGTTTTGTTTAAGTTTAGAGACGTACTCCAGAAAAAAAGTTCAAGCCAAATGTGCTAATGTGAAAAAAAGAGCAATGAAGGAACACATTACTGATATTCAGTGTTGGGCAGTAACGCGTTACTTTTGACAGTAACTAATACTGTAACGCATTACTTTTTAAATAAATTAACTCCGTTACAGTTACCATATGGCGCGTTGTCCGTTACTTTTTTTAAATTAATTAGTTGCTGGAGCGGCTGAGAAGTGTGCGCTGTCATTACACAGTACGAGAGCACTGAAGACACTGCTAGCATTATACAGAGCGAAAGGGCACCTGAGGACACAACTCACAGTGGTGGACGAAGTACACATACCATGTACTTGAGTAAAAGTAAAGATACTCAAGGTAAAATATTACTCAAGTAAAAGTAGAAGTGCTGCCTTTCACTTGAGTAAAAGTACAAAAGTATTTGCCTTCAAATTTACTTAAGTATCCAAGTACTTTGATTTTTTTTTTTATGGCTATAATGTCCTATTATAATTTGTCACTAGACTCTGGCTTAACTCAATCTAAGTGAAGACTAATGTCACTCTTGGCACACCAATCTACTAATGAAATGACATTAATTAGTCTGATATATATATATACTGTATATATATATATATATATATATATATATTTGAATTGAATTAATTTTTTGTGTTTAATTTTGGAGGGAAGGGGACTGTTCCCATAAGGTATAAAACATTTACAGTATTTACTGTATAAATTTTTCTCCAGCGCCTATGGTCATAATTATAAACATCTTAATGTTATGATACATTCACATAAACCTGCACAACACCATTATATATATATATATATATATATGTAGCCTACACACACAAACACACACGCACGCGCGCGCACACACACACACACATATATATTCTATAGGGAGCAGCCAATTTAAACACCGTTTTTAAACACAAAAACGTATTAATGCAGTGTTTCTGCTACTCCCCAGAAAAAAGCTATTATAGCCTATGCAAGTCATTTTAGTGGCAACGTAAGCAATGTACATTATGCATCAATACTTACCGATAATTGCTGCAATAATAGCTGCTGCTCTCTGTCCCGCTTAAAATCTTTGTCAACGCTATTTGTTTGGAACTATTGAGAGCTACACGAATAACGTGACCGCGCGGCGGCGAGATCACAGACACAACCATCTATGTTCGCAACTCTCATTTAACGGCTCTGGTTCGCGCTTAGTAGATACGACCAAGGCAAGTTCAAAACAAAGCGTGCGCGCTGTAGGCCTACTGTGATTGGTGGCTCGTTTGACCAGTTAAGTTTTTATCCACTCATAAATAAAAAGGAACGACTGTAGTAGAGTAAAAAGTAAGATATTTGACTTTGAAATGTAGTGGAGTTAAAGTAAAAGTCTCCCAAAATTTAAATACTTGAGTAAAGTACAGATATGCAAAAAAGCTACTTAAGTACAGTAACGACAGTAATTACAGTACAGTAATTACATTTACTTCGTTACTGTCCACCACTGCAAAACTCACTGGCTGAGTTGTTTACGTACACGTGAGGCAGCGCGAGCACGGACATTACAAGCTGCACGGAGAGCGCTGAGCACTTGATGCGCATTTAAAACACAGACAGCGAAACGGTATGAATACAGAACACATTGCCATATCATAATAAAGTAATTAATTTTTTGACTAAATGCTGCATCAGCAGAGAAAGAACAGAAGCTTGCCGTTGAGTCTTAGAGGAATAACATTAGTAACGGCTAACTTACCTCAAGCGATTAAAGCAATGTGACAAAAACACACGCAGACCTGACCCACATGTTTTATGTCGCAATTGTTACCATCTATTTGCATTAGTTTATATCCAGCTGGTCACTTTTATGCATTCATTAGCCGGCGAAGTTGTATTTTTAAAACTAGTGACGTGATTGATTGCTTACATTGATATGCAGCCGACATCAAGTCTAATCAAGTGTTCTAAAATTTAAGCAAATAAAGTGAAAGACTGTACATGTAATATAGGTCTACATTTATGTAATTTTAATGCTCTGGCCTTTGCAGATATTTAAATATGGCCATCTTCTTTAAGCTTGAATCATATAAATGGTAACACTTTACAATAAGATTACAATGTTAGCATTAAATATGGTTAATAAATGTTGTAGAAGTATCATTCATTGTTAGATGTATTTGTATCTCCTTAGTTAAAGGAGCTGTATGTAAGAAATTTATTTCAATTAATCATAAATTTCCCCTGATGTGTCTCTAGACATTAAGAAATCATGTTCATTTCAAATACTTATATCACTGACAACAGTAGTCCGGCCAGGATATTGTCATTTAAAAAGTGAATTTGCAGCCCTCAACTGATGTTGATGTTGTCATGTTGTGTTTTGGTCTGATGCTCCACCCTCCACCATCTACCAATCACGAAGTCAGTAGTGTTGCGGCATCCTGGTTGCCAGATCTGCTCTAGTTACCACAGCCACAGCTACAAACGTGTCGGAATCGGATCCTGCAGCATATCTGGCAACCTCGAGTCAGTAATTTGAAAGTGATTGCAGTACCTGTTTTGGCCACAATCTTATATACGGCTCCTTTAATGTAGGCCTACTATGAACTAACAAGAATGATCAAGGTACAATTGTATTGCTCAAATATTAATTCATGCAGTAAAAACCACAGTGGTAAAAACGTATACTGTCAGCTGCATTAACATATCAATGTTGAGAAAGCAAACAAGTCACTAGCTTTAAAAATGCTTGTTTTGTTATTTATTTCAGAAATCCTTGATATATTCAGTTTGTGCTGGTCTGACTTAAATAAAATAGTGTTTAAAAATTACTTTCTGTTTAAGTCAGTTTTGTGTTTGTATAACGCATTAAAGGGCATTAATAGGAACATTTAAGAACTTTCTTTAAAAAAGTAACTAAAAAGTTACTTTTAACAGTAACGCATTACTTTTTGGTGTAAGTAATCAACAAAGTAATTGAGTTACTTTTTGAATGAAGTAACTGTAACTAGTTACTATTTCTTAGTAACTAGCACAACACTGCTGATATTGTAGTGATGTTTTGCAACTTGATATTGTTAGCTCACAGTGTTTCTGAGGTTTGTGTTTTTATTTTTGCCATCAAGCTGACAGAAATGATTCTCTTTACAGGTCATACCAAGGTTGGTTACTCACTGTACTTCTACTCGTACAGCTCATGGAAAGGTCGGGCTGTGTACATGGAGGATCTGTACGTGATGCCAGAGTTCAGAGGTAAGGAAACGACACCGTGCTTTCGTTTATGTGAATGTAACATAAACTGATTAATGAATTTCTGTGTATTTCCAGGGAAAAGCATTGGCAAGGCTCTGATGGCCAAAGTTTCCCAGGTATGGGGAGTTTATTTACACTAGATAAATACAGCATGTGTGTTGAATCTATTGCAATTTAGAAAACTGTTTGTTAACTGTGCACAAGTTGACATGTTTGTTAATGATCACCCTCAGCTTGGTCTGGCTGCTGGTTGCACTCAGCTGAATTTCACTGTCCTGGACTGGAACAAGTCATCTCTTGACTTCTACCGAAAGCAGGGCTGCTGGGATGTGACCTCCGACCTCGGCTATCACTGCATGCGCTGTGAGGGCGATGCCCTTCAACACTTGGCACAGGGGAACCTTTAAATTTTGAACCACAATGATTCCCCTGTCAATCCTAGACCAGAGCCACAAGTAACAAGTTGTTTGATAAGCACAGGAAGAGAGTAATCTGTCAGTTAAAATGGGCAAAATGGATTACGTAACCGTGCTCATCTCCTATATCAATTTTCTGATATAGGAGACGAGAAATATTACAGAGAACAACAGCCAGCAGATGCCGCATATTTATGTTAAAATGCACATGCGTTATAATTTCAAGTGATACCGATTAATTTTACACATTTTTAAATTATGAAGTCTGGCCTAACCAAAGATTCAGAAGTGCACTGTCTGTTGTGTTATTGGGAAACACATGCATTGGGCATATTATGACATTATCATTTTTCTATCAGTGGAAAAAGTGGAAGTGAAATTGTTACAGTTGGTACTGTTACCTTTAGATGTTCTATTTAAATAGCCATTTTAGTGTTTAGCCATATATGTGTCATTTTATGTGTACATTTGAATATGTGTCAGTCTAGCCACACAAATCCACCTTATCTGAAAATATGCACAAAGTAATGTTCTTAAACTGTGTTGCAATATATGGAAAATTGATTGGCACACAAGAGTCACAGCCACCTAGAAGATGAAGATGTGTCCGTTTACGTTTTACATACACAGATATGAGCCACACACTTTTCTCATCTAACATTTGATAACTGTCACCAGGCATTTGTCAGTCGTAACAGAGAATAAGCTCACAAAAACTGGAGAAATGCACTACAATTGTAATTAAGATGAATCCTGTGTTATTGGTTAGTGGAAGCATGGTTGGATTTTGCTTTTCTGAATTGATTTTTGTGCATTTTGCCTTTTAGATAATTGTTGTGCAATTTTTTAGAAACCGGATATTTTTATGTTTATTGCCAAAAGGTCTTTGGCAAGAAAATCTCGTGCTGTTACTGAATATAACACAAAAATGAACAACATACAACTCATAAGTACCTCAGTCTATAAATTTAGTTTAATGACCTGCTAGAAAGGAACTGTTATTTTGTAGCACTTGTAGGACTATAGCTGCTCTATCCAATGTACTGTAGATTATGTTCTTTCAGTCATCAATAAAATAACATTTGTGCGCTTTTTTGCTGCATGGGTTTTAACTTGCCAAAGGCCCGTTCACACCAAGGACGGTAACTATATCGATAAAGATATAGTTCTAAACATAAAAGAAGAGAGTCCACACCAGGGGCACGTTCAAGTTCAAAACGGTGCGCAACGTTTTTCTATGGTTTCCGGGTTGAACGTCATGTTTCCTGGAAACGGCGTGCACCGGTGTGCAACCATATACAGTAAAATAAATGAACACAGCGACCCCATAGACTTCAACGGAGAAAAGTGAAGTTAATTAGAAGCACTCACTTCCTGATGGCTGAGCGACTGCGCAGACTCAAACTCAGCTTGATGACGTAGATGTGACGTGAGCAACCTGTCTCACAGTTGTACGTCTTCTAGTAGTTGTGCCAAGAGGAATCTGAATCATTCCCTTCCGAATCTAGCAGAGCCGGAGATCGTGAGTAGGAGCTGTCCATGAGCTCACAGCAGGAGCAACTTTATGACTCTCTATGGGCTTCTCCCTTGACTTTATGCCTCCACGTCCCCCTGATTGCGCGCGAGCTTCTACTTATGTCTATACGGTAATTTCTGTACTGTGCGACAGAGAGTCGCGTGTTATGACGCAATCGTTAGCCTATTTTTACAAAAACTGCTTCTATGGGGCCATAACGTAAGATACAAGGTAATGGAGTCTTTTATACATTGTAGTGTTTCGTTAGAAATAAACAATGGACAAATGGAGTCTTTAAACGCCTCAGATGTAAAGTTATTCGCTGTCAAAGTGACACCAAAATGAATGGGAGTCAATGGAATGCGAACAGTAGGTGAAGGCTTGTTAGCCAATGGCGGCCCCCGGGGAGACTTCAGTTTCCGGCTGGTGGATTACCCCCTTGTGTCCAACGGGGTTTGAGATGCGTTTTCTCTTGTTTGGTGGGTGTGTCAGAACTGCAGTCCAATCAGCAGCAACATCCTATATAAACACGCGGTATTAAAGTGAACTCGCTTAATGGGTTCAAGAAAAGTAATTTACAAATGTGTTCGATGCAGCTCGCTATACGCAACAACTGAGGATATTAGAAGACATGTTTGTCTTAAGTTTTATTGTAAAAATATAGGATATCAACATAATGATGTAGTTGTTTATATTTTTAGCTTCCTTGCAAGTGTATGACATTTGGTATAGAAATAAACAATGGTAATTAAGTGCTTTTCCTAAAAATGAGAAAGAAAATACAAACAGTATGAACTACAAATAAAGTCAGTATGTGAGGCTAAATAGATGTGTTTTAGTCTGAATTAGGTAAGATGTGTGCTTCCATTTCAGTTTCCACAAATCCCTTCACTCGATCGATGTTCTCTTGTGTTCTGGGCTGCAAGTGCAGTAACTGTAACATCGGGCATATTTTGTAGTATTAAACACATATTTATACCGACTAAATCAGGCTCGGAAAATTATTCACAAATAACACAATTAAAGAATGGCCTTCTCGGCTGCCATAGTTGCAACTCTTGCGTCATCAGAACAGTGCGTTCAACGCATCACCGTTTCTGTTTAAAAAACGTTGTGCAACGTTTTGTCGGGGCTGAACGCAGCCTGGGCTATATATACTATATTTTTACAATAAAACTTATGACAAACATATCCTCAGTTGTTGCGTATACCGAGCTGCATCGAACACATTTGTAATACTTTCCTTGAAACCATTGTGTGAGTTCACTTTAATACCGCGTTTTTTATATACATGTTGCTGCTGATTGGACTGCAGTTCTGACACACCCACCAAACAAGAGAAAACGTATCTCAAACCCCGTTGCACACCGGTGCACGCCGTTTCCAGGAAACGTGACATTCAACCCGGAAACCGTAGCAAAACGTTGCGCACCGTTTCGAACTTGAACGTGCCCCTGGTTTGAGCATCAGCAAGAACCAATGAGGTTCGTTCTCGTGTTAAATTCAATCTGTTCATCATATAAAGCAATCAAGTCTCTTCAGACAATTTTAAATAGACCCGTCAATTCTTATGGATAGTTTTACGATCTCTTTATGAACTTTTTGAAGCCTCAAAGTGTCAGATGTGTATAGCTGTCAATGGAGGGACTGAAAACTCAGATTTCATCAAAAAGATCTTCATTTGTGTTTCATAGATGAACGAAAGCCCTACGGGTTTGGAACGACATGAGGGTGAGTAATTACAGAATTTTATTTTTTGGGTGAACTAGCCTTTAAAACAGTGTGATCTAGATTAGTGTTGAAGAAAACTATGCACGACTAATCATAAAGTAAGCTGCTAAGAGTTAATGAGTTAATAAAATAGTTAATGCCATCAAAGCTCTCTTTTAAATTAATGACCATAAGATTAATTGTAGTTGAGAGGAGGATTCACATTTGGCCTGCATCACTACATTTCTAATCTGCTCAAACGCCATGATGTTGCAGTTTCCACACCTTAACCAACAGCGACATCAAGTGTTCACCCGGAGAAGTGATTAACGATATACCACATTTAGGACTTTTCCAGAGCACTTCTCCTGAGGAATTCAAGTAGTATTTCAATGTTAATAACAACTGAGATAACAATTGTGAAGTACATATGTTCCTTTGTTTAATCCATTAAAATCTCTTAGCGAATTAAATAAGTAAAACACTGTGAATCAGACGCAGGCTGTGATTTGCTAATTTTCTGAATTATAATAATCAAACTCATTGCCAGGAAACGGTTGTTTATGTCTTATTATGGGAGGGAGAATGGAGAGCAGAACTACTCACATTATTGACGTTTATGTTTAGAAACGATGATTAGACTGCACTATACTTATCATTTTAGAGACCACAGATGAGATAAAAATAACAGATTTTAGAAATAGCCTATTCAACATAATATTATTACATTTACGATTAAAAGATTACCCAGCTCAAGCATACAATTTACATGTCATTTTAAGTTAATACATGCTAATATTTTAAAAACCACTGCTAATGAAATAGCACACACATAAAATTAATTTATAGCCCTACTATATCACATAGCTTCTACTATTTGATCTTATGATTTAATTCAGGTTGCATAAAGAATCCAAAATGTTGATGGAGTATTTTCATACGAAATAGAGCCTGATATGTTGTTTAAACACAATAAGATCATACTGGCATATGCAAAAAATTATAAACATTTTACAATTAAAGGTAGGGTAGGCAATTTTCGGAGTAACTAGCAATAGCGAGCTAGCTTTGAAAACATGAGAACCCGCACTCCTTTTAAAGCCACGCCTCCTTCAAAACACATGAACAAGCACAGCAGAGTCTGACGTTAGCATTATTTATTTGCTATCATCTCTGTCCTCTCTGCGCCGAGTCTGACCATCAAAACTTTAAGATTAAACAAGACGGTGCATTCATATTATTATAAAAATGGGAGAAAGTGTAAAGTCATTGTGTCACTGCAAAAGCTCTGGTTGCCAGAGGTGGAAAGTAACGAATTACATTTACTTTCGTTACGTAATTGAGTAGTTTTTTTGTGTACTTCTACTTTTTTTAAGTAGTTTTTAAAATCTGTACTTTTACTTTTACTTACGTACGTTTTGTTTGAAGTATTCCACTTCGCTACATTTGAAATCATATCCGCTACTGAGTAAAAAATAATACAAGGGAGAAAAAAAAAATCACACTCCGGCAACTACTGCATTGATTGAAGGGCGGGAGAACAAACGTGCAAGAAAAGTGACGCAGACCCAGCTGAAGCTGAAAGCGAAGCGCCCTCGAAATCTTATGAAGCGAATTATGGCCAGTATGAAAATACTTTGTAGGAAAAAAGCGTGGTTGTCCTCGAGGATAGATATCCAATTTGCAAAAAATGTGGACGCAAAGTGCATGGCTGCAAAAGGAGGATACATAGGACACCATCCCTCCTGCAGATAAAGGTAGGCTATGTCCCGATTATAAGGCCGAATGACTTACGTGATGCAGACTGAGGGAATCCCGGAATCCAGTCATGAAAATGGAATTATTCACTTAACGCAGATGACGCACTTTACTAAAATTCTTAGTGTAATTCTAAACTGTGATGCTACCATAATACACAACGCATACACAGCTTCCAGCATTCATTGCATCATGAATGGTCACCATTGTTGAGATTCATATACTGATTCTTGATGTCTAAGTCAGCATGATACCATAGAGGTTTTTTAAAATCTGATTGTCACAACATTTGGCCTTACAGCAGAATCACTGTAACTTATTAAGAGTAATACAAGTAATGCATCACCTTTTTAATCAGAGATTAGTACAGACATCAAAGAATCAAGACACTAAATGATGATTCATAATTTCATAAATCATTGTCAAAACACAACCACATGCTCACATTGGCTTTTGTGCCATAACAAATGCGTGTCATAAACACTCAGTTACAGCAGCCAGAGGAACAACTGGTGTTATAAAGACAAGGGTCAAGAGCCCAACTAAAGCAAACACTGACCACTATCATGGTGTCTTTAAATAAAACTCAATAAATCATCTTCATCTAGACCTCTGTACATTCACAATAAAAACTTCTGTAGATGCATGATAACAGTCAAACTGGTTGGTAATAAGTGAAGCTGGTAATGCTGTTTGTGGAGATGTTCAATTCTCCTCTGCTGAGATGTTTAGAGGTTTAAACATATTATCTTCAGTTGATTTCATCGAATGTTGTGGTTGGAAGTCAGTTGTAGTTCTTGTGTTCATCTTTCCTTCAGTGATTCTGCTGATTAACAGCAGGTGTTCATCTCTAATACTCAACCATCACTTAATTAATCACTTAACTAATCACTTAACTAATCACCTAATTAATCACTCAACTGAAAAAAATCAGAGTACTCATAACTTTTGTGTTTTTATAAACTTAAAATAATTTATGTAATCAGTTACATCAAATGTAATGAGTTAGCTTAACTCATTGGATTTGACTTTGTGTGTGATGGTGTGAGCTAGCAGTAACTGCAGGTGCTCTAAGTTAATTTAAAGTTTGTCATTTCACTGTTTTTACTCAATAAAGTGAAGTTTAAGCTTTATTTAGTATTTAAATGCAGTGTAAAGTTTAATTGTGTATTCAGAATTATTATTGTTTTAGTGACTCAATGAAAATAAGTTCAGAGCACTCATAACTATTGTTTTTAGTAAACTTAAATTGTTTTAGGTAATCAGTTTCCTCAAATGAAATGAGTTAGCTGAACTTGTTGGGTTTTACAGTGCATGGATTTAGGCTAATGTAGTAAGTAACTCTAACCATAAATATGATAATGTGACAGAAATAGTCAAACGCAGCCTACACATCTTTTCTAGCACTTCAAAACTTTATCATATATAAATGCTTTTTCTAATTTATTTTTTATGTGATGACCAACGCATTTTTTGTTCATCCTTCAAAGATTGTCCTAAAACTAAACATTTTAAGATGTTGGATAACTCTTATTTAAACACTTATTTAAAAAAAAATACCATTGTAAACAGTAGGATGTTTATTGGCTATGTTCACTCCTTTATATACATTTTTTCACTCCTTTTGTTTTTTAATTAATATTAGGACATTATGAATGATAATAATAACAAAAGTTAATTTCATCTACACCCTAAATTAAGCTTAGTGATTTATCGTCAGCCCCAGTGCTACCAGAATTTTTTCTTTTTGTAGAACTCAGTGTGAGTTCTCATTTGAGGTGATGCTGCCCTCAAATTTGAGTCTGGAGCCCTGTGAACTTAAAATAAAACTGCATATCGTAATATCTGTACGTTAAGTCTCTTTATTATTAAAGGGACACTTCACCCATTTGCATTAAGCTTTCCATTGTTAGAAACCCAGTCATACTATTGAATGGTCGTGCAACACTCTCTCATTTCCCCCTGAGACGAGAGAAATCCACTATTTACCCTTTTCACTTCCTCCTACAATGATGCAAAAATCGTCATTTTACGTCATTGTAGGAGGAAGTGTAAGAGGGGGGGATTTCTGTAAAGACTACAAGCACTAGTTCAAACCCGCCCATAGGGGGTTGGACCTAATGCAATAACAGAGCTATCACAGATCAGTGGGTGGGACTTCACTTGCAGATACTGAAATCAATATCAGCCATCTTGTTTATAAGCTAAGCTAACAAGCGCTGTGGAGATAGGAAGTTACGACAATGACGGAAGAAACTAAACATGATATGGAAGAAGAGGATTTTGAAATTCTGCTGCTCGAATCCGCTGTTCGTGGCTATCTTTACGAGCCGCAATATAGTGAAGAGCAGCTGAGGCTGATGGAGGAACAGGAGGCGGACGAGGAGCCCGGACTGGCTCGAGCTGGGCGGACTGTTGGTGCCTGTGCTCTCGCTGTGCGCTACGGACACAGAAAGAGTCCGTCTGCTGCAGAGAATTTCAACGATGGCAATTTCTCCTGGACGAAATCTCTGAATCAGACGAGCACACGGACGTTTGTATTGTGATGTGAACCATCCTAGTTTCGCACCGCATATGTTCTGACTGGAACATCCAGGTATAATGCAATAATTCACCATATAGAAAGAAATACAAACGAGGAGTAATTCGCTAATGAGTTTGCCAATGTAACGGGTTCGTTGTTGTGGGAAGAAGGACGCGGAAACCGGCGAACATTTAAACATTTTAATAGTAAAATAAACAAATACAAAACAAAAGTATAAGCCAGCTGGCCACACACAAAAGAAACAAAACATAACATAAAATCAGGCCTGTTCCTTTTATGCCTCCGCTCCTCTGTGAGAGATATGAGACCGCTGCGTCTCACAGGTGTCATTCATTATCACTCACGCCGTCCTCTCACGTCCCTCGCCCTCATCCTGCTCGCCACAGCCAACTAACTAGACATTTTGTGTGAAATGAATTTCAAACTCTTTTGGCAGCTAGCTTTGTAGACGGAAGAGTGATTTCTTTTCTCTGATGTTTGCGCTGTTCTGGATTAGTGGGAGTGGCTTGCGGAGCTGTGCAATGTGGTGCATTGTGGGAGTTGTTGTCTTACATACAAATGCGCCCAAAAGTTACTTTCTGTCTTTTCTCGGTCAAGAGGGCACCAAATTCAAAATTTCTTTTACATTTCGACTACATATATGACCCACTTTCAATAAAGATTAATGTTGAAATGGGTGAAGTGACCCTTTAAAGAATCTGTCAGTATTAGTTATTTTGGGGGAAATTTGAATAATTGCATTGCAAGCTAATTTAAGGTGTGCCCCTAAATTTTCTGCTTGTGCTCCTAAAATTTTCAGTCAGGGGCAACAGCGCTCCTAGTAAAAAAAGTTAGTCTGGAGCCCTGCCCTGTCTCCTGACTTGAAGGCAGTATCCCTTGCTTTGAGGAGGGTGTGGGCTTCTTTCGTCACCCATGGTTTCTGATTTATATATAAACTCGGATCCAGTTTGTTCACTGTGACTGTGTCAATACAACTTGTTATATAAAACAGAGCAGTTTGCGTATACTCCTCTAATTCCTGATGTTCAAATAACTCCCATTTGGTCTGAGCAAAGCAATCTTGTAGCTGGAAAAGAGCTCCCTCAGGCCTGGTTAGATCATAGATTGAGGGTTAGAGTAGATCGTGATGATGAACCAAGTGTAGTGAAGTGGCGTCTCACCGTGGTTGAGAATGATGTTGCCTTCTGTGGCGCCTCTACAGGGAACGTGTACAACTCATACTTACCTGGCAGGGGAGACACCATGATCATGAAGGTGGTTCACCCAGGGCGAGGCTCAGCCATTGCACTCCGGTTGTGCTGACCCTTGCGAATTCCCCAAATGTGGGAATCTCGACTGCATAATTTCTGGTAGTGGGGGACTGCGTTCGCGCTCTCCCCTGATTTACTGGTACAATAATAGAATTGAAAAGTGCTTAGATTATGAAGTTATAAGTAATTTCTACATTTATCTACCATTTATAAGGCCGTGATGCTCTCTAAATTCATCTTTTTAAATCATTAATTGGTACAGTAGTATCTCTGATATGGACGTGATAACACAGTGGATTATTCAGCTAAAGTCCCCCTGTAGTCAATAATTTTATCCCCAAAACTACTTTGATCATCAAAATGACATGTAAAAGTTTTCTCCTTGGAAAAAATTTATTCATGTCTTAAAATAGCTTGAATGTAACTCTACACCGTTGCCTCATTTAGTATACACGGTTCTATGAATATGCAAATTAGCTCTGCCTCCACTCACTCACCCCAGCTCAGAGATCCACTCGTTGACGATCACATGTTGACCTGATTGGTTTTGGTAGTTTGTGACGTCATAAACACCAGCGATTTTGAGACTGTCTTTGGTTCACTGTAGTTTTAATGAGAAAATACTCAGCAATGCTGTTGACTTATGACTTTGCACATGGTTTGTCTTAAAGCATATTAAAAACATTAAAAGCTTGATTTTCACCACAAGTGGACTTTAAAGGGTTAGTTCACCCAAAAAGGACATTTCTGTCATTAATTACTTACCCTCATGTTGTGATTGGCCAGCTCCGCACTGATGTGTCGTGATGCTCACTTGAACAGCGTCGGCCAATAGATGTTATTCGATCTGCGTCATCAGTGTTTGCGGCGGCCATATTGTTGACATAGAAATCACGGCAACTGTCAGTCTGTCAATTGACAAGCGAGGCAGCGTCGGTATTATCCATGGTATTATCACTGTATTTTTTTTTTTTAAACAGCGTGATGGTGTGTTGTGTAATACACGTCTGTTCTAACAACAGCAATAAGAACCCCGGAGTTAGTTTTTATGCGATAAGTTATCGACTGTCAGAAAGCGTGAAGGGAAGGAGACAGAGTTGAGCCAGCGCAGGAGAGGCTAGCTAGGATAAATAGGCTAAACTTTCAGCCAACTCACCACAGAAAAGTCTGTTCCCATCATTTTACCACAGGTTTCACAAATAATCCGTGTGGAATGCGTGTGCGGTGTGTATACAGTACAGAAGCAGGACGCGCTACAGTGCTTTAGTGCTACATGCTGCGTTTGCAGTGCGTAGCTAACTAACTGATCCGCGGCTGTACCACAAACACCCCGGTACTCACTATTTTTATTTTAACACATACTCACTATTTCAACAACGTAAGCCAATTATTCCATGCATTACTTCTATATATTAAGTTGCTCAAGCAATTGGTCAAATATGTAACCATGTACTTATATTAAAATCGCAAACATTTTAAATGAAAACTTAAAATTGACAAAAACAACCGACTCTCATGCCTTTTCTTTTGCATTTACATTTTAATACAACAAATCTTGCATGTCACAAAGAACTTGTTTTTCCACCTCCACGAATGAGACGAGTGTCGTTCATTATGTTGCCTTGTGTTGAGGTGCATTGTAGTTTGTATACAGATACTGTATGAACGAGATCGTTATAAATATCCGGATAAGTTACGGCTGGCAAAGTGGCAATAAGGACGGGTCTTTACTTAAGCTTGATTGGTGTGGACCCACATCAAATAATAGCATTATCTTCTCTTGATACCGACGAGATGAAGCCAGGCTACTGCTCCCCTCAACTCAAATCTGCGCGCGGTTAGGGGCAGCAGGACAGATGTCATGTCAACAATATGGCCGCGGTTAGCTACTTCCGGTGTTTGCGAATAAGGTCTATAATGAGCCGGCGTTCTGACGTTGAACCCGGAAGCGCTGCACAGTTTACTCTAAGTCAACAGCGTAGGAGGTTCTTTCACATTTTACTGTTCTTTCATGTCTGTAGTGAGTAGGGATGGGACGATACACTTAAACTCACAATACGATGCACCTCGATATGCCAGGGTCACGATACGATACGTCACGATACGATATCAAAAAAGGAAAAAATATTAGCCTACTGTATAACAACAACTTATTCATTTGCTTTGGCCGCCAAAGCAAATGTGTGTCCTGCCAAAGCCTTTTTTGATCGGCGAGTGATGTAGAATGAATTGACTGCTGCGGTTGACAGGGCGCATAACGAGCAGAGAGAGAGAGAGCGAGAGAGAGCCCCGGCCGCGCGCGCACTCTCACGTCTTCAAACAACACGAGCGCTGTCTTGCTCTCTCTCCCTCGCGCATATTAATCAAAATCAATTGATACGATAGTAAAAGGTCTGAAGACCGCAGTTTCACGTGGAGCATTTGGAGATTTTTAGAGATTAGAGACTCTAGGCTTACTTAGACTCAATGAACAACATCTCAACACTAAATTATAAAGGCCGGTCTCATAAAGACGCCTGTCTCAAATACAAGCCGGTGCAGTTCGACGATTTGGGAAAATAAAAGCCCGGGCTATTATTTGAAGTTTTACGGTATATATATACATTTGACTCCATGGTCGGCTGTTTGGGGGCAAGGCAGTTGGTACTGATGCTAATATTTGTTAGCTCGCTGTAGACTGCAGTGTTGTTGTTGCAACATGCGCTGTCTTGACGTGATGACGTACCGCACCGTTCCCCGGATATTTTTTTTTTTTTTTCATTTAGTTTTACCCTGCTTGATCAGCAGATGGTGCTGCCAGCCTGCCACCATAGACTGTATGTCTGCCCCATATACATACACACACACACATATAATACACTAAATTATTTATATACTACGCAAATCATGCAGCAGTGCCATCTATCTTTATTTCGCGATCCATTTTTTTCCGACCTCGATGCGTTTCGTCACGTTTTGTATCGCGATATTTTGTCAAACGATATTTCGTCCCATCCCTAGTAGTGAGTGTGACGTAGGTCTATTGAGTTGTTTTTGTGGTAACCTATTTTTTACAGTCTATGGTGGTAACCCTCCCCCTCATAACCCCCCCCCCCCCCCCCCCCCCTCATGCTCCTCCCCCTCCCCTCTACACATTTCTTCAGCCTTTTTCAAATCTGAGGTGTGAATGACCGGTGAAAAAGTAAGGGGGGTTTATGACCCTTTAAGCCTTATCGGAGTAATGTTAACAATTACATTCTATTCAAGAACTCGGAGTAAAAATAATATAATAAATACTCACCATCATCAGATTTGCTGTTTCAAAGAGTGCAGTTGCTACTGCTGACCAATTGTGGGTATCGCTTCTCGGCCTTTTGGCTAAGATCAAGTGTAGTATCTGTTCTTATCAGTTTAATATCTGATACGTGCCCTACCCGGGCACCATATATTAAATTGATTTTTGGATCAGGGAGATGGAATAGGGGCTTGCTCCGTCCACTCCACGCATCGACCCGGTATTGCAGTACTTCCGGGAACGGTGCACCCCCTAAAGTGGTCAATGAAAGAAATTAGTTTAGTCTTATGTGACAGTAGAGGTTAATAGAAATAGTTTATGTAGTAGTGTGTGGGTGTTTTAAAGTCGTTGAGAATTGTCATAGTATTTTGTAAATATTAAGCAAGCATAATCATAATTCTACCTTTACTAGTATATAGTATGTATTGTGTGGTGATGCAGCCGACTATCTTCTTTTTTCATGTGAAACTGTAGGTTTTATTCAATGAGTAACTTTTGTGTGCAAAAGCAGTGGTTCACAATTTGATTAGTCCCATTTCCCCCTGCTGGCAGATGCTGTAACTGCACCATTTCACATGCAAAACACGTCTCTTGTCTGATTGGTGGAGTCGAGTCAAATCTTCTCTATGATTGGTAGAGAGATCTACAGTGTTCAGGGAAGTCCAGTTGGAAGGTCTAATTTTCAACAGTCAGCCTAGACATTACGACTGTAAAAACAACACAACCCATGATTTAACAAGATCCAGAGTTTAGATCATAGATTGAGTGTTTAGAGTAGATCGTGATGATGAACCAAGTGTAGTGAAGTGGCGTCTCACCGTGGTTGAGAATGATGTTCCCTTCAGTAACTCCTCGAGAGGGAACGTGTACAACTCATACTTACCTGGCAGGGGAGACACCATGATCATGAAGGTGGTTCACCCAGGGCGAGGCTCAGCCATTGCACTCCGGTTGTGCTGACCCCTGCGAATTCCCCAAATGTGGGAATCTCGACTGCATAATTTCTGATAGTGGGGGACTGCGTTCGCGCTCTCCCCTGATTAACTGGTACAAAAATAGAATTTAATTATGTTTACATAGCGAGTGTATCTTCATCTATGGAAACAGAGCAATGCTCTTTTATTTTAGTTTTTGAATCATGTTTAAGTTGTATTTATAAAGCAAGTTTATGAAATCATATGCTTAAATTTAATTCGTATGAACACTCGAAAGGGGGGTGATGATGTAACAGTATCCAGCTACAAAAACATGTGGTCAATCACCAAACTGCTGTGATTGTGCCTGGTTATATGAAATGTTGCTGCATGATTGTCTTTGTTACATTTTGACACAATCAATTGTGAACTTATCTACAGTTACATAAAATATAGTTACATTGAATATTGCTAAGTTCTGTTTTGAAGGTTCTCTAAGCGATCCTGTGTGACGTCACTTCTTGTTGACGTTCGAACTATTGTCAAACAAAACGGAGGCTAGCTAGACCCTCCCTCCTCCTCATCCGCACACTAACCCCCCAAACCCTTCTTGTCGGTCATTGGCTGGAACAGTTTGTTATGTTTCTTGGTGCGGGTCGTCGCAGTTTGTTTTTTTTGCCGTTTGTGGAGCCTGGGCTGTCTGCAGAGACCGCGTTTTTTTACAGTGTGTTCAGGGGACAGGCAGCCAGCGGATAGTGAGGAGATGTTTGCTGTATGTGACAAAAACGTTATGGCCTAAAAAACGCGTGACATCGCTTAGAGCAGGGTCACCAACCCTGCTCCTGGAGAGCTACTGTCCTGCAGATTTTAGTTCCAACCCCAATCAAACACACCTGGACCAGCTAATCAAGCTGTTCAGGGTTACTTGATAATTACATGCATGTGTGTTGGAACAGGGTTGGATCTGAAGTCTGCAGGACAGTAGCCCTCCAGGAGCAGGGTTGGTGATCCCTGGCTTAGAGCACCTTTAATATTTCGAGTAAACTTTTGAAAGAAGTATTACACAACAGTATTACTAGTTGAAATTCACAATAACAAGTCTAAGTTTACTTGTGTGCATCCACAACTGGTGAAATGTTAATAACTTCTGTACACTGTTTTGTATGATACTTTTGAGGACAAAAACTATTTTGTACTTTTTGTGTCCCTGACTTGTTTGGAGAAGTAAGATTAACTGTGTTTTCTTTTGTACAGTGTGGCTCTGGACAGGATCGCTCCGCTGTGTGAGACGTCTGTGCAGATTCAGGGAGTTTTGCTGTGACTGAGTCTGTGGATCTGGCATCATCGTGTCCGTTCTTTCAAGACCTTGTTCCTGCTGTGCTTGTAATATGTACATATTCAATCCGTGTGCAGTCAGGTGGAGGGAGATCTTTAGAGGAGATCGACGTGGTCTTCAATATGGTGATGCGTCTTTTCTGACAACTGATGAACTCCTGGAGGGTCTTGGTGATATTTGGCAGAGGAATTCCCACTTTGCTCAGAACTGGAACAGCAACATTACACACTATTTAAAATGGAAAAAGTGAAATCGCAATCAACCACCCCTTTAAAGCACGGTGTAAAGCACTGTGCCTATATAATGGGTCTCTTTGTTTAATTGTTTATCTTTGTTTAATATATATAAAAACTATAAGAACCGATAAGAATACCGTAAACGTATCGGCAGTGTTGTGCCTGAACGCGTTCAATGAACGATAGTTCATGAACTCGTTCATCTTTTGGGCGAACGTGAACTGAACGTACTGAATTACTGCCTGATGAACGTTACTGTGAACGCGTTCATTCTGGTGTCTGTGAACGCACGCTCTCTCAGTTTAACTTCGTTCAATACGGTGCCAGATTTCTATAGAGCCTTCCAGGCGAAAACGTGACTAAAACACGCGTAAACAGGCCTTAATATGTAGCAAAAAAACCTCAATCTGGCAACACCAGCCACCCGTGTCACACCGCGGCCGCCGCGTGCGTCATCAAGACAAGAAGCAGCATGTAGTCGACAAAGCAGCCAGCGAGGAGGCGTCGTATGATCATTTAAACGAGTTTTATGACAAGGTTGGTGAGGTTGGGAAAAATCTTACATTTCTGTGCAAACTTTGCCCGTCGATAAAATAATTGCTGTCTGTGGTTGTATATGGGCTGTGGCAATAATAATAATTAAAAAAAAAGCTATGAACTAGTTAATTTTTTGAAGTATGAACTGAACTAGTTCATTTTAAAATGTGTGAACTGAACTGTAGAAAATGAACTTTCCCAACACTGCGTACCGGATTGATAAGCAGTATCGGTAAGAGTAGTAATACCGTTAAAACCTTAACGATACCCATCCCTACCTGCAGCCTTTTCCTATTTAAGAGCTCAGGAAAGCCTCAGGAAACCTGTTGGTGGTTTTGGATTTTTTCTTTTGTATAGGATGGTGAGTTTGTGTTTGTTTAGTTATATTAGAATAGAGGGAAAGCCTAGGTAAGTAAGCTGACCCGGAAGACCCTTTTGTGTTTGTTATTTTTCTCGGGAGTTAGGAAAGTTTTAACTCTGAGTTGTAGTTTAGATCAGTTAGCTCACCAGTCCTTAACTTCTGTATGTTTATATTTTCCGTTTGATTGTTTTGTTACTTTTTGCTGCCAATTAATTTGCTGCTCTTTTTTTATTTATTTTTTTACCTTGGCCATTGTAATTTGTTTTGCAATTTTTCTGAACGGCTTTTTATGTTTGTCCCTAATCTGGTTCGTAAAAAATGCTTCCTGATGTTTTTTATTTATTTTTTTTATTAAATGCCAATCACATTACAAAATATAGCTGCAAGCAGTCCAAGGAGTCCTGCTGGACTGGGAGAAATGGGGCACGTGCAACAGATGCGGGAGTCTCGTTTGAGTTTTCTAGTCTGCCGAAGACGGAGTGACCTCATTCTGCACTGTAGGTCTTTCATCTGGACGCTCAGTCGCTGGTGCCAGAAACGCTTTGATGACGACGAAGGACAGACAAACATTGATCCGTCACATTTGTGGCTGACAAGCCCTCCTGATGAACTCACTAACACACTTGGAGTTGATTTTCAGGATCAAAATCCCAACTTTGCTGAGTTCAGCATCATCCATAGTCACTCTGCTGCACACGCTGGTACATTGTAGTGATCTGATGCTCCAGTGGAGACGTTTGAGCCTTTCCGCCACAACCAGGATGAAGCCACAGCTGTTTAATTAAGCAGTCCATCAGCCGGTTCTTTCTGGAGTCCAGCAAGTGGGCGGCTGAGTAACACTTACTGAACTTCAGCTTTTGCACCAAAGATGATGGATCTCCGTTGTGTGGCCGAACAGAGCATTAAAAAAGAAAAGATTGTCAGATGATGCTGTAGATGAGGACATCTTTGATGTGGATGTGGACTTAGATTTGATCACTTCTAGTAAGTGAGTTTCATCCAGCCATGAGGGGTCATTCATGGAAGAGCTTGATTTCTGTGTAACAAATAATATCATATTATTAACATTAACAAGTCATAACATTCTGATTAACATTCTTTTTATCACAAAAAAAGTAATGTGCTGAAATTGTAATAATTTGAAAACATTGATTTAATGTTGTGATTCAGATACAGTGTTTCCCCTACCATTGTTTTGGGGGAACCCCCCCCCCCCCCCCCCCCCCTAAAATGCTGACGAAATCCCCCCCCCCTAAAATGCTGACGAAATCCAGTCATAAAAAAGGAATTTAGTGTATAACGCGGAATTTCACGGAATTTGTCAATTTGAGGAAAAAATAGAAAGCAGTTCAGTACACTTGAAATCAAAATCGCGATGTAGACTAGCGTGTGTGAATATTAAAACACAAAGACTTTTTAAATACGAATCCTGCATGTTCTGTGTGAATGAATGGTGCCGCCGACGCGCAGTTTCATTTACCACACACACACTGAAGCACGTGTGACGCGTGCGCTGTTTTTTGGCCTATATGAAGACACAAATGCAAAAAACTTCCTCTCCAGGCTCTAGATCAACTCTGAAAGTCACTTCGTGATCATTTCACCGCTTCATTTGAGAAAAACTATCATCATGACATAAAAACACAGAAACTCAAAAGGTCTTCATGGCAACCCGTCAAAATAAAAGTTTGGTTTAACTTGACAGAAATATATTACTGTTGTACATTAGAATTGAGATGTAATAATACTAACACCGTACTACGGAGCCCCTAAAGGGACGTGGTGGTGGAAATTTTTTTAGGATGGGAGATTTTTTTTTTTTCAATCTTTTGCGTTCCCTCGCAAAACTTTTGCGTTCCCCCGAGAAACTTTGCGTTCCCTCGCAAAACTTTTGCGTTCCCTCGCAAAGATATTTGCGTTCCCACGCAAAATGTTTGCGTTCCCTCGCAAAGTTATTTGCGTTCCCACGCAAAAGTTTTGCGTTCCCTCGCAAAGATATTTGCGTTCCCACGCAAACCCTGTTGGCAGCTCGGACAGACACTTCCTGTTTAATGTTCCGCTGGCAGTGTTTCAGAGCTCCGTACGTTAATGGAGCGTTTCATAGTGTTTGAACTTGGACTCTAATATAAAGAAATGCGGTCAGTGCTTAACTCAATGTGTTCAGTGAAGTTTGCAATATATTCACATGCTATTCGAACTTCCCGGATCAATATTCTTGAGCTAAACGTTGTTAAAACACAAACGACACCTATTTACAATCACAGTAACCTAGACAACGAGATACAACCCAATTCTCCTCAAAACGAGCTTTATATAAATGGATCTCTATGAGCACGCAGGCGGCTGAGTCCGAAGGGACCATCTGCAAAGTGCAATATAACCCCAAAAACGACTACAGCATCAACTCATAGTCAAAAATGTAAAAATAGTCATTAACTTCAATGTTACAAACTACCCAATTCAGTTTACACATCAATGGTAAACTCACTGGTCATACTGCACTGCTTCTGCACATTTTATATTATATAAAAAAAATATTTAATAACTTCACTGTAACACAACAAATTTAGTTCACACATCAGTGCTCTAATGTTGGTTATACAACACTTAGTTTGGGAAGTAATTGCACATAAAAAAAATAAGTATGCCTATTCTTTACACAAATTATATTGGTAGGCTACTGTACGCAGCCAACATAATAGTTACAACCATAGCTTTTGCATTATATTTGCTTACTGAATTTGATGGCATTACACTGTAGCCTATAACAGTGTGAAGTTACTGAATATTTTTTCTAAAAAGGGTAAAGTTATTGGAACTGAATTTGGTGACAGTAGCCTACATTGTATCACAGTGAAGCTATTGAATATGTACTCATATAAAATGTGCAGAAGGGTTTTGGGATTTGCACTTTGCAGACGGTCCCTTATTCGGACTTGTCTCGCCGGTTAAAGACATTTATATTATAAAGCTCGTTTTGAGGAGAATTGGGTTGTATCTCGTTTACTAGGTTACTGTGATTGTAAATAGGTGTCGTTTGTGTTTTAACAACGTTTAGCTCAAGAATATTGATCCGGGAAGTTCAAATAGCATGTGAATATATTGCCAACTTCACTGAACACATTGAGTTAAGCACTGACCGCATTTCTTTATATTAGAGTCCAAGTTCAAACACTATGAAACGCTCCATTAACGTACGGAGCTCTGAAACACTGCCAGCGGGACATTAAACAGGAAGTGTCTGTCCGAGCTGCCAACAGGGTTTGCGTGGGAACGCAAATATCTTTGCGAGGGAACGCAAAACTTTTGCGTGGGAACGCAAATAACTTTGCGAGGGAACGCAAACATTTTGCGTGGGAACGCAAATATCTTTGCGAGGGAACGCAAAGTTTCTCGGGGGAACGCAAAAGATTGAAAAAAAAAAAAAAAAATCTCCCATCCTAAAAAAATTTCCACCACCACGTCCCTTTAGGGGCTCCGTACTAATCCAAATAAATTATCATCAAAACTGAAATTAAGGAATAATCCATGTTTTTATTTTAACAGTAAAGCTCATTGTGCAGCAAGTTATTTGACAAACAGTTTATTTAATTTCTTATGATTAAAATTGATGATAAATGATAAAATTTGTGTTTTATGCCTTCATTTTATTACCAGAAAAAACACAACACAGAATTAGTCTGAATTTTTTTTCATATATTTAAAAAAAAAATGTTGTATAAGTTTAATGATTCATAATACATGATTTCAATTAATTAGACATGCTTTTTGATTGCAAAAAATATGTACACCACGTATCCGTAACACGCCCGCTCCGCAACACTAGCAGTCCTCCCGCCCCTGAAAAAAAATCCTAGGGGAAACACTGAGATAACTTGCATTGATTCTTCTTGTCATAAATGAACTTCCTAAATCTTTTCATTTGCACACTAGTGATACGGGTCACAGGTGTATTTAGCCACCGGCTGACAGAGCTGAAAGCCTTCTGGATCGAATCCCTCTCACTCAAACTAAAATCACCTGGCCTGGCCTTCTGCACAGAACACTGGCTATAGAGATCCCACATCTCCTGAAAAGTATGGTTTTGATTGCAAAAAAACACTAGCAGTCAAAAAGTCAGGAGGATTAAACGACATACTGTCAGTCTTCAGGCCTTTCCTCCGCCTCGTGTTGCCACGCTTGTCTTTAAAAGACATTTCCCTCTGAAAAAGTCCCCTTTCTTCATCCTCCTTTAGCCATATGAGGTCAGCTTTGGGGAGCCCTCTAGCCCAGACTCCCACATTTTGTGCTAGCCCTCAAATGTTAAACACTTTATGTAACAACCACTGAATACTTGGACCTACACAGTTTCCTTATCTTAACTTGACTTGAACCTTTTCCCAGCTTGCGGGTCAGCCTGAAGGGTCTTGTGCAGGCTGTACCACTGCCACATCTCCAGGAACGAATGACCTGAAACGTTCCTTCCCCTAAATCGCCCTGTCCACATTTATCTCGAGGTGGCAGGAGACCTGTGGAAATATCTACACATATCTCAGCAGGAGATCCTTCATCCAGTCGCCATGGCTCGGTTTACTTTCAGGCTGGCGGCGATCTTTGATGTGAAGATCAAGGACACTAAAATATCACATAAGATAATTAATTTATGGAAAAAACAAATCAAGAAAATTTTTCTTTCTGTTTAGTGCAACATACTTACTACTTAATGTAGCCGACATCATTTTCAACCAGCCATTTAAAACTTTGGCTGTTGTACTTGCCAAAGCTCAGAATGATCTGGCCGGGGTACTGCACCTCTGTTGGTGTCGAGGTGATAGGCTGACATTTCCTTTTAGCTGAAGACATAGAAATTGTAATTACTTTAATGATGAGCACAAAACACAGGGTGGAAACGCATCATCAGCCCTAGTGCCAAGATATTGCCCACACCGACCTTCCTCACAAGCTGTCTTTTCATCCTGGGCCGTGTTCCTGTCAAAGCAGGAGTTTCGACAAGCCAGTGCCTTGGCCTCCTTCGAAGCCTTAAGAAGGCATTGTTGCCTATTTTGTGGCACACTTGTGTCTAAAAGGCTCAAGGTGGGCAGCAATGGATCCATGTTAAACATACCTGTAAGGAACAGTCTGTTATAATCATCAAAATGATACACACAGGGGGAGAAAATATCTTTACCATGACAAATACAGGAGGCCATGATGAGGTTAGGAATATTAACCCTTGTGCATCCTTATGGATATATTTGTCTTTTACGTTTTTTATGTTGCCTGTGTTAATGCCAACTGCATACATTTTGGCGCAAGTGTGTATTTGTATTGAATTTTACTATTTCACCCCCATTTCCTTTTAATAAATCTATTTTACACTAAGTACACAAAATAGTTACACTCAGGAGACAAAAATGTCCCCATTGAAAGCCATTAAAACTTCTATTTTTAATCCCAGGGCCATCTAACATGATCACAGTTTTACATAAATACCATGATTAAACTATGGTCAGTTTAGCAAAGCCATGGTCAATTTGTGGTTATGGTTTAACTATATTAATTAATTTTATTATTATTATTTATAGTAAAACCATGGTTAATTATCATAAGGGCTTTCAAAAGAACGGCCATTTAAAGGTAGCTGACGCTTTTCATTCAGACAATTTTCGGAAGAGCGATCACCGTTAAACTTGTAATTCGTCAATAAAAGCTAACATATTTCTCTACTTTCTAACTTTGTGTGAATATTACAATACATAATATATAACATAATCTTACCACAAAAGCTCATTGACAGGCCGTCAAAGATGAGGTTCGTAGTAGTATATTTGCATAGCTACTTCTGGCGCACCTGATTGGTAGTCTACAGTCAGGAGTTGGGACTGTGAATAGCCCTGCGCCGTACAGTAGTGAGGCGGACAAAATATTCGCAGTTTTTAAATGCTCTGTTCTCCAGTACCTTGGAGGCTGAACGGTTGATCGGAGGGCAATGGGGTTTTTTTTTCTGGTTTGTTTGCCCGCACGTCTTGCAGGTCGGGAGATGCTGCACCCTCACTTTAACGCCCAGCCCTGTGGGGTGATCTGCCAGCTTCCTCTTGTATTGTGTGGATCGAGACCAGAGGGCGGCTGAACAGCTGGCCTGATGGGCACAGACGTGGTGACCGGGATGGACGCCTGACCAGCAGGCAGCATGGGCTGCATGGATGAGGGGCCCGCAGACTGGGAGACGAAGGGCAGCACAGGCCTGGTGATGGTGGAGGTGGCAGGGATTCTCCTCACCGGCAGAGGCAGTGGTGGCTGAGAAGGAGGCTGTGGCGTCGCCACCAGCATGTTGGTCCGACCCTTCAACACCTTTGTGCCGGCTGTGCTGGGTGTGGGGACGTACTCCATCACGGGGTAGTCAGGTGGAGGGAGGACGGCAGGCTGGCGCGGTGCAGGAGGCGGCTCTTCAGACGACACCGAGGTGGTCTTTGAGATGACGGCTGGCAGCCTGGTGGCGTGCAGATTCACCACCCTCTCCTGCTGGCGGATGAAGTCCCTCACTGTTTTCGTGTTTATTTTGGGGAGAGGGATGCCTGCCTTGCACAGGATTGGGTCATCCACGAAGACCCGGTGCTAGATCCTGTCATAGGCCTTGAGGATGCTGGCCTTCTCGGGGCTGGAACGAGAGGCTTTAGGGGAGCGCAGCCACAGCAGCTTGACAAGCACATACATAGGGCGATTGTGCTGCGGGCTGATGTCCTGCTGTGCTGGCATGTACCTTTTGGCCATCTTCACCTTCTGGACCACGGCGGCGTCTGCAAGGTCATCCCTCTTTGTACGGCAGTACAACTTGTTGCCGGTATTATTTCTGTGGCTGCTTGTCATGCTCCTCCACCACATTCCAGGCGTCGAGGACCCTGTTCCTCTCGAGGTGTTGAGGAGCAGCGCAGTGTTGAGGAGCTTCTGGTCTGTCAAGCCGACCTCCACCAGCGCTGAAACCCGGGCAGAGGATTGTCACTGCAAACATCCTCCTGTAAAACACACAGAGACACACACACACACACACAGAGAAAAGTAGGTAAGTTCCAATGCATGCATACGTCTTGTTTTTCAGCGGTCACATTTATCACTGTATCCTTTTCTATCAGACAAGTACGTACTCTACACAAAGGCAGGAGGGTTGACCGTAGCAGTCTCACTGCTGGTGAGTGTCATGCGGGGCTTGACAGCAGGATGGTCCTCGTCTGCTTCGGCGTCTGGGTCGACCTGCCCAGGCTGAATGACCTCCTCCTCTGGCCCAGGACTGTCGTTGATGATGCCTTCAAGAGAGAAGGACTCCCCCCTGCTCTGGCTGAAAAGATATTCGAGCCCAAGCAGCTCATCTGACTGGACGTCGGCCGGGGCCCTGAAGTTCTCTTCCACCGTCTCACCAAACAGCTGCTGGCAAAGTCTCCTGGGCCCCCACTGTGATCCTCCTGACATAATGGCTGAGATCGTGCTTGGTGGAAGAGAACACCATGCATGCAAAAACATCGTCACCGTCGCACCAAACAGCTGCTGGCAGTAGGAGTTAAGGCGGTCAATGAGCGGCGCCGAGTAGACTCGGTTGTACCGGCCTCTGCCCCCAAACACGGCGTCCGAGCTGCGGTCGGAGTTCCACCTGGCGATTCCACTGATGAGGTAGACCTGGTAAGGCCGTGCCGCATAGTGGGGACCTGAACATCACAACAACAGGTATTATCAGAATGACACAAAAGGGACATGTGTTGTCATTTTTGCTGTTAAACAAGTATTTTTCCCCCTTAGATTACCTGGAATCATATGGGGCAGCGACTTGTGGAACCCCTCCAGGCTGTTGCTTCCACGCAGGCCCTTGTAATACGTTGATGGTCGTGGTGCGGGCAACCCGGTACATGGCCATGCCTGATAGGTCCTGGATAGAGAGAGAGGGAGAGAGAGAGTGAATGCTGATCTGTGATTGTAAGTTGTCAATACTGATGTATGTATTACTCTAAATACAGGTGTAAAGAAACTGAGCCTTACCCGGGTGTGACTTGGAGAGGTGTGTGTTGCCTCCGGCCCCAGCGCACTTATCACCATGCGGACACTTCAGGGAGCACCGCCACACACCGATGGGGCGCTAGAAAAAAAAACGGCCGCGGAAACAGGCCTGTGGAGTGGGGGTGCCGCCGCTAACGAAGCCGGGTGGCTCAGGGGGGCAAACCACATCAGGTCAGACTTCAGGACGCGCCGCCTTCTAATGACGCCTTTGATGTCCTTGTATATTTGGACGGGTGTAAAGAGGCCTCTCTCGCTGTCCTCCTGCTGCCAGGGGATGTCTGCTGACGGGATGCCATGGTAGTCTTCCCACAGCCGCACCCAGCCTTCCAGCTCCACCTGCAAGACACAAGACATACAACACACAACATTTAGTTATTTATTTTCCATAATGTGGTGGGGGTCACTAACCAAGGTATTTTGTGAAATGCATTAACATTGCTTGTGTATGTTGTGATTTTACACTTACAGGAGAGTCAATCTGCAGCAAGGTGGTGGCAGACGCAGGCTGGCTCGACGGTGGCTCCTCGGGGCGAGCATCAGGGGGAGACTGACCAGGCGCTGAGGACGGCAGGAGCGTCTGCTGCTTTGGCTGCTCGGGACGCTCACTAGAGGCAGCCTTGCTGGTGGAGGGCAGCGAGGACAGCAGGGGCTTCTGCTGCTTGTTGCGCTTTGCCTTCTTGCTGGTGGAGGGCGGCGGCTGTTCGGGACCCCCGGCGCACTCAGGCTGGCTGGTGGAGAGTGTTGGCTGTTTGGGACCCCCGGCGCACTCAGGCTGGCTGGTGGAGATGGGCAAGGGCTCCCCATGGCTTTAAAAGGTGACGAGGGCATCCACCAAGACGGTGTCGTCCAGAGCGTCATCGGACCATGACGAGGAGGTGGCAGCTGCTGCAGGGAACCTTGATTTATTTAACAGACCACTCTTTTTATTGACTTTACATGCATTTGTACATACATACCTTCTATTGTCTACTTTTTGTATATTGTTTATTTCTTTAACAAAAAATTAAAAATCTATTTTTTGCATATTGTGTATTTTACCAATTCTACTTGTATTCTTTTTATTATCTGTGTCCTGTCACTGTTATTCTGTTTGTGCTGTAGAAGCTTCTGTCACCAAAACAAATTCCTCATATGTGCAAACATACCTGGCAATAAAGGGCTTTCTGATTCTAATTCTCTTCTTGAAGAGCTGGAAGTGGCAGCAGCAGGAGTGGCGTCCGGTGGAGGCTTCTGTGAATTGCAGCTTTGTGCTATTGAAGTTTGTATTAACATAGCATGTGTAGTAACAATCACGGCTGTTTAAAGTCACCTTAACCTCCCTCCCTATCAAGAATATTATTTTCTGAAGCGCTTCAGGGACTTGGTGGTGATGTCCTCCTCCTTCATCATCAGCCACTGCCGCGCAATTAATTAATTTATGAAAAACATACTGAACATAGTTTGATTATGTTTAGTGCAACATGCTTACTATTTAATGTATCCAACATCATTTTCCACCAGCCATTTGAAATTTTTCCCACTGTACTTCCCAAACGTGATGAGTCCCCTCCGTTGGACTTGACGCGATCAACCGGCATCTCTTTTTAGCTGAAGACAGAAATTGTTAGACCTTTAATAACACGCAAGCACAGAAGCTCTAGTGCACAACAGTAGGTTATCATGACTGCGGTGGAAAAAACATCTATGACCCTAATGCATTATTAATGTATTACCTTTGTTATAAGCCGCCTTCTCGTCCCTCAGCTCTCTGTCGTCATCTGTGGTTTGGGACGGTTTGGGATATGCCTTGGCCTCCTTTGTTGTCTTAAGAAAGGCATTGTTGCCTATCCTGTGGCACACTTGTGTCCAGAATACACAATGTGGGATTCATCTCTGGTCGATTGTCTAAATAAATAAATAAATAGAAAACTCAAAGTGTTATAGGAACTCCAGGGGGCTGTTACATAAACCAAGATTAGAGTATAAGCCAGGCTTATTTCGGTTAGTCAAGCTTATTTTTGGTGGATTCGGTTTCATAAATCAAACTTAAAAAAGTTCAAACTCAGTTACCCTGGCAACTTATGCTGGGAAACTAGCCTGGTCCAGGGCAGGCTAACTGTCAGGCTAAGCCTCAGTTGTTACACAGATCCTCAACACTCACCGACAAGAACACAATAATATTACCACTGACAGTCTCTAATAGCATTATTGGACTTTATAAATACACAGTATACAGAAAATCAACTTAAATAAGGCTACAATATAGACACATATATAAGGCGTTTTAAAGTTGTCCGTTTAGGACATGTCATTTTTGTAATAAAGACATTTTAATTAAGGAATGCCTTGGTTATCAGAGAATTCTTTCTCTACACTGTCTCTTATATATATATATATATATATATATATATATATATATATATATATATAAAATGTACTTTATTATGTCTTTCAATTCAAACACATTTAACACAATTATACAAATGGACAGTTCCTTTAAAGACATCATATTTTCCCCCAATAAATATTCCTTATTTTTCCTTCTACTTTTTTTTCTTTTGTGATAATACCAACACATACATATAAATAAAACAATAAATACATATTAATAAAAATATAACATTCGCATACAGTATATCAAACTCTTATAATGAATGACACATAATTCCTAATAGTTTTTCAAGTAATATTATTTAAATATCAAATATTCAATATTAAATAAGTAAATAAATAAAATAACAAATAACTAGAAATAAAAGGGAAGGTTACATAAAAATGTAGTTAATGTAGGCCAATATATATTCCTTTATTTTATGGAATATTCTTTGATTTTAGAGTTGCACATATCTTTTCAAAATGTATATATTTGTTCTTAATTTAATGTTATCCTCTCCATAATGTACTAACTAAATACTCATTTAAAACTGGGGATTCTTGCTTTCTCAAAAAAATGATTGCATTAAAAGCTGTAATTCTCAGCATTCTAAATAAGTATATATCATCTTTATAAAGTAGCATAGGTCCTATACCCAAAACTATATTTTGTATCTTTATATATTTAGTTTCTTTAAAAAAATCTTCCCTGAATTACTTCTGTTCAATTTCTTTTTTTTATTAGAAGTATAAAATATATGAGTGTAATGAGCTAGAAGTTCACTGCAACTTATCCAACATCCTAAAGAGAAATTATTATAATTAGAAGATATTTCTAGTGTTATAAAATATCGCATATTAATTTTCCAAGCAAAATGTATATTTTAGTCAGAATTATTGCGCTCCTATTTGGCGCGCATGTGCGCAGCAGCGCTCGTTCAATATGAAGATTAGCAGCAAAATGGATACATTTGCACGACTTTCTAACATTTACAGATGGAGAATATAACTGTAAAATGTAATTTTTGCACTGAGTGGGGAAAAAAACCATATCACAAACGCATAAAACAGCACAAAATATACGCTGTATGATGGTGGATCGATTTGATCCACGATCGACCTCTAGGGCTGCTTCAGAAACGCGTGCACACGCAATTATCTAGACTAGATAAACCTGGATCAAATTAGTGAGATTGCGTGAACTTCAATTACCTTTTATGGAACCACTTTAGCCCCAACTTATTTGTTAGGCTCATTCAAGTCCGGTTTTGGAGTTTAATCCCCGCTTTTCTAAGCTTCATTTATGGAACAGCCCCCAGAAGCTTAATGTTTTGCAAGCACAACATCTCAACTACCCCAGTACCTATCTGAACTCCTTTATCATTATTGTTGTTATTATTAAAAACACAAAAAAACAAAGAGTCTCTCACAATGACCATGTACATACAGAATAAAATCACAATAGGAAGGTGAATAAAAAGCTTGTACTTTGACATAATACAATCATATTTCTCTGTTTTTAGCTCATTGATGGAAGAGCTTGACATCTGTGTAACAAATATAAAACATCTCAAGGAATGCACTTAGATTTTCTTGTATGAAATTGTTACGAGCCCCTGCTCTGTCTCTTTTTTTCTGAGCAGAAGTTGTCAGTTGGATGGAGGCGGAGCCGGATTATTCCCAACCTGCGGCCTTTTCCTATTTAAGAGCTCAGGAAAGCCTCAGGAAACTTGTTGTTGGTGGTTTTGGATTTTTTCTTTTGTACAGGATGGTGAGTTTGTGTTTGTTTAGTTATATTAGAATAGAGGGAAAGCCTAGGTAAGTAAGCTGACCCGGAAGGCCCTTTTGTGTTTGTTATTTTTCTCGGGAGTTAAAGTTTTAACTAGTTTAGATTAGTTAGCTCACCAGTTCTTAACTTTTGTATTTTATATTTTCCTTGTTAGTTTGTCTTGTTACTTTTTGCTGCTAATTAATTTGCTCTTTTTCTTGCTCTGGCCATTGCGATTTGTTTCGCCATTTTTCTTTTTACATCTCAGTTTGTCCCTAATCGGGGTCGTACAGAAATGCTTTCTGATATATATTTGTATGCATATATATTAGATTGAATGTTATTCAAATTACTACCACATTAAAATAACATCATATTAATTCTATCAACATTTTGTTTTATGGCGTTTTATCAGACTCGCGCTCGCATTAAAATGGTAAAATCGAAATCATTTTTCGTTACTGTGTTTAGTTTAGTGTATGAAGCCTCAGGACAAGCAGAGCTGACGTTGTTATGGCAATGGGCGTTTTTGTTTTCGACGCGGTGTACACGGTAGACCAATCACAACAGACTGAGCTGTCTGGCCAATCAGAGCAGAGTAGTTCGCGGAAAGGAGGGATTTAGAGGGATTGATTCATTTGACGAGTAGTTTGAGAATCATTGAAAATGTGATGATGTGCAAATGTATATTATGAGGAAATTAAACAGTTTTGTTTTTTTACCTTTGATGCATGTAAAAATGTTGTAGGAGACTCCACAACAACATTAGGCAACTTTAAAATAGCATAATAGGGGCCCTTTAAGCCTTTTCTTCTGCACACTGGTCATATGGGTTTCAGGTGTATTATGCAGACAGAGCTCTACGCCTTCTGGATCAAATCCCTCTGACTTCTGCTGAAATCATCTGGCCGGTCCTTCTGCGCACAATACTGGCTGTAGAGATCCCACATCTCCTGAAACGTGTGGTTCTCAAATCCCGTGATTGTGTATGTTCTTCCTAGGTTGTTTAGAAAGTTCTGCAATCAAACCCACTGCAATTACATACATTCATTGTAAAATATTTGGATAGAAATTTTCAAAGATGAAAAGAAAACATACAGAAAACACAACCATAGGCATTAATAAATATAGCAGTTGCTCAGGGGGCAGAAGAAAGGTCAGTAACAATAATATGGCCGGCTGACGGTGGATTACTGGTGTGACCATCTTAAGGTACACTGAAATTGAAATACCTGTCTATAAGTTAATGCAGTTTGTGTTGATGAGCCGCCAACAAAATATTTCATACATATAATATTCTGTCTTAAAATGTAAGCGAGTGTAAATGTCAGCAGAATCAGATTGAAGTCTGTCGGATAAAACGAGCTTACTGAATCACCTTAAGTCAATTTGCTATTTTATTTGCTATTTTATTCCAACTGTTACTCCTTGTCGGAAGCTTACGTAAATATTTAGTTTTTGAAAACTAAAACTAGGTTAAATATTGTTGTCCGAAGGAAACTGTCAGGGGGCCTCAGATAGGGACTAAAAAATTATAAAAAAAAAAAAAAGATATATATAGACCAATTTTCAGCCGACGTCACAGTTACGTCACGGCGCTAGCTGGTGGCAGAACAAAGGGAAAACTGGAGGCGGCAAATACAAACCAGCACAGATTCGGCTACAAAATAAGGATCTTAAATTCTTATTATTATTATTAAATGTCATCTTGTTGTGTTGTTGGGTGCAAGAATCAATGAAAAATTAATATGCTTTATCTGCAATTTTTTATTTCTAGAAATATTCACCTCATTAAAATTGCACCGTAATGTCCCTCTTTACATTTTCGTCTTCTCGGCGCTGGCTAGGCAGAACTGCAGATCGTACCACACAAGTCTTGTACATGACCATTCAGCACATAGTTATAGGCATCTAAAGATTTACATGCCCTCCGTTTCTCTATCAGGTAGGTGTAGAAGTTAGGCCACTCAACCGGAGGTAATGTTAACGTTAATCCTGTCAGATCCTCAATGTGTACGGGTCGGCCAATCTGGTTACGTCCGATTAAAATTAACTTTTGCAAATAACAATCGTGGTCCTGGACAGTGAGTGACCTTGCACATTAAGATAAAATCGGATTTTCTCCAGTCATTGTTAAAAACAAGCTAACAAAACTTGCAGACTTTACGTTAGTGAAGCGGCCAGAGGGATCGTTCTGCCACCACTTAAGCTCCGCCCACATAAAAACGTCACCATGTTTACCAACTGAAAATTGGTCTATATTATATATAATTTACAACCTTTTAAATAATGTTTATTTAAAAAAGTCGACAATTTTACTGTTATTTTTTTTATTTATAATTTGACAATAAACGTCTAAATATTTTTCCTTTGAGCAAATAAACCCTTCAAATCTGCCTGTTCAGTTTGTGTCGTGTACTTAGGCCGGAGACACACTGGCTGCGTGGCGTGAGCGTTTTTATTTCGGCCCCCATGTTAACAGGTTAGAGCTTGCACACTGCCTGCGTGACACGCGCGTCTCAGGCGCGGCATGAGCCGCGCGGAAAACGCGTGCATGCTAGAAATAGAACCGACGCCTATTTTTCACGCGACACGCAAGCGTGTTGGAAGCGTTTGCAGGCAAAATAGTATAGGAAAATATGTTTATATGTCATTTTGTACACGAATACATATTAATAAATTACATTTTGATGTTTGAAAATCTAGGTTTTGACATAAATTCAGATATAAATGTCTTTTTTTTTAATCCCATTATTTTTGCCTATATAATTTCATGTCATTTTATTTTTTAAACAGTCGAGTCCTGGTGTCCACTACAGAGGTCATAGCATATGAATAAAATATAGCCCATATATTCATTTGTTTCTAATGCTCTTAACAATGTGATTACATGAAAAAAATATATATATATATATTCTTTGAAAAAAACTTTCTGGGCCTCAGGAGGATATAAAGTTAGGATAGGCTACAATAACATCGTAGTGTGTCTTCTGAGTGACGGTCCAACATCAGGTACACAAAATTTGTAAATGTTATTGAAATAAACAGACAGCCGCATGTTTCCCTATTTTTCGGATTTTGGAAGATGCGTGATAAAAGTTGAAATTGTTGTCGTAAAGGCAAGAGCAACAGTAATCCAAATGTAGACTGGTCTGTCGGCGCCCTCCCTCTATGTCATATAGCGAATATGTATTGGTGTACGCCACGCAGCGCCGCGTCAGACACGCTTCTGGTGTGCAAAGACACAGAAAACGCGACGCAGCCGCCACGCAGCTGACACGCAACAGAAACGCCACGCTCACGCCACGCAGCCAGTGTGTCTCCGGCCTTAAGGTCCGTTTTCTCCATATTAGGATTTTTCCGCGTTCAGTGCTGTGATTGGTGGTCCAGCGTTGTGATTGGTGGTCCAGCGTGGCAACGAGAGACTAATTTCAAATGACAGGAATATCGACCAATCATATCGCCCCTCTAAGTGGGTGGGGCTTAATATCACTAAGTTTATGACAAGATCCGCCGGCGCCGCTGTGACTGAGGAACTCGATCGGGGGGAAAACGCTGATAAAATAGATAACGTTATTCGCTACGAAAACTGCAAGCAACATTATTGAGGAGGACATCTTTGATTTTTTATTATCTACGCCGTTTTCAAGATCGCCTATTTACTTAATCTTTTCTTTAAAAGGAAGACCTACTCAAGAGCTTAGTTTTGTGCTGAAAGCCAAAGCTTTTTAAAGCATTTCCACCACAGCCGTTATAAGCGACACCAACTGGATCACAGCATCAGCCCAGAAGCTACAGCTTTACTGCTGGAATTGTTTGCTGTTTGGGTAAGTTATTTTAAAATCTTAATAGGTTACGTCACTGATTTTATTCTGGCTGCCACTGTTTTATATCTCCAGCTTTAGTTGAGGAGAAATCGGTTATTTAGCAGAATTACTGGTCAGTCTACATTATTAACTTAGCAACCATGCACATTTGCTGCAATTCTGCACAAGTTAATTTTCTTCCCCAAATCATAATACGGTCTGTTACGTGCACGTAATTGGCTGCTGTGCCAGTATAATGATATGATTTATTATCTACATGTGTGGAAGTGTCTGTCACGAATGTGTTTTGGTTTTATTGCTGTCATGATGCGTCGGATTACAATACATTTAGTTTTAGTTTTTTTGCCAGTTGTCTCCATTTTCCGCTGGAACGACGCGTTGATTATGTGATGATGCAATTCTTTGTGATAATGATGATTTGAATTGTATTTCTTGTAAAATTATGGCTACAACTCTCACTCTGATGTTTGCTGGCATATCTTGTCGAGTGTACGTTAACATGCAGTAAGGTTATTATAGAAGAGGACACGGTAAGCTAGGCTGATTTACCGGTATACTTCTTCCCCGACGAGGGAAGGGGGTGAGAAGGCCAAGGTTAAAGAGTCCCGGTTCGCTACACATTATTGTAGAAGCAACATGTTGATGTTTGCCCTCGCTAACGATTTGTCAAATGCGCCACACGCAACCGGAAGCTCTGTGTATTTCTATGGTATCGCTGTCGATGAGGATTTACTTATTATATAGAGTTAACGAAAGTTATCATGAGCATTGTAATGGTTAAAGCGGATCTCATAACAAATGCCAGTAGAACGGGAATATTTTAAAACGAGCTGGTTATTCATAAGCCAGTAGATCAAGATGCTGTGAAAAAGACCACGAGCGAGCGCTGAAAAGGGGCGGGCTGTTTGCAACGTCTCTGTTCTGTGATTGGTCTACAGTCTACGTTGACGTAGACTCCCAGCCAATCAGGAAGCCCAATTCACAAAATTAGTCCCCTCTAACCCCTAACACACACACACACACACACACATTTCTTCAGCCTTTTTCAAATATGAGGTGTGAACGACCGGCAAAAAAGTAAAGGGGTGTTTATGACCCTTTAAGCCTTATCTGAGTAATGTTAACAATTACTTTTTATACAAGAACTTTGAGTTAAAAAAAAATTAAAAGCTTACCATCATCAGATTTGCTGTTTCAAAGAGTGCACTTGCTACTGCTGACCAATTGTGGGTATCGCTTCTCGGCCTTTTGGCTAAGATCAAGTGTAGTATCTGTTCTTATCAGTTTAATATCTGATACGTGCCCTACCCGGGCACCATATATTAAATTGATTTTTGGATCAGGGAGATGGAATAGGGGCTTGCTCCGTCCACTCCACGCATCGACCCGGTATTGCAGTACTTCCGGGAACGGTGCACCCCCTAAAGTGGTCAATGAAAGAAATTAGTTTAGTCTTATGTGACAGTAGAGGTTAGTAGAAGTATTTTATGTAGTTGTTTATGGGTGTTTTAAAGTTGTTGAGAATTGTCATAGTATTTTGTAAATATTAAGCAAGCATAATTATAATTCTACCTATACTAGTATATAGTATGTTTTGTGTGGTGATGCAGTCGACTATCTTAGATTTTCATGTGAAACTGTAGGTTTTATTCAATGATACACTTTTGTGTGCAAAAGCAGTGGTTCACAATTTGATTAGTCCCCTTTGCCCCTGCTGGCAGATGCTGTAACTGCACCATTTCACATGCAAAACACGTCTCTTGCCTGATTGGTGGAGTCGAGTCAAATCTTCTCTATGATTGGTAGAGAGATCCACAGTCGAGTGTTCAGGGAATGTAGACTCTCGGCCAGTCAAAGGTCTAATTGTCAACAGTCAGCCTAGACAGTACAACTGGTAAAACATGACTGATGATTTAACAAGATACAGAGTTTAGATCATAGATTGAGGGTTTCTAATAGATCTTGATGATGAACCAAGTGTAGTGAAGTGGCGTCTCACCGTGGTTGAGAATGATGTTGCCTTCAGTAACTCCTCGAGAGGGAACGTGTACAACTCATACTTACCTGGCAGGGGAGACACCATGATCATGAAGGTGGTTCACCCAGGGCGAGGCTCAGCCATTGCACTCCGGTTGTGCTGACCCCTGCGAATTCCCCAAATGTGGGAATCTCGACTGCATAATTTCTGGTAGTGGGGGACTGCGTTCGCGCTCTCCCCTGATTTACTGGTACAATAATAGAACTGAATTATGAATAGAGGGATTGAGCTTAATTGTCATCTATTGGACTAGTGTGATGTTCTCTACATTCTTGGACTGTAGTTTTTGTTCTATAATCATGTTTAAATTGCATTTGAAAAGATTATGAAATGCCGGACACAAAATTAAATAAGTTTAGGTTCAAAATATGGAGTTGATGAGTGTTTCTTTTGTAGTTTTTGTTCTTTAATCATGTTTAAATTGTATAAAGCAAATGTATACAATATTAGACATTGAATTTAATTAAGGTCAGGCTCAATAAGCAACTTTTAAACTTTAATAATAAACTTTTGGAGCTGCTGAGGGACTCTAATCACTATAAGTAGAATCAAAAGGGGGGCGATCAAGTAACACACAGTATAAAACATAAGTGGTGTGAACATGTGTTGCTGCATTTTGTCATTGTTATTGATGGCATCATGTGTACTATATATAATGTTGATGTTGTTCATTATTTAAGGTAATGTGTTGATCTGTACCAGGGACAAAAGATAGTGTGTTGTAGGAAAAGCTTATAGAAGTTGCCTTTACCACAACATAGTTTTTTAAACAACATGACAAATAATATAATCAATTGTGAATTTATATAAAATATTAGTTGCATGAAATATAAAATATTAAAACATAACAATATAAGCAATATTCAGTGTAAAGTTTTGAAAGAAGAATTACTACACAACAGTGTTCCTAGTTGAAATTCACAATAGTTTATTTGTGTGAAATGTTCATAACTTGCATACACTGATGAAAATAATGTCTACCTCTAAAGGATTGGACAATACAGACAACTCTTCTATTGTACTTTTTGTGTCCCTGAGTTGTTTGGTTGCGGAGCGTCCAAGAGAAGTAAGATTAACTGTTTTCTTTTGTACAGTGTGGCTCTGGACAGGATCGCTCCGCTGTGTGAGACGCCTGTGCAGATTCAGGGAGTTTTGCTGAGACCGAGTCTGTGGATCTGGCATCACAGTGCACGCACATTTTAGTCGACTAAAGGTTGATGAGTCTCTTCTGACAACTGATGAAATCCTGGAGGCTCTTGGTGATATTTGGTAAAGAAATACCCAGTTTGCTCAGAATCGGATCCGCTACTAATATGCAGTGCTGAATTCTCTCGGATGCTTTCATGAGGTTTCTTCGACATGAGGCTCGACGGCAATTCGAGGCGACTCCTGCACCGGTGAGAGATAAGTCTGGGTTTGAGTTTTCCGGAGTGACCTCATTCTGCACTGTATGTCAGAGGACAGCCAAACCTTGATCCGTCACATTCTTGGCTGACAAGCCCTCCTGATGAACTCACTAACACACTTGGAGTTGATTTTCAGGAAACTTATCAGGAAACTAATTAAACTTATCAATTTGATGGCGGATCCAGAAAGGTTCAAACGACAATCACTAGTGACAACTGGAGACTCACCCGTTGTAAAATGCAAAAGACTTCGTTCGGACTTCAGAGCATACCTGTCAACACTCCCGTTTTTCCCGGGTTTCTCCCGTTTTTTTTAGCCCCATCTCCCGGACCCCTCCCGGTTTGTTATTTCTCCCGGGAAACTCCCGTAATTTGCATGGCCCAAACTCCTTTATGAATAATTGAACCAATATGTTTGTCTAATGTTGACCAGTTGCCAGATCATGTATTAAATGCATTATATTCACACAATTAGGGATGTAACGGTACATGTAATCGTATTAAACCGTTTCGGTATGAGGCTTCCGGTTCGTTACGCATACAAACCGAACGATTCCTTGGACCATTTTTCCTGCCGACAAAATCCGCGCTGGCGCGACCACCACAACGTTGCGCAACATCAAATGGCAAACGTAATGAAAGCGGAACGAAACTGCGCTACTCATTATATTGTGCTTCACAGACAGTTTATCAGTTCGGACCAGCAACATCTGTGCAGTAGTGACACAGATCAAGCGACACTGTGTCACTACACAGCGCTAAGAAATCCAGTGAAGAAAACATTTGAATTCGCCACTGAAGTAATAACATCGCTGCGAGATCTAGTGAGAAGCATTCAAATTTCTCCGTTATTAACCGTATCTCTATTAGATCAAACAGCGCTGACGTGGAAACCAGGAGAAACATTGTGCCGTGAATGATCTAGTTATAGGCTTAAAGTCCACAGACCAGCAACATTCACCATGGATTTAATATAGTAACACAGTAACTGTAACCATGGAAGTTTGGCTGGAATAGTGAAATGCTTTCAAGTACTTCACACATCTTTTCCCAGCACTTCAAAACTCAAATAATATCTAAATATTATATATATAAATATAGGCCTATATTTAAATGTTATTTTTAATGTAATGACCAAAACATTATTTGTTCATCCTTCAAAGATTACCCCCATTTATAAACCTGAAAGTTTCAAGATGTAGGAAAACTCAAACTTATTTAAAAATATTTTTTCTTTTAATAAATAGGACATTTGTCTGGCAGTTCTTTCTTTTTCCTGTATCGAAAATGTACTGAACTGTTACACCCCTACACAAAATCCACACATCCCAGTTGCGCAGTCGCAAAAACCCAACCCCACCCCCCAACCCCAAGATTTCGAACAGCGATGGCGACAAAGAGGAAAAACTGCGGACCGCAGCTTTAAATAAAAACTTTAAATAAAATATGCTTACTACTTTATGTAGCCCACATCATGTGACACAAGCCAGTGAAAGGGGGCATTGAGATATTGGCCAAATGTAAGTACCAACTTCCCCTGACACTGATGTCGTGATGGTGCTGGGATCCCATCAGGATGAAGTGCCCTTCTAGAGGAAAAGTCATCCTTCTCTCTCTGTAGGAACTGTCAGACATTCAGGAAGATGAAATCATAGCCTGTCATCCTTCAGGACTTTCCTCCACCTCATGTTTGCATGCTTGTCTTGATAAGACCTTGACCTCTGAAAGAATCCCCTTTCACCTCTAATAAAGGAGAATCGTCCATGAAGGAAACGCTTCTAGCTCATTGATGGAAGAGCTTGACATCTGTGTAACAAATATAAAACATTACAAGTAATGCTCTAAGATTTTTTTCTTTGAAATTGTTACAAGCCCCTGCTCTCCTAAGTTGTCAGTTGGATGGAGGCGGAGCCTGATTATTACACATTCTCACACTAATAATATAATAACAATAATGATTATTCCCAACACCTGCGGCCTTTTCCTATTTAAGAGCTCAGGAAAGCCTCAGGAAACCTGTTGTTGGTGGTTTTGGATTTTTTCTTTTGTATAGGATGGTGAGTTTGTGTTTGTTTAGTTATATTAGAATAGAGGGAAAGCCTAGGTAAGTAAGCTGACCCGGAAGACCCTTTTGTGTTTGTTATTTTTCTCGGGAGTTAGGAAAGTTTTAACTCTGAGTTTTAGTTTAGATCAGTTAGCTCACCAGTCCTTAACTTCTGTATGTTTATATTTTCCGTTTGATTGTTTTGTTACTTTTTGCTGCCAATTAATTTGCTGCTCTTTTTTTATTTTATTTTTTACCTTGGCCATTGCAATTTGTTTTGCAATTTTTCTGAACGGCTTTTTATGTTTGTCCCTAATCTGGTTCGTAACAAATGCTTCCTGATGTTTTTATTTTTATTAAATGCCAATCACATTACAAAATATAGCTGCAAGCAGTCCAAGGAGTCCTGCTGGACTGGGAGAAATGGGGCACGTGCAACAGATGCGGGAGTCTTGTTTGAGTTTTCTAGTCAGCCGAAGACGGAGTGACCTCATTCTGCACTGTAGGTCTTTCATCTGGACGCTCAGTCGCTGGTGCCAGAAACGCTTTGATGACGACGGAGGACAGACAAACATTGATCCGTCACATTTGTGGCTGACAAGCCCTCCTGATGAACTCACTAACACACTTGGAGTTGATTTTCAGGATCAAAATCCCAAGTTTGCTGAGTTCAGCATCATCCACAGTCACTGCTGCACACGCTGGTACATTGTAGTGATCTGATGCTCCAGTGGAGACGTTTGAGCCTTTCCGCCACAATCAGGATGAAGCCACAGCTGTTTAATTAAGCAGTCCATCAGCCGGTTCTTTCTGGAGTCCAGCAAGTGGGCGGCTGAGTAACACTTACTGAACTTCAGCTTTTGCACCAAAGACGACTCAGATGGATCTCCGTTGTGTGGCCGAACAGAGCATTAAAAAAGAAAAGATTGTCAGATGATGCTGTAGATGAGGACATCTTTGATGTGGACTTAGATTTGATCACCTCTAGTAAGTGAGTTTCATCCAGCCATGAGGGTCATTCATGGAAGAGCTTGATTTCTGTGTAACAATAAGTCATAACATTCTGATTAACAATTATTTGATCACGAAAGAAGTAATGTGCTGAAATTGTAATAATTTGAAAACATTGATTTAATGTTGTGATTCAGATAACTTGATTTTTCTTGTCATAAATTAATTTCCTAAATCTTTTCTTTTGCACACTAGTGATACGGGTCACAGGTGTATTTAGCCACCGGCTGACAGAGCTGAAAGCCTTCTGGATCGAATCCCTCTCACTCAAACTAAAATCACCTGGCCGGGCCTTCTGGACAGAAAGCTGACTATAGAGATCCCACATCTCCTGAAAAGTATGGTTCTCGACCCCTTTCTGGCCATAAACACATTAGTGGATGTTGCCCTCCAGGACAGTTGAGAGTTGTGGAAAGCTCTCTGCGTACTCTGCCAGATAGTCTTTTATCCAGTGATTTTGTATGTTCCCCATTCAACGTTTGTTGGAGAGTTCTTCTCTGTGCTTGTCAACTAAATTGCAATTGCATGCATCAATTGCAAAATTAGCATTGAAACTTTATAAGTTTCCGGAAAAAAATATGGCTTTGGTAAAAGGAGTCTGCTGAGGGGAGTTTTCCTTCCACCACTCCAGGAAATTCAGGAGATTAAACCACATCCTGTCAGTCTTCAGGCCTTTCCTCCACCTCTTGTTGCCACGCTTGTCTTTAAAAGACATTTCAGGGTTGAGTGTCCTGCACGTATGGCCTGCAGGAGAAGTGCCATGTCGCCTTTGTTGTACGCAAAGACCGCAGCAGAGAGGGCAGACTTAAACAGGGCGTATTTTGGGTGGTGATCCGTCCGCACGGCCGCATCAAATCGATGGATCCAGTGAAAGATGTCGAGCCGCACCAGCATACGCCTGTCTGTCCACTCACCGAAGAGCTGCTCCACTGCAGACACGCCGTGGACACGACAGCAGCCACGGTCCACGTACATGACTTCAGGAGGCGCCTCAACAGCTCTTCTGTACATCTCTGTGAGGCCTTCAGCCATCGGCCGCAGTTTTTCAAGGGATTCCTCACAGGTCAAGACCGAAATGAGGATCTGACCCAGCTCATTGGCCACGTTCGTGCACCATTCTGCAGTGCCTTTCCCGTCACCGGAAAGTTTCTTGCAAATCTAATAATCAATACACAATGAAGAGATTCAAACATATATATCTTTTTTTTCACTGTCGACTTAGTTTAGTCGGGTGTTATTTGGGGCCAAGCACTGAGAGTGCGTTGGCAACATGCATACCAAGCCAAGAGTAAAGAATTCTTGCTGTGCAGTGGGCAATAATCCCTGCCAAATTCAGTGACTGTATGTTGACAATTAGTGATGAAACGTAAATGTAAGAAACTTTTCCAAGATGATGATGATTACTATTATTTAGCTGAAGTTATGATTACAAATGCCTTTTATTTGAATGTATTTTTAACCGCCGGGATGATAGAATTGACATTACGTGAGGACGTAAAAGAACTGGTGAACCGCTTTTTTGAACCGGTTCATTGAAACGAACTGTCCCAAAGAACTGATTCGCGGAAAAGAACCGGACTTCCCATCACTATTGACAATCAGACCTTTTTTTTTCCCTTTTTTTTTTAACCTTTTTGGTAGAGTCATACTTTAAGACTTTCCCAAACGTGGACATGATCTGAGTCCGGTAGTCCTCGATGTTTCCAGCCTCAGCAAGGAGAAAGGCTTTCCTCAGGAGCTTTGGGCATGGCAGCTCTCTCCTTGGTGGTGGTACCTGAAATTGTTGGCACAAATTCCCTGAAAGCAGAGAAAACAGACACACAGACGCAGACTTCATTATTGATGGTTAAAAAAAAGAAAACCTCAAGAGTGGATGGAGGTTATTTGTTCCTTCTAAAGTGAGGGCTTCTCCCGTGTTTGTGTCAGATGGGACTCATATGCATGTTAGTTTTTGCCTAAACGCTTGTAAATCTTAGATATTGTTTTCCTAGTGCAATCATTTAGAAATCAAATTACTGTAGAATGATGCAGAGACTCACCGTAATGTTAAGACTGCAGGGAAGATGGCTCTGTGAGCTGGTCGAGAATGCACGCATCCCACGCCAGGAAACGACCGATGGCGTGTTCCTCGGACTCCTTGGCAGCCTTTCTGCACGCATTGCATGCCAGGACCTCCGTCAGCATGGAGTACCAGCCTGACGTGGCAGATCTGTCTGACTGTTTTGGAGTACCCACAACGATACAAAAAAGCAGTCTGACTGGAGCGTGCTGGACAGTCGGTCCTTGGACACTGAAGACTGTACCGCCACAATCCAACTGGTCTCCAGAAAAAAACCCGGCTTCGATAAAAGGAGTCTGCTGAGGGGACTTTTCCTTCCACCACTCCAGGAAATTCAGGAGGATGAAACCACATCCTGTCAGCCTTCAGGACTTTCCTCCACCTCTTGTTGCCATGTTTGTCTTCAAAAGACATTTCCTTCCGAAAAAGTCCCCTCTCTTCATCCTCTTTTAGCCATGTGAGGTCAGCTTTGGGGAGCCCATTAGGCCCAGACTCCCACATTTTGTGCCAGCCCTCAAATGTCAGCTAGTAGAATAACAAAGACAAAACTTTACGTAACAACCACTGAATACTTGCACATGAATAGTTTCCTTATCTAACTTGACTTGACCTTTACCTCAGGATGTGTGGTGTCTGCTGCCGATGTTGCCGTGCCCAGACACGGCTGAACTGCTGCACCAGTCACATCACCACCTGCCACATATGCAGCCGTCTCATCAGCATCAGATGTCCTACCATGTTCAATCTCAGGAGCTGATGCTGGAGCCTTAAAAATGATAAGTGTATTAGTAAACTTTTTTCATTTACCTAATACTACATACTTTTGTGTGGCCTCCCCATTTATGCTGCCCCACCAGGAACCAGGAGGATGTAACAGGTTATTATAATGTATAAACTATGGATTTACAGCTGATGGTGGAATCGAGTCTGTGTGTGGCTTCTGTGGAGGATCTGGATGGGCCTCTTTTTCCGGAGACTGTCTTCTACCCGCTGCATCCTCTGCTGCTAAATGAGGACAAACACACAGGTAGGCAAAAGACAGTGGCAAAGCAGCAAGAAAACACTTTCATCCTGAAGTGAGCTTCAGCTATCGTCACCACACAGTGTCTTTATGGTTGTATCGTCTTTATGATTGTAATAATGCAAAATCATATCATGGTTGTAATAATGCATAATCATATCATGCTGTGATCACATTAATAACTAAATAACATTACTAAACTGATATACCTTCAAAGGAGGCAAGAGCTTCCAACAGCAGAGCGTCATCCGTCCAAACGCCATCATGTTTGGACCCTGATGAGCACGAGGCGGCAGCTGCTGCGGAAGGAGCCCTGTCCTGTGGAGGTTTCTGTGAAGTACAGGTGAATTTTAGCCACAAAGTCTGTATCAAGTGTTGCACTGTGATTTCTACTAAAGGCACCTTAAGCAACTTGCCTCTTTGTCAAGAATGTACCGCCTGAAGTGCTTCAGTGACTTGACTGTGATGTCCTCCTCCTTCATCGCCAGCCACTGCCGCGCAGAGCAGTAAGCCTACTGTGCCATTTTGCGCTCATGGTCTGTGCCAGCTTGCGGGTCAGCCTGAAGGGTCTTGTGCATGCTATACCACTGCCACATCTCCAGGAACGTGAACAACCTGAAGCGGCCCTGGCCACAAATGGCCCTGTCCACGTTTTTCTCGAGGTGGCAGGAGACCTGCGGAAATATCTGCACATATCTCAGCAGGAGATCCTTCACTCAGTCGCCATGGCTCGGTTTACTTTCAGGCTGGCGGCGTTCTTTGATGTGAAGATCAAGGACACTAAAATATCAAGATAATTAATTTATGGAATAACAAATCATGAAAATGTTGATTTCTGTTAAGTGCAACATACTTACTACTTAATGTAGCCGACATCGTTTTCAACCAGCCATTTAAAACTTTGGCCGTTGTACTTCCCAAAGATCATATTAATCTGGCCGGGGAACTGCACGAGGTGATAGGAAGACATTTCCTTTTAGCTGAAGACAGAGAAATTGTAATTCCTTTAATGATGAGCACAAAACATAGTGGAAACGCATCATCTGCCCTAGTGCCAAGATATTGCCCACACCAACCTTCCTCACAGGCCGTCTTTTCATCCTGGGCCGTGTTCCTGTCAAAGCAGGAGTTTCGACAAGCCAGTGCCTTGGCCTCCTTTGAAGCCTTAAGAAGGCATTGTTGCCTATTTTGTGGCACACTTGTGTCTAAAAGGCTAAAGGTGGGCAGCAATGGATCCATGTTAAACACACCTGTAAGAAACAGTCTGTTATAATCATCAAAATGATACACACAGGGGGAGAAAATATCTTTACCATGACAAATACATGATGAGGTTAGGGAGTATTAACCCTGGTGTGTCCTTATGGATATATTTGTCTTTTAGGGTTTTTTTTTATTTTTATTTTTATGTTGCCTGTGTAAATGCCAACTGCATAGATTTTGGCACAGGTGTGTACCCCCATTTCCTTTAATAAATCTATTTTACACTAAGTACATGAAATAGTTACACTCAGGAAACAAAAATGTCCCCATTGAAAGCCATTTAAACTGAATTTTTAATCACAGGGCCATTTAACTATACAATGATTCAGTGTTTGTTAATAAGCTTTCATTCTGTTGGCAAGGCTTCAAAATTAAAATTAGTGCAATAGGGTTTTTTTAACCACACTACTGTAGTAGTAACCATTTTCTCAGGTTTGTCCTATAAAGCAAATACTCGCTTTATTCCTGTTATCTGCTTCTGTATATTCAGAGCCGGACAGTAACTGAGTACATTTACTTGAGTACAATTTTGAGGGATCTGTACTTTACTCGAGTATCATTTTTGGGGAGTACTCATGATTTTACTCAAGTACATTTGAGAGGCAAATATTGTACTCTTTACTCCACTACATTTCTATCCATAACCGTGAGTACCCGTTACTTCTATAAAAATAAAAATAAATAAAAAAAGGAAATAAGAAAAATCTCGGAAACCCTCAATTTGTTTCCCTCTCAAACGTGATTGGATTGTGCAGGTGCCACTGATTGGGACAGCCTAACAGCAATCACCTTCAGCTTTCCGCCAAACTCAACTCCATGGTCAGATTTAGATAAGAGACGAAACAGGTTCAAATGTGGGTGCAAAAAATCCATTAAAACTCTAGCAGAGGTTTGTCAGAGTGTTGCCATTGTGCATTGCCTTGTGGGCAAGTGAGAAATGTTAAATAAAGCAACATGGTAAAAAGATGAAAATGACTTGAATTAACTTTCAATTCCTTTTAGATTATCAAAGGTATTAACATTTTTCATAACTCCATGCAGGACGTTTCTATACATAAATGTAAGCACGGTTCGCATACCTACCCCGAAGTGATAAAATAAAATTCTGTATCAAATTTATAGGCAAAGACAAGTGGTTTGTTTAGGGACGGTTTTCAGGCAATTACAAACCTGCACACATATATTATTTCGAACACGCATAACTATAGAATCAATTCTTAACGCGCATGTGAACGCCATCAGCATATTCAGTTTAAAGTCTAGAGAGAACAGCGTCGTATAGCGGCCCCTAATTTAATAACAAATGATCATTTCGACGGAAGTGAATCAATCAAAACTAACTTTAGCTGGAAATAACATTATTCAAGAATCGCTATAAAGCCAAAACAATCTCTGTTAACTTAAATTATGTTTATCTCTGTAAAGCTGCTTTGAAACAATCTACATGGTTAGAAGCGCTATATAAATGAAGATGACTTGACTTGACACTGTGGCAGTAGTAATGCAATATTTAGAAAATTTACTCTTGTACTCTTGATACTCAAGTACTTTTAAAAACAAGTACTTCAGTACTTTTACTTAAGTAGACATCTGACTGTAGTACTTTTACTTGTACCTGAGTAAAATTTAGCAAGGGGTATCTGTACTTTTACTCAAGTAACGAAGCTGTATACTCTGTCCGCCTCTGTGCATATTATTATCTGGTTTGATATCATAGTTTTTTTTTATTTCACGCATATAAACCACACTGTGTGTGCATGTAATATTTGAGAGAGAAAAACTCTACTGTACTGCAAATCACAAATCCAGCCACTGTGTACCATTGGAGCTTTTGCTGACAGCTAGGGAAAACTTGGCACTGCGCACAAAGAAAATCTTAGCCTGGATGCCAGCCCGAACCTCGCCCACAACATTTTTTGATCGGGAAGTTCGGTCTGGACTCGCTCCATTGAGGAGTAATTATGATCGGTTCAGAAATCGTCGGGCCAATCAAATTGCCAGGGCGGGCTTTATACGATGATGGACAGATGATCTGCAGGGACGTAATCCTCACGTTATCAAAGAACGCTTGGGTTGAACAGGTTTCCCTCACAGATGACTGCCGCTGGAGAACTGAGATGTAGAGATTCCGCTATCGCGTCCGTTGAAAACCCTGTGGTCGTTGTGGTTTCTCCTTTGGTCGCACTCATAGAGGACCAAGTAAAAGAAGCAACACTCGTTATTTTACTTCTTCCAGCGTGTGTGCATTTGAGTTTTGTAGTTGACAACTGTGCTATGCAAAGTAGTTGATTTACTGCGTTGCTCTCATTGGTTGTAGGCCTATCCAATTGAGTGCAGAGGTTTTTTTTTCCTGGTTCGGTTAAGACACGCCTCATAATCAAAGCCCTATGAAGCAGTATCAGACTCACATTCTGACTAGAATATGAGTATGACGAAGTCAGGCTAAGAAAATCTTGCTGAAAGCTCTTTTTTTTATAATATTTATATATCATACTATATATATTTATGTATAATATGGCTTTACATTATTTATTCACTTATTTTTAGATTTCAACACGTTTCATAAAATATTTCAATAAAATATTGTTTATATAATGCTCATAAAACCAAAGAACCAAATTGGAAATGTATTTATTGAAGAAAACTTAACCATGGTTTTGATTATAGTAAAAGTGTAGTAACCATATTTTTTGGGCGAATTAATTACCATTTGAATGACCGCAGTTTTACTTAAAATACCATGGTCAAACTATGGTCAGTTTAGCAAAACCAAGGTCAATTTGCGGTTATAATGGTTTAACTATATTAACCATGTTTTTTTATTATTATTTATAGTAAAACAACGGTTAATTATCATAAGGGCTGTCAAAAGAACGGCCATTAAAAGTAGCAAGCTGACTCTTTTCATTCTGACAATTTTCGGAAGCGCGATCGCCGTTAAACTTGTAATTCATCAATAAAAACAAACATATTTCCATAATTTCTATCTTTGAGCGAATATTATAATACATAATATATAAGAAAATCTTACCACAAAAGATCGTTTGCAGGTTGTCAAAGATGAAGTTCGTAGTAGTATCTTTGCAGATGATGTTCGTAGTAGTATCTTTGCATATCTCTATTTCTGGCGCATCTGATTGGTAGTCTACAATCACTGTAGACTGTAGACAGTTCGGCCTTCCGATTGGCCGAGAGTCTACAAACTGTAGACAGTTCGGCCTTCCGATTGGCCGAGAGTCTAGACTCTCCGCCAATCGGAAGGCCGAACTGTCTACAGTCTACAGCGTTGCACGTAGCTGGGGCTGACGTCTGCGAATTCCCCAAATGTGAGATACCCCTCGCTGCAGACTGTAGCGCGGTGACATCACGTATGTACGTCACGTATGTGTTACCACGCATGCGCAAAGTAGACGCATGTGCGCACCCGCAAATTATACGCATTTGCGCACGCGCAGTTCATTACAATCACTTCCGGCGATGGATTCGATGGCATTAAGTCAATAAGGATTATTTATGCTGTTTTAACAATTGTTCTTTTGTGTTAACTGCTTTTAATTGTAAGAGATTCCATAGAGCGCATCAGACATGTTTTAGATTTTACAAAAAATGTTATGTTTTATGATCTCATATTATCAAAATGACTTCAGCGAGTTTCAGCGAGTCTTATAATGATATGTATAAGTCTTAATTTGCCTTTAAACAAATTAAGGTTTGAAAGATGTCTTCAAATAGAGCAGAAAGACTGTTCCATCCATTGCAAAAGAAATGTCGTTCCTCAGTATCAGATCATACTGTAAAAGTTACATTCGTGAATGTAGTGAGTAGTACACTTACAGTACGTAAGTTATGTTAAATACATTTGTGGTGAAATTAATTAAAGTAATGGAGTTGAACATTGTATTTTGCTCAAATAAGATTCATTGAGATTCTCCTTAGTTGTTTTTATCATTTATACAGCATAACTTTTTTTTTTAACTAGTTTATGTTGTTCATAAATAAAGAAAAGTCTCTTAGGTACTTTACAGACAAAGCCAATAACTTTGTTTAAAAAAAAATAATATATATATATATATATATATATAATTCCTTGTATGACTCTGTACTATATTAATGCCTTTCTTCAAAATGATTCATATTGTTTGTTCTGTATCTTATCTAAATTAGGTGTTGTGAACTGGAGTGCATTTTCCAGCAATACAAGCAAGAGTTCCGGGTGCTCTACTCGTTAACTCTGTGCTTGCACTGCAATATACGAGGACTGCCCACCTGGGGCTGGGTATGTGGGTGATGGCAGAAGGGGAGTCCTGCGTTGATTTTATTCTGATAAGGAGGTTGAGGTCTATGCTCAGTTGATTGTTTTTTCAATGATGGAGGGGAATTTCAAGCTGTGTGTGTGTGTGTGTGTGTGTGTGTGTGTGTGTGTGTGTGTGTGTGTGTGTGTGCCTGTCTGTGTGTGTACAGATGTATGTGATTATCTGTATTTGTACATATTTCTTTTACACAATTATCTTTGTTTTGAAATAGAAGTTATGACTGTTATGAGTTTTTTTTTTTTTTTTTTGAGTTGGCATGCATAATATCGGATACTGAGATTGGTAATGTGCTGTTTAACTTCAAACTACTTTATTGGAATAAATGTTTTATGATAGCCTATATAATGCACAAAAATAAACAATTATTAACTACTAAAGGGGAATGATTAAAATAAGAAATATATAAGGTGCCATCAGTGTTTACAGTAATTTTGTAATTTACAAAGTGAAGTGCAATAAAAGACAGAATGAATCTAAGGCTGCTGGTGTCCTTTTATAAATCCACCATCGAGAGCATTCTTTCATATTGCATCTCTGTGTGGTTTGCTGGGTGTTCTGCTGCCGACAAAAAGGCTCTGCAGAGAATCATCAAGACTGCAGAAAACATTATAGGATGCCCTTTACCATCTTTGTCAGACATTGCACTTAGTCGCACTCTCTCAAGAGCCAAAAACATCATCAAGGACAATACTCATCCAGGTCACCTTTTGTTTCAACTGTTGCCTTCTGGTAGGCGTTATTATAGGTCTATACAATCCAGCACCACCAGATTCAAAAATAGCTTCTTTCCAAATGCACCGTTTTAATTAAACTTTATACTGATTTTATACTGTTTTTATTTTTGTTTTATTAATATATATTATTTTATGTACTGTAAGGATTATTTAAATTTATTTATTGTATACACCAGTGGAGAGTGATCCCAATTTCGTTGTATTGTAAAGTAAAATGACAATAAAGGCATTCAATAGAATGTAAAAATAAACTTTAAATAAAATACTACACAGATTTTACACAATAATACATTCTAAAATTTCTTATAAGTTTACCTTAAATCAGGCATAGTTAAAACTATGTATGTGTGTTTTACTTCTTTTTGGTGCTTTCATTATTACTTTAGAGTTTTTTAATACATTAAAATTTTTGTTAAATATTATGTCAAATTGACGCGGGTCAAAACACGTGACGTAACCGCGTAACGCGCATGCGCTGTCGCCGCGATATGGCGCATGCGTGGTAACACATACGTGACGTACGTACATGACGTATTGTATATACGTGACGTCACCGCGCTACAGTCTGCAGCGAGGAGTACTTGGCAAATGTGGGAATCTCGACTGCATAATTTCTGAGTAGTATCAAAGCCCGTCTACGGAAAGCCTGGCCACTCCCTATTAAGTCCTATTGTACCGAATTTTGGTTGTAGTTCCACCAGAGTTCCACTGGGGGCGATTGTCCGAGTGCAAAATGAATGGGAGTCAATGGGGCTAGACGGCTACATTTGTCTCTTTCACCCGATTGTCATTGAGAAATCTCAGATTTGAATGTAGGTTCTGCAAGTTCAACATGGGTTATAGGTCGGAAGTTGAATGAACGAGTGCTTATGTCCTTTCGATTTCTTACAGGTTGAGTTGTTGTTGCCCATAACACGCTAGCATTTTGCTAATGGACGCTGATTGGTCAGTGAAGGACTGATTACGACGAGAGACAAATGATAACTGATGGATCCTTTATCTATGGTAATACAACATGGTACAACTGCAATGCAGTGCAAATAGTAAATATAAGATACAGTGAGTAATAGTAAATAGTTTAGTAAAAAAAAAATATATACAGTATACAGCAAATAAAATAGTAATGAAAAGGCTATATAAAATAAAATGACACAACCCTGTCTATTTTTGTAAAATTTCAGTTTTATTGATCAGTAAGAGACATTATAACAGTATAAGTAGCCTAAAAGGTATAATAAGTTATACAAGACAAGAAATAAAGTAAACCATTCAGACACAGCAGGATACAACATTAAAATAGCCAAAATATAAAGTTATGAAACTTCACTTTGCCCTCAGCCAAAATGATTTGCCAGGGAACAAATGATACGATTAATGATATCAAAGATCGCCCGTTAGATATACACAAGACAAATTATTATATCTCATGTTTAACCACTACTAGAGACGTCACAAGCACTAGCCGAGGAAAGGCTGTTCCAGGCGGGGTGCAGAGCGCTGAGACCCGGTGAAAGACTGGTCCTCACAACTCCGAAAACGTCAGATCAAACTTTTAAATAGGCGCTATCTTTATAAATAAACCACAGATTTGAGGTTTAAACAACTACATTGTCGACTGAAAAACTATTAAAACTACATTTCGTGACACAGTAACAGTAGTATTTTAAATTTCGCGGCTTCTCTCGTCTGTCTATGCGCGAAAGCACCAGTGAATGAAGGATTGCCGTGAAGCAGGTTTCTGGTCGTACGATGTGTATGACGTCATTGACATTTTAAAAGACTTTTTAAAGCAAATAAGTGACTCTAAAAAATCTAACACCCAGCAATGTGTAATTTTGTTGCATCTTCTTTCGAATACAACATTCAAATTACTAGACAAAAAATTATATCCTTAGAAAAGTGGATTTTTAGGGGTATTGCTCCATAGACCTCCATTCATTCTGCACTCCCCCTGTGAGCGCCCTCATATGGACCTAGAGTGGAACTGCAACCAGTTCAGACCCCGGAAGTTTAATGTGAGTGGGAGTTCTCCAAGGGGGTAATCCATCAACCGGAAGTTGAAGCCGGCCGCCATGTTGTAGCAGAACTTCACTTGCGTTAGCATTTCCATTGACTCCCATTCATTTTGGCGTCACTTTGACAGCGAATAACTTTACATCTGAGGCGTTTAGAGACTCCATTTGTCCATTATTTATTTCTTAAGAAACACGACAATGTATAAAGGGCTCCATTACCTTCTATGTTACATCATGGCCCCGTAGAAACAGATTTAGTAAAAATAGGCTAACGATTGCGTCATAACCACTCGACTCTCTGTCGCGCTGTACAGAAATGACCATACAGACAGGAGGAGAAGCTCGCAGGCAATCGGGGGGACGTCCCGTCAAGGGAGAAGCCCATAGATAATGAGTCCATTAAAGCAACGGAATACTTACTCCTGCTCACTCACGATACATGACTCTTTGCTCAAGTTCCCCGTCTCTGCAAGATTAACGTTGGCAATTTTCACGCAGAGCTACTAGAAGATTGACGTCTGTCAGACAGGTTGCTCACGCCATCAAGCATATGGCGCTTTTCCACTGCATAGTACGGTACGGTTCGGTTCGGTACGGCACGCTTTGGCGCTTTTCCACTGCATAGTACGGTACGGTTCGGTTCGGTACGGCTCACTTGTGGTGCTTTTCCACTGCATGGTCCGGTACGGTACGGCTCGCTTCGGCTCGCTTTAAATGGTACCTGGTCTGTTGAGGTTCCAAGCGTACCGTACCGGTACTAAAATGTGACGTAAAAACACTGCAGATCACTGATTGGTCAGACAGAATCGTCACTACCAGCGTCATTGGACACTAAACCCGCTAGATTTAAATAACCAGTAGACAACAGCCAACGCGGTAGCATCTGTTTTTTAAACTTTGAAAAGAAATGGCTGAATCGTGATCAGTGGACGAGGTGCAGACGTTCCTCTCGTTGGTTGCCGAGGAGCGGATCCAGCGAGAGCTGGATGGGGCAAAACGGAATGAAAAAGTGTTCCAAGAAGTAGCTCAGCTCTTAGCCGCACACGGCTATCACCGGACCTACAAACAGTGTAGGGACAAAATAACGATCAGTCCCGCCCACTTTGAAGGGGTACTAACTGCGGTGGAAAAGCAACCGAGCTAAAGCGAACCGAACCGTGCAGTACCGAGTCGAGTCGTACCACGCAGTGGAAAAACGAAGCGAGCCGAACCGTTCCGCGCCGAGTCGAACCGTACCGAGCCGTACCAGCAGTGGAAAAGCGCCATTAGTTTGAGTCGGATTGAGTCTGCGCGTCAGGAACGGAAGTGCTCAAAAATCGCTAAAAATGGGCTTCAACTGTCTCAACTGAGTTCCAATGAGATGGCTCTGTCCACTTCTTTTACTGTCTATGGAGTTCTCTATACTGTCTATGGAGTTCTCCCCATATTAGACATTCTCTGGTAGTATGAAGCTGCAGACTCGGAGACCTGCATCTACAGTCCCCCTGCACCCAGAGTCCCGCATTCTCAGACCCCTCGTTTTTCGAGACAGCTATCAAATTGTATCGGATAAACATGTGAAGAACTTAAGCCAAAACGTGTGTAGGCTATCTTCAATTTTATTTAGGGAATCGTAGTAGCCTACTCGTTTGATTTATTTTTTAATAAAACTAATTTAGCTCATCGATACAACATATGAATAGTCCATTTAATATTTGTAAAGATAGTTTGTAACAAGATTTGAGCCGTTACTGTATGTTTTTTCGCCCTCTTCCCCCCGAAAATATTTTGATAGCTAACGTTAGCCTAACCTTGGACTTTTTGTAGATATGTCATAAATGCTGCAGTGATTTTCACTGCCCATTTTGTGCCCCCATATATTTCAAACCCACAAAGTTTTCCAAAGTTCAAAAACATCTCAAGGGCCATCATAATTTTTTTAAATTTTTAAATCTTATGATATTTAAACATCATAAGACATGTGCTATCGGGCCTATACTGTTGTAGGCTATTCCAGGGTACACCATACATCGATGGAGTCGCCCCTGCCGAACCCAGCAACATATCATTTTATGATTATGCAAAGCGACTTATAAATTAGTTTTTTTAATGCAATTGAAGACGAAAAGTAAAGTCAGGAACACAGTTTTTTCTTCCTTTTTTCTTTACAGCAAGATGATGTTTAGGTGATCATTAAATAAAGTACAGAATTGTTTATTATTGGTGTTTTATCTATTCTGATTTGTTTTGCTTCGCATTCAAAATATCAAAAAACAGATTTTGTAATGTTAGCATGGTAATGTTAATTAGACCATTATAGGTTGAACTGAAAGAAAAATTGGAATTTGAATAAAAAAATATATAAAAAAACATTGTAGCAATATAATATCACATACTATTTTTCAGAAGATAGTTCAATCTGTAATTGTATCCCTTCCATCGCAATGAGTTTTTTTGGCACATGCATTAAGCAGGAAACGCAAATATTTATTGGATCATTTATTTGGAGACCGTAATATTGCATCCTATTGTTTTTAATTGCATTTGGATAAGCGTGCGCTGTACTCTGTGTGCGGGTGTTATACGATCTTTCGAACAGCAGGAGGCGCTGTGTTCGAAAAATGAGGGGTCTGAGAATGCGGGACTCTCGGTGGGGGACTGTAGATGCAGGCTCCGAGTCTGCAGCTTCATAATATTGGAGTGACTGGTGTCTATGTGGGATTTCAAGAGGCGGAGGATGCAATTGAAATGTTCTAAGTATGTATGTGTCAACACCAATCATATATAAAGTAATTAGCCTATACTACATGTCTTTATAATACACAAACCATAAACTTGTGATATTCAAATCTATTACAGGAATAAAAGTTGCATATTTTGTTGTGTTGGTATTACTGTATATGTTGTATAAAATATTACTGTGAATAAAAACGTGACAACATAAAATATAAAAGAGCAACCTACGAATGTCAGAATAGTAGTAGTCAAGGAAATATATAATTGTATTGTCCCTGACTACATTAGTCTGTATACACTTTGCATATTCTACTCATCTTGTCTGATACTTTGGCACTGGTCTGTGAAACTACACTGCCTTACAGTTTCTTCTCTGCCCACATAGGTTCCATGCTTTGACCTCCTACAAGACAGCAGAGCTTTATTTCATCTTGAAAATATGTGAAACCATTGTTTGCTTTTTATTTATTGTTATATTTTATACTTCAAATAAATTATTGCAACATCTACATTTGTCTTTTCATTTTTATTGACGTGTGTGTAGTAAGTATGAGATTGAACACCTTTTACTGTACAACTTGTTGGCCTACACAAGGCAGATAAGAGAACGAGAAATAATGAGAAATATTGTTATTTATTTTACAATTGCTGTACCACAATAACAAAAACAATATACAATAATAACAAAAAAGGCACTTTGGGTGGCAGTGGTGACATAGTGAAAAGCAGGCCTATAGAATGATAAGTAGGTGGGTGGGGTGGGGTGGGTGATCATTTATTTATTTATAACCAACCATCTCATACCATTATGAGTTTGGACCTGTGAACCTTGATGTGTGTCCGGCAATGACATCCTCCTTCCTGGGTTTTGAAACTCTGGCGATGTTAGCAGCCAAACGAGGAACTTTGAAATGGGATAAGGGGTCTTGGTATTTCACCGATGGATCCAGCCTTCTCTGAATGACTGCGTCCATCATTTCGTTCCTGAAAGTCTGAGTTGTTTCCTAGTAGACTGGTCTGGCAATCCATTGTTTGGATTGTTTTTGGAAAATCCCATTGTGTCTTTGGAGGCCTGAAATGAATACCAGCATGATTGAGGAGTTTGGTCTGTTATGATTCTGATCTGAAGCATTGAAAAGTTCAAACCACAAACCGAAGAGATTATATCTATCTATGCTTAATGTATTATATCTATGCAACAGTTTATTGAGCCTTTTCTTTTAACAGTTTTAAATTTCAGTTAACTTACAGTAATTCATAGTGCTCTCTACTCTAGTGCTGTAGTAACAGACACCCGGGAGAAGGGAATATGATTTAGAAAGCGCTATACATAAAATTACTTTATCTTGCTGGAGTTTAAACTATAGACCTTTATCTACAAATAAAGTATAATAATGGGAACATTGATCCTGAAGAGAGTGTCGTCGTGTTACTGTTGTAACCGAACGCGACGTGCTGTTTGATGCTGAATGGAGAATGACTGAGGAGAGATGAGTTTCCATTAACTTTAACTTAACGACTTAAATATACATTTTTACCTCACATTATGCTATTGAATGACTTTAGAAGTCTTGGAATATAGTGCAAAAACTTTATGGTGCTTTACAATGTTTTGTATGCCTTTAGTGGGGCTTAACCAGAGATGGGACCAAGTCGCACATGTGCAAGTCTCAAGTAAGTCTCAAGTCTTAACCTTCAAGTCTCAAGTAAGTCCCAAGTATTTTTTTCCTGGGCAAGTCAAGTCACAGGCTATGCCAAGTCAAGTCACCTTATTATTGTAATTTTACCTGCAGAATTTGATCTATGGGCGTCAGTTTGGTTTGAAATGAACAGAGGTGCATTCGGAAGTGCATTTGGGAACAATGATGCATTCATTCACTTTTCTCTTTCGTGCAGGTCATGTTTTGAAAGATGGTGTCCTGTAGCTTACTAATTTAAAGAAATAAAAATGTATACAAAAATGTGATGTCCGACTTCTTTTATGAAGAAGAAAGCCTTAAGTTTTCAAAAAGCATTAGACATATGACCCACTATTCTGCTTCGTGTAAGTTATTTATCAATGAATTAAAACGCGTTGGCTGGCACTGAGCCAGAGACATACGCTCTCAGTGCTGTCATATATCACAACTGTTCAGTGTTTTCAACCACATCATTTTTATTTTAGGTTTCAGACATTTAAATACACATAACTACTAGCAAAAAAAAATATTTGTATATATTTGTAGTTTGTAAAATATACACTGATGTCTATGGAAGCGTCAATAATAATCCTTTCCATTATAATAAGACGTCACGTTTTATTCATATCAGATACACATTGTGTAAGTAGCTTTACATTTTACCCTATTCTTCTCCCAGTTCACCGGTCACTTACTTTCATGTATTTCGTGAGAAGTTGAGAAATTGACGTGTTGTAAACTAACGTTAACATGGCACCGCCCATTCGCACATACAGCTCAACTAACGCGATCATTATAAAGGTGTTTAAACAACAAAACACATCCACTTGCACATATTTGACAGTCGGAATATCAGTGTTGCATGTTATAGCTAATACATTTGTGAACATTTTGAATAAAACAGGAAAAATGACATAAAAGCAGATCATTCATTCAGCGCTGTGTTGTGGTTGCGCTGTGTCACGTGACAAGCAATGGAAGCATTAAAGTGAGTGACAGGTTTTAAATAACGGTCACCTGACGCCTAGAAAAACTCACGCTGGGGGATCAGTTAGAATAGTTTAAACTTACTTGTGAAAGGGTTAATGGCTACTTTAGCTATTACAACATTAGCTAACTACCAACTAACATTAACAAATTGACAAGCACTTACTGGGCAGAATGGCTCTTCAAATGACGGACGAAATTGGAGGTTGTCGTCTGGCTGTCCGCAATGTTAATGTTGTAGCTATGTCTTGCAAAGCGCTGTTCGTCTTTTGCCATCTTGTGAATAATTCTTGAAGCCGAAAGCAATGACCCTCGGTAGCCCTCCGGCCGACATTTTGATGTGATATCTGATCTAAGTGGGCGTGGTGTGCGTAAGGTACGAGAGGGTATGACTGATGATAGTGTTGTGATCAACTTAAAAAAAAAAATAAATAAATTATATTCAAACTGAAAAAATGACGTGATTAACACTCAAGTCATTCAAGTCATCGTAAGTCAAGTCCCGAGTCTTTAACTTCCAAGTCCGAGTCAAGTCTCAAGTATTTCATTTCATGTCAAGTCACAAGTCATAAAAATAGCGACTCGAGTCCAAGTCACCAAGTCACAAGTCCCCATGTCTGGGCTTAACAATAACACATACAATATCGGACCGAGAAGCTGCAGCCGTGGCGGGATGATATTAGGTGTGGCGGCCCGCCACGGCAGAATGAATGTAGCGGAAACACTGCATTGTAAACCAGTTTCACATAAATGGTTCCCACAGAAACTAAAATCTATGGAGCCAACTCAATAGCTGTGAAGTCCTTGATAAACATACCTGTGTGTTTGAACAGTGCCATTTGTTCCAGGTCTTTCAGGAGGCGTGCATTCATGACCACTTCATAAAGGGCCTTGTAGGCAGGGGAGTCTTCGGCCAACCATTTCTTCCTCCTTTGCTCGTCCGCTGGCAGCTCAGTGTGGAAGCATTTATGTTCCATGCCATCTTCTTCCCAGCGATGGACCCCGCAGATATGATGGAGAATTGACTTCCATCGTCTCAGCAATTCCTGACAGTAACAATAGAGCACAGGCAGAAATCTATTCAGCATTGTCATAACAGACAGGACGAAAAACTAATTTGAACCAAAATAGAAACTAATAAATAAAATAGATGTCCAAAGGTGATGTATGCAAGCCAGTAGTGAAATTCAACTGTGCACTATACCTGCTTACAATATGCACAGGAGAAATAAATGAGACTTTGCCTTTGCAATATGTCTGTGTGTGTATATAATGTATGATTGTGTACCTTTGGATCTCCTTTAGATGAGCTACAGCTCCACCACATGTGATTGATCACACTCTTTATCCAAGGAGCAAGCGCCATGCAGTTCTTGCGATTGGATGCCAAAACCAATTTTTTTTTTATTCCTGAATTAAAATAAGGAAGAGCATTATAACAACAGTACACTTCAGAAAACACAGAGAAACCCCCAGACAGCACAGCAGAAGTATCAGGAGTTGTGAACAAGCTTACACTAACAACAATAGACTAACCTTTTCCAGTATGCCATGGATCAAATTGGTGTTCTATATTTGGAAAATCCTTCCTCATTATTTTCCTGTTAGAGGGATGTCTGTCAGTTGTGACAACCTTTACATTGATCCCTTCATCTAGGAGCTTTTCCAATCCTTTCTTGAAACCCATTGGCTCCATGGCAAGAGAACTTTTGGCCTGGGTCACCTAGAGGGAACATGTATAAGACTTTTTAGAACAGTGACTGAAGTTTTGGATCTATTATTGAAAATATTTACCTGAATAAACTCAAATGTTACAATCTGATTGGTGGAGTCATCCATGAAGGAATACGTTGTGTATTTGCAGGAATGGCCTGGGCTATCACTTCTCCCATCTCCGCAGATCTGTCCTCCCTCACCATCCAGAGTCTGGCGGATGAGTCTTGCTCTTATAGTGTCCTCCTGCTTCTTGTATTCTTCAGCAATAACTGGAATCAGGTAGCTGGACTGAATGCTGTGGTAGGTGGATTTATGGGGCAGCTGAATGTTCAAAAGCCCTGCCCAATCAGCAATGTCTGTGTAAGTAGCACCAGTGAAGAGTGTTGCTGCTGCTGCTAGCAGGTTGTTCTCCGCCATTCCACAAACACTTGGGCATGATTCCCAATCTCCAGTGTGTCCACTGTTACATTTCCATATTACTCTGATCCTGGTGCCAGATGTTTCCACAATTTGGTTCAAATCACACATTTCAGCTCCACAAACAGTGCATTTTTTAAAGAGTTCCATGAGTTTGGACTCATTAACCAGCCACTTTCTCTGTTTCCATCCTCTATGTTGTCCAGGAATGCTTGCTGTGCTTTCTGTGGTAGAGGTGGAGGGGCTTGTGTCAGGGACAAAACTGGAGTCAGCAAGATCAGCGGCTGGTTCTGAGGCCATGCTGATATCCAAGGCTGATGTTGCTGAACTCATATCCATTTCAGAATAATCAATTTGTCGTGTTTCCTGTTGATGACAAACCAACATGTAAAAGTTTAGTTTCTCATGTCACCTTTAGATCTGTTTGTGGAACGTGTTGGTCTTCATTTGAAAATTGATTTTCAATATTCAATTATCTGACTGTTCTATTTTGCATTTCACGGTGATCAAGATAAGTGTCAGCTGAATGATCAAAATGCATGTACATTTTTTGATAATATTTTTTACCTATCATGGATAGATAACCTGGCTTGCTACTTACATCAAAGATTAGACTTTTTTTGGGCCTGCAGGTAGCCATCATCATGGACGATGAAGCAGTGTCCTATAAAGTATAGATATGTTGCATTTATCACACAGAACGCATAAAACCATTGAATGATCAAATATTAATTATCCTACCAATTGACGTGTCCAGCTGGGTGCCAAGGCAATCAATGGCTTTGTCCCTGTAGCTGTCTGAGCAGGGCTTTTGAGCTGCAAAGGTAGTGGGGCTTTGAACTCTGCAGCAGGTACAGTACAGGTTTTTCGGGGGGTGGAGTGTGGTACACCTGCAAACAGGCTGGAAGCATCCTCAACTTCCAGTAGCTGCAGGTCACTCAGCTCATCCTGATCAATAAATATCACAGAACACGAAATAAAGAATTATTATTACAGGAATCAATATATATTTAAAATGCTATTTATTACAGCGGAACCAAATGCATTCAACAGCATATAATACAGTAATGTCAGATAATTGTATTACAATAGGCTAGAATAAGTGGAAAGTAATAGGACAAGGCAAATTGTTTTTGCACAATGAACCCACAGACAGTAGCCTACCCGTGCTGGACAAGGTCACTTTTTCTAAAAAAAAACAAAAAAAACAAAAAAAACTGACCCTCCCCCTCCGATTCATTAGCAAGGTGAAGCAGTCGATTCTGTTCCCTACCGTAATTCCTGTTCCCTTTACGCAATCATACTACAAGTCATGCGTAGTTGCCGAGTTACCATACCTACCATCAGAACTGAATACGAGCAAGCATATCTATGACGAGCAAGAAGCACAACTGGATGTACGGGAAGCCAAAAGGTTAAAAAAGTATTGTAGCCCTAATTGAGTTTTCCCATCTGTCAATTCAATCCAGGTTATTTCTTTTCAAATTTAAAACGTACTACCAATTTCAATGTGATGTTTTATTAAGGCTCTGGTTAATACCATAGACTGTAAAATACAGATAAGCCTCTAGTGCAGGACTACAGGAATCACAATCACTTCACAAGTGCTTTTAATGTCTCATTTTATAAAGTAAATAATGCTTGTTTTGAAAGACTGATATTGTTATTTATTGCAAGAAACGCATTTATATTCCATTTTTTGAGGAGAGGTAGTAAAGCTGGCCATCTATTGAAATAGCTTTATTAGCTTTAGTAAAATAAATCTAAACAACAATGTAGATGCCCCGTTTACAAAGGCCCAATGAAAGAAATAGGCTAATTTAAACTGAAATTGCAGGATAGGTTATTTTTGATGTTCTAGTTCCTGGCAAGTTAATTATAAGAAGGCTATAGTCCATGGACAAGTATGGGCTTTTTGTTTGTATCAAGTCTTGGTGTATCACTATACCTCACTCCTGAGTCCTGTCTGTAGAGTTATCTAGAGCTGTCTCCACTGTGTAGAATAATTATCATTTGGAATTACTTGCCATCAATTTGGAAATTGGAGGAACGTCTGAGAATTACATATTTATGGTGTTTTTAATGCAAATGGGTATGTGCCTGAGTTTTGTAGTTCATGATTTCCCCATACATTTTTGGATCCATTGTTGGAATGTGCCAGCAAGAATAAAAATTCAGGAGACAATGTTGTGTGGTCATCTCCCCAATTTAGAACACCATTTATTAATATGGGTAATTTATTCATTTAATTAGTGCCCTCTGAAATTGAATTAATTATGATTAGACTGTTATGTTGCACCCAAAGCCTTTATCTTGCATGTCAATAATAATAATAAAGGTAGTAATAGCAATATATGGTTTTATTCATATTTATTTAATTATTTTTATTTCATACAGGGAACAAAAGGTGTCACCTGAAAATGTGTTTCCCTTCTGACAATAATGTGAGGAACTCTTTTTCTCATACACAAATACATGTGTGTATTTTGGTGACATTGAACTCATTGTTAATATATTTGTATATTGTTTACAAAGTTGTATATCATAAACCTGTCATCTCTGACGTTTTGAAATCTTTATAAATAATAATAAGACAATAATATGAGGCATTGAGTTTGGATGTCAACATGGACACAAGGCGATTTGTATGGGCACAATTCAACTGAATATATTCAGACATAATACAAAAACTATGAACAAGTGCAAAATTAATTCAAAGAAATATGATTGGAGTGCGAGAACCATTTCATTATGCTGCAGTGTAGCAAGACATTTAAATGTTGCGACAATGCTTTTGGCCTTTTTCGCTTTCCGTACATCCAGCTGAGCTTCGTTGCAACTGCTACGCATGCGTTGTCATGAGGAACAGGAATTCCGGTAGGGAACAGAATCGACTGCTTCAAAGGCTACTACAGTCATGAGTTTACCTCTAGCTCCGCTCAAGTGTTACTGGGACGACAGAGCGCGTTCGAGGCAACAATACTAACATTACAGGGGATACATGGAGCCCGTAAACAACCGCAATAGTAGTTACCACCCTATTCATATAATAGTGTCACTAACGTCACATTAAGTCAAGTCAAGTCACCTTTATTTATAGAGCGCTTTTTACAATACAGATTGTATCAAAGCGCTTCACATTAGATCTAAGTTAGCTAATGGCACTGTTACAGTAACGTTAGGCTAAACATCTAAAAAAATATAGCGGAACACTCACCGCAGCCGCTCCACTTTGTCCTGTATGTAATATCGATGGGATGGCCGTATCCTTCAGCACACGTTTCATGGTCCTTGTAGCAAATTCCATTTTTTCAAAATAGTCGTCCTCAGTGAAATGTACCGAGCAAACATAATGTCCCTTGATAATCTCTTTAGGTGTGTTTGGATCAATATCCAGAGCAAGTAACCATTTCTTCATCCGGTCAGCGTTTTTAGTTGGAATTCTGTGAAACATCATGGTATTACCTGGTCTCCCCTGTTTATTGTCGCAGCTCTTTACAATACAGCGAAAACCCATGATTGTAAACTACGCTTTTACTATTTATAAATTGCTGACTCTGTTACCCAAACTCTAAACGAACTCTCTGCTCCTCATCACGCTGCGTCTGCGGTTATCACTCCGCCCAAGTAGCAGTGCTCACCCTCAGAGAATATAGTTCCCAGTATTTATAGGGTTAAAATATGTCTGTGTCTCATGTGACTTTGTTTTTTGTACACTCTGTGACTATACAAATCACAACATGTAAATAGGAAAATGTTTGCGTTATTTTGTTACTTATTTGGATTAGTATGCTAGCTGCAACCATTTACATCCAGTCTTTGTGCTAAGCTAGGCTACCTTTTTCTGCTCTAAACAATGCGCGCCGCCATGACGACGACTCCGGTTGCCTACTTCCGGTTCGTTCAGGCTCTACGTGCTGTTGTTGGTTTTTTTAACAATTAAAAGAAGATTAAAAAAAAACTTTTTAGAAACTGGGTGCTTTGAGCATAAGATAAAAAGGAGAGAATGCCCATGTCCGGTTCGTATTCAATGCTAGAGAGTAGACGTTTTTGGTTAGCTACGCTAAAACTGAAGCATACGAAAAAGGTGTATGTCTCTCCGCACCATTTTGTTAACAAACGCCTAATACGTTAACAGAAGGGATGGGCATTTCAAGCAAAAATAATAATCGAAGATCGCTGGGTATTATTCAATTATTATTTGAAAATCGCACCCCTCCATCACATCACGCACACATGCATGTAGGGGTGCGCCAAAATATCGATATGGCGATATATCACGATATTTACTCCCGCGATCGATTCTCGATGCGCTCTTGCCAAGTATCGATCTTAAAAGCCGTTATAAAACGCTCTATTCATTATCCGAGTTGACTGGATTTGACTAGCTTTCATGAGGCACACACGCAAAGTCTCTCGCTCTCACCCTCTCTGCCGTGCTATGTATGTTATGCGCGCAGTAGGCTGTTCTGTCTCGCATACGCGCTCTAGATTCCGGGAGATTTGAACTAATTTGCGGGCATCAGGGAGACGCTATCATTATGCGGGAGACTCCCTGAACTTACGTGAGACTTGGGATGTCTGGCTTTGCAAAAGTCCGCAAAACGGGAAACACGACCACATGTACAGACACCTCACGCGGCATCACCCGGAGCTCTGTGAGAAAGCCGTGGTTGGTGCTGGCTCGAAGCCGACACACCCCGGCGTAAACATTTTTATTACTAGGCTACTGATTGCAGCAATGATACACTAAAATAGTGTCTGTGACTGTTTTGTTGCAACTGATAAGACACAAGTTGTTTTTGTTATTGTGTTTCATCCCAAAAAATAAATGGAGATTAATTTTCCTAATTAAAAAAAAAATTGTATTTCTTAAAACATGATATATTGTGAGTTATTACTGATAATATGTCGATTATCGCAGTATCGCCATATCGTGATATTATCGGTATCGTGAACAATGTATCGCATATCGTATCGTATCGTGAAGTACCCAGCGATTCCCAGCCCTACATGCATGTATACACAAGTGTATGAGCCGTTTCCGCTCTACATCCTAAACTCCTCCCGTCGATGCAACCCACTTCCGTTCTGGCGGGCTGGGTTTGTTTTGCTAGCTAGCTCCGACAAAGCGCTGATATCGCAGTGACATAACAATTACAACATGAAGAAAGGTGGTTCGGGAACGATGTGTGTGATAGTTGGTTGTAAACACTCGAGAAAGCACCTGAACGAGTGGTTAGATAGAGAGTTCTACGACCGCAAACCAGCTACGAAGAGGTCCATGCGCTCCATTGTTTACACACAAACACACTCACACAGTATCGCGCCCGCGCCTCTCTCTCACACACAGTTCGATCGCCTAATTATTATCATCATGGCTCACACACACACACACACACACACTTTGCACTCTAGCTAAGAAGCCTATGATATAGTTCGGATCGTCAGGAGGACATTCACTGACAGCGCGTTCTCTTTTGTCTTGTCGCGCATGAGTGGTTTAAAGCATTTGCGTGAATAAGAGAATGGTCATAACCCTAGCAAAAGGATGACAGAAAGATGTTGCGTTTGCATTAAATATTTTAACACGTTAAAGTTGGACAAAAATGAATCGGGAAAATATTATTTTTCTCACGGCCGCACGCCGGAGGTCCGGCACGGTGCCGAAAAGTGATTGCATTATTTATTGCAATAAGTAGAGGCTTCAATCGTTTTGTTGTAAGTAGAATAGGCTACTGCATTTTAAGGGGTTAGTTTCGACATTTAAAGGTATTTTAACAGGTAAAATGGTTGGTTGGTACACAGCAGGTAAAACAATGCAGAGTCATAAGGATAATTGCAAAAGAGATCATGTCTTTATTTATAGCTCAGCAGTAAGTCATGTTATAGGTTACAGTCCGTTTTCCAAATACAAACACGTATTCCATCCGCAACAACATGCTTCTTTTATTTCCTATAATCATGTAAATGTCTTCCCTGATTAACCTATAAACTGCAAACACTTATTTAGCCACAATTGTTGTTATTATGTTAAAAGAAACATTAAAGTAACACACAGATAAATTTGCTATTACCACGGACATAAACTCAAAGTTATTTGCACGTTATGTCTGTTTTATCTAGCTGTGTATGACATGACACAACCGACTTTGTTGCTGTGCAGATATTGATATGCCTCGACGGCTTTCTGATTGTCCAATTGCTTTTCCATCTATTGCCATGGATTGCACGAAGTAGGAGCAAATCTCGCTGTACGTCGTCATGTTAGTGTTCTGCACTGAATTCGGGTGGGGGATAGTAACGCCATCTCCAGTTGTGGAACCGTCGCTGTGTACACCGGCAGACGCTGTGCAAACCTCTTCCGGCGGAAATGAAGTGCATTTGAGTAGAGTTATGGCGGCGCCCATGATTTGGCGCGTAAACTTGTGTATAGGCTATAAGGTACACACGAGCACATGAGCAAAGCGGAGCAGTGATGCTTAAATATAAGTAAAAAAAAAACTAAACATACGTTTTATATGTAAGTTTCACAATATAATGTTTTTTATTTCATCGATGTTGATTATATGAAAAGGGAACCGCATGGGATGAGTCAGATATGATCATAATGCCCAATATATCGGAAAACATTTGGAATGGCTCAGACAGACATTTTGTATTCTCTCCCATATAGTATATAACTTCCAACCCAACTTCAGTCGTGCACGGGCAGAGGCAGCCCTACTTATTTAACATATTTTCTAACCAGCACATCACTGCGGCGTTCTGAGCGAGCGGCGCCTAATCTTCATAAAGCTTCGAACCGGAAAAGGACAACCGGCTTCCGGTTCAAACCCGCTATGAATCATGGGTACCAAAAAGTCGGAGTGTTCTTTTAAAGGGATACTCCACTTTTTTTGGAAATAGGCTCATTTTACAACTCCCCCAGAGTTAAACTGTTCAGTTCTACTGTTTTTGAATCCATTCAGCCGATCTCCGGTTCTGGCGGTACCACTTTTAGCATAGCTTAGCATACATCATTGGAGTGGACAAGACCATTAGCATTTCTAAAAAAAAAATGACCGAAGAGTTTCGATATTTTTCCTATTTAAAACTTGACTCTTCTGTAGTTACATCGTGCACTAAGACCGACAGAAAATGTAAAGTTGCGATTTTCTAGGCTGATATGGCTAGGAACTATACTCTCATTCCTGCGTAATAATCAAGAAACTTCACTGCCGTACCATGAGTGCAGCAGGCGTAATGATATGACGCAGTGCCTGAAAAATAGGCCACCTTCCGTCAACACAACGGAACTATTTTCAGGCGCTGCGTCATATCATTACGCCTGCTGCACTCATGGTACGGCAGTGAAGTTTCTGTGAGAGAGCGAGCCGCGCGCGCGCACTCCCACGTCTACAAATAACACGAGCGCTGTCTTGCTCTCTCTCCCTCGCGCATATTCATAAAAAATCAATCGACAAGATAGTAAGAGGTCGGAGAAGATAGTAAGAGGTCGGAAGACCGCGGTTTCACGTGGACCATTTGGAGATTTTTAGAGATTATAGACTCTAGGAACAACATCTCAATGAACAACATCTCAACTATAAAGGCCTGTCTCATATAAGTTAGACGCCTATCTCAAGTACAAGCCGGTGCAGTTCGACGATTTGGGCAAATAAAAGCCCGGGCTATTATTTGAAGTTTTACGGTATTTAAGACCTGGAAAAGAAAAGAGACACTGACCTGTCAAAAGGCTCCCCAGTTTCTCGCTGACGATCGGTAATAGTTGATAAATTAAACTTTTCCCAAAGGGAGTAGGGCCACAACATCACCTCCATTCAAAATGTTTAATACACACACTTCGTGTTCGGGCTTCAGTTTGCTAATGCCGGGAATATTCTCCACAACAGAGCGAATTGCATCCGCGTCTCCATATCAGCGGTCGTTTTCGATTCCCTTGACCTAATCTTAAACACGGCGCTTACCGACTACGTCACGGCTTTCAGCCCGCCCTCTGTTCGTTGATTGGCCAGGCTGTTTTCAGGCCGGTGGAAAACAGAAAGATAGGCTGCTATCTCAGACTGACTACAGGAGCGAAATGAAATTAGCGGAAGTAGGAAGTCTGACGTAGTCAGGCTATCATTTTTCTACTTTCAATATTAAATAAAAAAAACGACTGATACACGGACTAATTTGACCCTTTTTCTGGTATCTTTAAAAGTCGAACGTGACAGACATTCTCTAACTTGTTTAACTTTTTTTCTGAAAACGTTTTAAATTATTGAACATTGACTTTTTGTTTTAACGGTTTTAAATGCTGTATGTGAAGGAAAAACTCTCTTTAAAGGGTCGGTCATATAATGGTACATGCACTTTTTCAAGTTGATTGTACTGAAATGTGTGTTGGCAGTGCCTGTACATAACCATCATATAATGATAAAAATCTATCCAGTGTTTTTATTTTAATCTCCTTGTATGTTTTTCCCTGCCTCAAATCAAGCCGTTCGACCGTGTGGCGTCACACGGTCGGACGCCCCTCCCATGAGTGTTGATTGACAGCAGCGTTTCAACACAGACCCGCCCTGAGCGAGCTGTCATCATAGTCCGTCATTGTTGATACGCTAGAGCAGAATGGCGTCTAAGCGATTGTGGTGTTTGTTCTTGGGTGTAATAACGAACACAGCAGTCATTTTGATGTTCCTAAATCCGAACCGCGGAAGACGCAGTGGCTGAGTTTTGTTTTCGAAGGGAATATTCCCCACGAGCAACGTCAATGCTCTCATGTTTGTGCGAATCATTTCTCACCAGACTGCTTTATATTAAAGAAGGTCAGTATAAAGCTGGTTTTGCTATGAAGCTGCTCCTGAAAAAAATAATCGGTACCAACTATTCATGTCCCTGCTGAACCTCCAGAAGAAGTGAGTGTAAAATTGTATTAACCTTTATATTAATCTTTGCAAATCGCTTACACGCTTCACGATGAATGCGGCTAAGGTTTACATTACGGCATGTTTTCTATGTACGACGTTCTCAATATAATTCATAATCCCACGTTTATAATGAACAACGCGTTATGGTTATTGTGTTATTACAAACTGAGTACGTATACATCAGTAAACACATAGCGTTCGTACATCTCACTAAGTTAACGTTACTCTACCCTGCCAGTACACAAAGATAGATCAAAGTGACATTATTTTAACCAATCATTCAGAAACGTCCTGTTCGAGCCTTAATTGTCGAACTTCTTTGTGGTAGTCATCTTGTTCCGGGTGCGACTCCGGTTCAAACTGATACGGTTGCACAGATGTGTCCTCAGAGACTCCCGCTGCCATTCTTTCTCCAAAATATACCCTCAACTGTTGTCAAGGCAACACTCCATGTGCGTTGTGTCAAAACCAGTCGAAACGCCCGCAGAACAGAGGGGCGGGGTGAGATAAGCTCATTATCATTTAAAGGCATATGCACTGAAACGGCGTGCTGAAAACAGAGCTGTTTTTGACCAGGTAAAATGAGTGTTTTCTTAGAATACTAATGAGAATTTTTAATTAAAGTATATTACAAACTTTTCATTTAGACCCTAAATAATCAAATTAACTGGTATGAAAATGGCATTATATGACCCCTTTAACTTATTTCACTCTTCTTCTGTAACGTCTTAAAATGTATTAATGCTATGCCTTTGTGTTTTAACGGTATACATCGTTTCTTAATGTCTTTAAATGATTGGCTGTGATTGTGAAGGAAAAACTTTCTTCAAATATAGGCTACGTGAAAAAAACTTATAAAAATAGCACACCACTTATAAAACTTAAAACTTATAAAAATAGCACATCCCATAGCACACCACTGTTGTTTGCGATGTTTTAATGCTCGTGTATGTTTGCAAACCTTGTTTTAGAAACATATTTGACCCTTTTTCTGGAATCTTTTACAAATCGTTTGTGAAAGACATTCTCTAATTTGTTTTACATTTTTTTCTGAAAACGTTTTAAATGATTAAACATTTACTTTTTTGTCTTTAACGGTTTAAATGATGTATGTGAAGGAATACTCCCTAACTTGTTTTTTATATTTCTAACATCTTAAAATGAATGCATGCCAAGCCTTTGTATTTGAACGGTATACATAGTTTTTTTTAATGTCTTTAAATGTTATGTGATTGTAAAGGGAAAACTTTCTTCAGATGTGAAAAACTTTCTTTGATAAAAAAGCACTTGATCTTATGTTTGTCACTGTTACCCTAATACATTGTGTAAAGGGCTCTATTTTCTGAAGTTAGGTGGAAGGCTAGTCCACTACGGAACTCCGGCAAGAATTGTGACAGGAGACAGAAGATCGTTTAACTGTTTATCTCTTCAGGATGTGTCTATTTACAAGTCCAGCATTATACAAACATTAGCCATAACAGAGGTGGTAAAATGTGGTTTAGTCTGAAATAAACAATAAATATACCAGATCTGTCTCAATACAGTAAACATAATGATTCACCTCAGTATACATCATCTATACATGTTAATATTGTCCACAGCGTGGTAAATGGCGTTAAACATATGCATGTGAATTACACTGTGCATCACTCACCTCCAAACACATTAATCAAGATATGAACAGAGTAACAACAATCGGATATACAGCTGCGACATTAAAAAGTGTTGATATATCACAATATAACAGCTGTAGGCGGGGCGGCCTACGAACTCCTGTGTGAGTCTTGAAGCTCAGCTAAATATAAGGATAAGTTAACTTACATTCATGCATGCACATTTACCACTCATATAAGATGGCGGCAGAAACTAAACTGAAAGTAAACAGAAACCGCTCTGGCGGAACTGCCGTCAGCGCGCTGTACGTGGCGTGCACAACTGCGTAATATACATATTAAAGGGCTATACATGCAGTGCCCCCGGTGGCGGTCGAAGAAGCTGCAGAGCCCCCTGTGGAGGTCGAAGAAGCTGCAGAGCCCCCGGTGGCGGTCGAAGAAGCTGCAGAGCCCCCGGTGGAGGTCGAAGAAGCTGCAGAGCCCCCGGTGGCGGTCGAAGAAGCTGCAGAGCCCCCTGTGGAGGTCGAAGAAGCTGCAGAGCCCCCGGTGGAGGTCGAAGAAGCTGCAGAGCCCCCGGTGGCGGTCGAAGAAGCTGCAGAGCCCCCTGTGGAGGTCGAAGAAGCTGCAGAGCCCCCGGTGGCGGTCGAAGAAGCTGCAGAGCCCCCTGTGGAGGTCGAAGAAGCTGCAGAGCCCCCTGTGGAGGTCGAAGAAGCTGCAGAGCCCCCGGTGGCGGTCGAAGAAGCTGCAGAGCCCCCTGTGGAGGTCGAAGAAGCTGCAGAGCCCCCGGTGGAGGTCGAAGAAGCTGCAGAGCCCCCGGTGGAGGTCGAAGAAGCTGCAGAGCCCCCTGTGGAGGTCGAAGAAGCTGCAGAGCCCCCTGTGGCGGTCGAAGAAGCTGCAGAGCCCCCTGTGGAGGTCGAAGAAGCTGCAGAGCCCCCGGTGGCAGTCGAAGAAGCTGCAGAGCCCCCGGTGGAGGTCGAAGAAGCTGCAGAGCCCCCTGTGGAGGTCGAAGAAGCTGCAGAGCCCCCTGTGGAGGTCGAAGAAGCTGCAGAGCCCCCTGTGGAGGTCGAAGAAGCTGCAGAGCCCCCTGTGGCGGTCGAAGAAGCTGCAGAGCCCCCGGTGGCGGTCGAAGAAGCTGCTGAGCCCCCGGTCGAAGAAGCTGCAGACCCCCCGGTGGCGGTCGAAGAAGCTGCAGAGCCCCCGGTGGCAGTCGAAGTAGTCTCGTGTAGCCAGACCTTCAGACTGACGGCAGAAAGTCTGGACTCTCACAGCTTTTCTTGGCCAAGGACCGCCCAAGAGGACGTTTGACTGACATGTAATGCAACCAAACACAGTTCATTTTTGTTCCACATCATGTTTAGGGGCGTGCCAATATAATGTCGATGTCCCTACAATAACAGACTGGCGTGCATCTAATAAATGATTCATTCAAGAACGTTGTGCAAGTTTACTGCAACAAGTTTAGTGAACTTCACAATCCAGCGTTTAGTTGATCCTGGTAAGCGCTCATTGTCACAGTTGTAAACAAAGGCTTTCTTCTTCCACGAGGGGTTTTGGCGTCACAGCATTTGTTTCCAGGTGGATCGATGAAGAACGCGACACATACGTCTCACGGACATACTGTAGAATTCAACCAATCAGATCGAGACTTCGAAACTCCTGAAGTGTTTCCAGAAAAGTGTGTCATATGCATCAGACGTTCAGCCAACGGTCCGTGGGCGTGACATCTGAGGCTGAGACTACGGTTGCAGAAGCTGCAGCGCCCCCAGTGGCGGTCGAAGAAGCTGCAGCGCCCCCAGTGGCGGTCGAAGAAGCTGCAGCGCCCCCTGTGGTGGCTGCTTTCCCTGAGACGGCTGTGAACGCTGTTGTTCCCCTAGAAGCAGCTATCTCCACGCCATTGCCCCACCAATGTAGGCGTAGAAAGAGAAGGATGGCTTCCTCTATAGTGTCAAGTCTGTCGGTTCCTAAATTCCATCATGTCCGGAGATGTTTGCATTTCTTTCTATGTCACTGCCCTTGTGTGTGTCTTGACCACTCACACAGCATCAGCTCCCAGCCCGGAGGCTGCCCCGGAGCCCGCTACCTGCCCAGAGACTATTCCTGAGCCACCTGTTTCCCCAGTCAGTCCTGCCATGGCCCAGAGGGTGATCCTTGTCTTTTATGTCATGATTGCCCTGCGCAGCACACAAACCTCTCAACTGGTTGTCTCCTGTCCTGTCTGTACTCCTGAGCTCACTGTCTGCCCGGAGACCAATCCTGAGCCCGCTCTTAAGCTCTAGAACTGTTCCACCATGACCCCTGTTCCCTACCTGAAGGCTGGCCGTACCCATGCCCAATACAGTGGCAGTCGAACTCCCATTGGGACTGTCACCTTCATTTTGTTCCTATTTTTCACCCTGATTCCTGTACGGCCTGAGTATGATCTGCCTGTTTGTATGGTCCCACTCGAGTTTCCTGTTCTGATGGACCCGCTCAAATTCCCACTCAGGCCCGCCTGACCCACCCCGGCCTTGGGCCAGGATTCCAGACCCGCCTGACCCACCCCGGCCTTGGGCCAGGATTCCAGACCCGCCTGACCCACCCCGGCCTTGGGCCAGGATTCCAGACCCGCCTGACCCACCCTGGCCTTCAGCCAGGATTCCAGACCTGCCTGAGCCTCCCTGGCTTCAAAATCCATCCAACTTTAAAGGGCTTGAGCATTTAAAGCGCCAGAGGACAAAACTGCAGCATGCACTTATAATAAACAAAATGATATTGTGTTTTGGTGTGGATGCTAATATAGTTAGCATTATAGTTATCTTCATATTAGAAGTTATCTTTATCATTCTTGGTGTGAACGGGCTTTAATGATAACGATAAAGATATAACACTAAAAATAGTTCTAAATATTAAAAAAACTAGAGTCCACACCACAACTCCTCCAGTAGCTCTGCTGCCTCAGGTCATCAGCCGAATCAGGGAGGACAGATGCTCGGTTTTACTGGTGGGAGAACTCAGGGATGGTTCAGCTGCTATCAGCAGCTCCATGGCCAATCCCGTTGGGGAGTCTAATCGGTTGAGTCAAAGATTCAATGACCCATTCATAAACAACTGCCTCATTCTTGAATGAATCAACCATTTGAATGCTGTTTTTGTAAAAATAGGCTCACGATTGCATCATAACACGCGACTCTCTGTCGCACAGTAGAGAAATTACCGTATAGACAGGAGGAGAAGCTCGCGGGCAATCGGGGGGACATGGAGGCATAAAGTCGAGGGAGAAGCCCATAGAGGGTCATAAAGTTGCTCCTGCTGCGAGCTCATGGACAGCTAATACTCACGATCTCCGGCTCTGTGAGATTCGAAAGGGAATGATTCAGATTCCTCTTGGCACAGCTACTAGAAGACTTACAGCTGTCAGACAGGTTGCTCACGTCACATCTACGTCATCAAGCTGAGTTTGAGTCTGCGCAATACGCTCAGCCATCAGGAAGTGAGTGCTTCTAATTGACTTCACTTTTCTCCGTTGAAATCTATGGGGTCGCTGTGTCCATTTCTTTTACTGTCTATGGCATGTGTATCACATGTTCAGTCTATAGGCATGTAGTGTTTCTTTACAAAGTGACATCGCCAACTACTGGCCTGGCATGAATAATTCAGCGTTTTTAAGTTGTTTTTGTCGATCCGTGTGAAAAGAGATAGCTTTGACATAGTTGTCGACTAAAGCGAAACTTTTAAAAAGCGCAAAGAAAAATCTTTTCTGCTTTTAGTACATTGTTGTCGTCTACCCAAAGCAGTGGCGTAACTATCGGTAAGCAGGGTACGCGGTTGCTTACGGGCCCGGACCAATCAGGGGCCCGCTTGACTGGAAGATATTGATTGACAGCCGGGGCCCCCTATCGCATATTACTACTTTTAGTTTGATCGCATTTTACTTTATCACGATTTTGTTTTAAATAAATATTGACAACAACATATTTTACAGATCATTAAATACATGTGTGAAACGAACAATCATGGATTTTGGTGTAATTTGTTTCGAGCTGGGACTGGGTCGGCTATTTAACGTTACACGCGCGCGCCACTTCATGCGTTTTCTCAGATCGGATAGCTACTGATTTATCAAAACGATTCCATTTACAGCTGGTCACATAAATGTGTTTTTGCAAAACAGATATAAATCCGATCTTCAATTTCCGCGCTATATGCAGATTTAATAGAGTTCACGTCACCGAAAGCAACAGATAGGCTAAGCGGCATTTTATTGATCATCAGCTAAAATTTCTAAATCGAAGACCGCAATTAGAGAGAGCGGCAACAGTACTGGTAAGATCATTTCGTTTCTTTACTTTTAATGAAGATGATTGTGTGTTAAGCGAGCGTCTGCGACTTACTTTCACTTTGATTTGCGATAGTTTGTGCGTTGGCTTGATGAATAGATGCTCATCTGCGGTGATGCGTGTTGTTGCAGAAGCGTCGTCATATCTGACTATGACATATAGCCTATAACACGCTCTCACACGTTTATTTTTTTTTAGCATTTTTAGAGGAGTAAAATTGACATATGTGGTTTCAACAACCAGATGCATTTACACTTGTCCAGTGTCGTCTGGAATGCGGCCCAGACCACCTCCTGAAGTGGTTTGAGCGACCGGATTCAAATCCGTCTCGAATGCGTTTCGAAGGGAATTTACACCTGGTCTTTTCACGATCGGATAGCTATACGATCACAGAAAAAGCATGAAGTGGCCAGGTGTAAACAGTTCCTTGCGTATTGCATGCAAAAGCCTACTCGTTGACATTGCGTCATCACGTGTTGTAGTAGGGGGCCCGCCTTGATAATCCTGCATAAGGGCCCGGTGTTGGCTCGTTACGCCACTGACCCAAAGTCATTCTGTTAAAATCTGGTCATTCTGTCAAAAACAACCTGAATTACACTATGAAACAATCAGGCAAATAATAGGCCTCAATTTTGCATTCTTATTTTTTCTTTAGAAAAGTTCTTAAAATGTGCATAGCTAGCAGTGCTAACACACTACAGCACTCACACTATCCAAAATAATTCCCTCAATGTTCTTTCTTGTTGGCGTGAGTATGTGTGTGCAACACTGTCCATGAGTGCCCATAGTCTTCTGGATGTGTAAATAACACATGTACTACAATATTTACATGTTTGATATATAATATATAAAATTGACATTTGGATATTTGACTTACAGTGACGAAATGTTTACTGTACACACAGTGCAGTTTTAGGGCATGTATACTGAGTGTTAAGATCCCACAATTTACCCATTCTTCCTGCTAATGTTTCACGTCTTATTGCCTGTATCCACTCTTGTCTCCTTGCTTTTATGGTTCGGTAGCTTATAAAAATGTAGTTCTGTTTTTTGGGGGTTTTTTTAGATTGTTTGTTGTACACAACGTCACATATCAGCTTTTAGACATTGTTTATTTTTTGTTATAAATAAGAAAAGACAAGCATGCAGCTTCACGCAATACAAAGCCAATGGAGACAATTGGTTTGTTTCCCCCAGGTGTGGGCGTGACCTAAATGCGATCTGTCTCTGTATTCCACGTTGACACTTGACAGACAGTCAGATTTTGTTGCTCAGTGTGTTATTGTTGAACACAGGATGGACTTCACAATCCGGGCCGCCACGCTCGAGGACTGTAAGGATATCTCGCGGATGATTCTGGTGAGTTGAAGACGCGTCGCGTGCGTCTATTTCTGACGATTTTAGAACTTAAAGGAGTTGTTCACTTTAAAATGAAAATTATCCCTTGATTTACTCACCCTCAAGCCATCCTATGTGCAAAAAAGTGCATCGCTCTGGCTGCCCTGACAACGTGTAGAAAGAATCGCGGACGCTCTGATGCTGTGACGTACATCGAATGCTTGGTTTTTAAAAAAAACTTTATTTAAAGGTGCCCTAGAATGTTTATTTTTTATTTTTTTTATAATGTTTCCTGGGTTACCCTTATAATGTTAATATGTTTTTTAGATAAAAAATAATCATAATTTAGAAATAAATGGCATTTTTCCTAGCCTGCTTTTAGCCTCTGATTTGAACACTCTGTTTGAAGGGGCGTGTCTGCTGTGGGATTCAGTGTAACCGCGGCCACTGCTGTGATTGGCTGACATACTTGCATATGAAATAGCAACGCATTACATGTGAAACTCTCTCCCGAATACTTTTACTACTGCTATTATACGTTTTTACTATAACAGCTATCGAGATTAACGAATCGTGAGATGTTTTTAAAGTATTTAGATCTATTCCCATCACATAAAATGTTGCCGTGATGAGCATTGAGCAGATGACCTGTTGATCGCGAGAATGAAGATCTAATCATTGCAAAGCAGTTTCTGCACTCTCTCTGCTTTCACCAATGCAAACACGATGATGTAAATACAGTAAGAGCTTCGTTGTGCAGTAACGTGCGTCATTGATTTCATAACGAGTTTGGTAAGTGTCCAGATAAACTCGCGCTGAGTGGAAAGATTGTTCTTTGATCGCTTTCTGTATATAATTGGTTCACAATTTAAATACGATTATTTTCATCCTACTAAAAGAAACGATGTGAAGCTGATATTTTAGTCACTGGCTTGACTTACTGGTGCATAAACAGTATTGAACGATTTTGAGAGAAAGATTACCTGTCTGAACTTGAACAATTACACATCAGAAAGTGTTGCTTGGTAGCTCGATCCGAGGCCAGCTCTGTATTGGCCCAAGTTGAGGAAACAGTCGTAGGTGAAATGTTTGAAAATTTCCAGAGAAAATAAACAATACTTTTGTGTTCATGTGTACATCCACACTGAGCAACTGCCATGCTTCGGCTGCGCAGTTCCCTCGTAGTACCCCAGAGTGCAGTCTGGACGATGGGGCGGGGCGACACGTGTCGCTCCGCCCACCCCCAATTTAATTGGTTTATAATACCGCAATCTTATTGGTGTAAACGATTCAGGTCTGAGCATGCGCATTCCTTTATGTACGATTTTGTGAATGATTTGGCCGTATCAAAGAAATATTAAATGCTAACTTTAATTGTATCTTATTATCAGTTTACCATGGTAATTTTTGTTAATACTTAATTGGCTAATACTTTATATACTTAAGACACAGTATAGATTAAGTTATTGTTTAAAAACGAACGCTTGGTGACGTACTTGTACTTCAGGGAGATGTTTTACATTAGATTAGTGCGTCATTCACTTGGCTTCTTCATATTTCTATCAGGATCGGTGGATCAGCACAAACTCGGGATTTTACGCAAATGATGATACTTGACTGTAAGAATGTAAGCAGCTGATTTTAAATTCTAAAGCATGACCGTTTTTTGTTGTCATTTTTTTTTAACGAGATTGTCCAATGCTTGCATTATTTGGTACAAAGTGCAAATAAAATGTTTAATGGCAAACACGTTTCCTGGTTGATTACCTGTTCATACAATATGAGGGCCTATTGGTTCTGTAAAGCCCTATGTTATATTTTTTTAAAGATTCATGTTTTCTAATAAGTGTCAACCGGTTATGTAGCCTACGACTGTCTATCTGTGACTGTGACATCAGGTATATTAAAAATCCAATTGTTTATTCATCCACCATCGCATTGCGTGTTCATGTAGGCTACTGGATAAAAATGGTTACAAATATTAACACATATAGGCTAGCTGCATAACCATAAAAAACACACTGCTATAAATCTGTGCAATTAAACTAGGCTGTAATAAAATAAATAAAACACCCAGCAGAGAAGTGATATGAACATGTAGGCCAATTGCTTAAATACGCTCTTGAGCACATAGCCCACATTATAATATTTGCTATAGATCAACATAACATCTGTTTTAGTAAAAAAAAAAAAAAAAACATTTTTTTTTTCACATTGCAGCGCTGCACGGATTTTATTCCCATTGTACGCACATAACCCAATGGCCAGGGCTTGCTATTTGGTAGCCTGTCTTATTTGTCACCGTGGTTTTGCTTAAAAATAAAATAAAACACACTTTCGGATTTATCCTTGTTTTACTGAAATACAGGGAATTATCATAATTTGTGTAAAATCCCGAGTTTATGTTTATTCACTGATCCCACTGGAAAAACGAAGAAGCATAAACGAATGATGTAAAATGAAGGAGCTCTGCATGACATGGGGAGAAATATTGTCTAAATCAGCCCACATAGAAATGATCTCTCCTTTGATCTGCCAGTAATTTCATGCAGTCATGCTCATTGCCCACCAAAAGTGGCACTGACTTATCTGCAGGGTAAATTAATATAGTATAGCTAGGCTAAATCTCAAACAGTGTATTATTTATCAGCAACATATTTTGTGATATCGCCAAGCAATAAAACTGCTCAATATTAAAGCTTACAATATGACTTTTTGTAAAGCTGCTTTGAAACGATGTGAATTGTGAATACATTTTGACAGTAACTTCATCTAACTTCATTCATAAGTTCATCAAAACATTATCCAATTGATCGTTACTGAAATCGCAATGGTTCCAACTTAATATCTTAATATAGTACGGCCAAACAGCGTCATAGATAATTCATAAACTCGTACATAAAGGAATGCGCATGCTTGTGCCTCAAGCGTCTATGCCAATTAGATTGCGGTATTATAAACCAATAAAATCGGGTGTGGGCGGAGCGACACGTGTCGCCCCACCTAAAAGTGTCGCCCCGCCCCATCGTCCAGACTGCACTCTGGGGCTACTCGTTCCGCCTGGCATTATGCAAATATTTGGAGGCGTACATATTAATGATCCCGAATATTGCGTCACAGTCGGTATTGTGTGGAGAACCGACCGTTTTTCAGGGGTGTTTTTCATAAACGTGAATTAAATGAGAACGCGAAAACAGTCCAGTTTGAGATTCACTCTATGTCATGTCCATGCACTGAACTCTTCCCAGCAAACATTGGTCCGACGGCAACGTCGTGTCCCTGGCCAAAAATAGTTGCGGACAGGACGTCATAAATCGGTAAAAAATGTAACACAGAACAGTTCCTAAAAATGCATTCAGATACATTTGTACATGTCTACAGTTGCATGTATAATTGTTATTTTAACTTTTAGCTATGTGTAGTTATGTTTAGTGTATCGGGTGAGAGGACGTCACCTGGCGACGTCTTTTACACGTGCATTTATAGTCCATCATGACCCTCTATGAAATCCTTGTTAAATATGCAAAAGCTGCGCTTAATCCTCGCATGGTTAATACTGCAATAATTAATGTAGTTGCCCATGAATTTTTTAAGAGGTTGTGAAGACGTCCACTGGCGTCCTTTACACGTCTAGTCAGGCTGTGAATACTATACGTCCACTGGCGTCTTTTGCACGTCTAGTCTAGCAAGACAGAAAAAAATTATCAGGATTTACTTTATAAAATACACGATTTATATACAAATTAATATATATTTACTTTATCTTGTTTTTATAAATTATAATCACAAAATGCACAGTATAGTCAAGTAAGTGATTGCAAAGCCACTGCCTTTTAATCATTATTTTAACCTGTTGTACCTGATGCATTCGTTGTTATTTTTTTATGGAATGTATATACATGTAAAACAGAAATATACCCGGTCACCATTTATGTCTGAGTTGGATGTAATTACCCAAACCCTCTGCCCAAACCATAAACTGTGCTGCCAAGATGTAGTAACAAAAGATCTCGCGATATTACAAAATCATGCGATGGGATTATCTCGCGAGATGTTAACGCGTTCTCCCCATAGATTCTGGAACTTTGAACAAACACGAGGAGAGGAGGGAGTTGTGTCGATATTATTAAAAATCTACTGTTGGGTAAGTACATTTTGTATTAGATTAACGTGCTTGAGTTTTACTTGTGTGACATGAATGAACCGAAAGAAATTATGCCCACATTGTCAACTGAAATTTACTGAGTTTGGCTAAAATTAGCCAGTAGGCTAAAAGTAACTTTGAACGTATACAACAACGGTATACCAAGTATATTGTTTAATGATACAGTCATTACTGTAACTTATTAATGTAGCCTTTTGAGAGTTTCTTTCAGAAAGTAAATTATCTGAAATGGAATGAAATGTTTAGCTGGATTTTAACATGTATGTTTTCAGTAACTGCTTTAAAAATAAAAGCAGAACATATTTTATACAATAAAATAAAATGTAATGCATGTTGATTACCTTTTTCTAATGTGTCATTCATCATTCATTCATCTTGTTCCATGTTTTTTTTAAATTTAGCTTTAGACCATAAAAATATTTTGAAAATAAGTGCATATCATTTACCTCAAATTTTAATTTAATAATAATTTTATTTATTTAAATATATATATTCTCTTCCCTTAGATGCTGTGAAGAGGTGGAGCCCAAATGCTACAGACACTGAAATTGATGCAGCAATGGCAGAACACCTGAAACACGCTCCAGGAACAGCTGGTGGATACAAAAACTGAGCCAAACGATGTGTTTAAAGGGATAGTTCACCCAAAAATGAAAATTGTCATCATTTACTCAACCTCATGTTTCAAACCTGTATACCTTTCTTCATTGAATTTTCATTTTTGGGTGAACTATCCCTTTATATAATAATTCAGTATTTTGTAATTGGTATTTTAGTTTGGTTAACAAATGTTAAACATTGAAAAAATATTAAGAGACATTTTGGCTGTTCAAGATCAATAAAATGTGCTAAATCAGAACATGCTTCTTTTTTTCTTATGTCCACAAATAATGTGTTCTTGTTTGTGATGTACACCCCAGCAAACATTTGGACGTGTAATGACCGTTGAAAAGACGTCCGTCCGACACGTCCCGTCATGGTTGAAAAATAGTTCCAAAATGAAAGTTGAACCGACGTCTTTGACGTCATCTAGCCGTGAATTCCACGTCTTTTCTGGCCGTGAATTCCACGTCTCTTCTGGCCGTGAATTCCACGTCTCTTCAGCGCGTCCCTGGACGTTCAAATGCGTCGTCATTTGTGTGTTTAAATGTGTTGCTGCATAATTTAAGTGTATATAAGCCTGCATTTAAAATAATCACACACACATATTGTGTAACATAGTGAAAGGCAATCAAGTCTTGAAGTTTACACATCTTGACAAAGGTTCTAAAAAGGTCCAAAATTGGTCCAGTCAGACCTGACCGTCAATAAAACGTTTTAATCACGTGTACATCACAAACAAGAACACATTATTTGTGCACATAAGAAAAAAAGAATCATGTTCTGATTTAGCACATTTTATTGATCTTGAACAGCCAAAATGTATCTTAATATTTTTTCAATGTGTAACATTTGTTAACCAAACTAAAATACCAATTACAAAATACTGAATTATTATATAAAGGGATAGTTCACCCAAAAATGAAAATTCAATGAAGAAAGGTATACAGGTTTGAAACATGAGGTTGAGTAAATGATGACAATTTTCATTTTTGGGGAAACTATCCGTTTAAACACATTGTTTGGCTCAGTTTTTGTATCCACCAGCTGTTCCTGGAGCGTGTTTCAGGTGTTCTGCCATTGCTGCATCAATTTCAGAGTCTGTAGCATTTGGGCTCCACCTCTTCACAGCATCTAAGGGAAGAGAATATATATTTAAATATATATATTTAAATAAATAAAATTATTATTAAATTAAAATTTGAGGTAAATGATATGCACTTATTTTCAAAATATTTTTATGGTCTACAGCTAAAAAAAAAAAAAAACATGGAACAAGATGAATGAATCATGAATGACACATTAGAAAAAGGTAATCACCATGCATTACATTTTATTATATTGTATAAAATATGTTCTGCTTTTATTTTTAAAGCAGTTACTGAAAACATACATGTTAAAATCCAGCTAAACATTTCATTCAATTTCAGATAATTTACTTTCTGAAAGAAACTCTCAAAAGGCTACATTAATAAGTTACAGTAATGACTGTATCATTAAACAATATACTTGGTATAACGTTACCGTTGTTGTATACGTTCAAAGTTACTTTTAGCCTACTGGCTAATTTTAGCCAAACTCAGTAAATTTCAGTTGACAATGTGGGCATAATTTCTTTCTGTTCATTCATGTCACACAAGTAAAACTCAAGCACGTTAATCTAATACAAAATGTACTTACCCAACAGTAGATTTTTAATAATATCGACACAACTCCCTCCTCTCCTCGTGTTTGTTCAAAGTTCCAGAATCTATGGGGAGAACGCGTTAACATCTCGCGAGATAATCCCATCGCAGGATTTTGTAATATCGCGAGATCTTTTGTTACTACATCTTGGCAGTTTGGGCAGAGGGTTTGGGTAATTACATCCAACTCAGACATAAATGGTGACCGGTTAAATTTCTGTTTTACATGTATATACATTCCATAAAAAAATAACAACGAATACATCAGGTACAACAGGTTAAAATAATGATTAAAAGGCAGTGGCTTTGCAATCACTTGACTATACTGTGCATTTTGTGATTATAATTTATAAAAACAAGATAAAGTAAATATATATTAATTTGTATATAAATCGTGTATTTTATAAAGAATTATAAATCCTGATAATTTTTTTCTGTCTGGCTAGACGTGCAAAAGACGCCAGTGGACGTATAGTATTCACAGCCTGACTAGACGTGTAAAGGACGCCAGTGGACGTCTTCTTCACAACCTCTTAAAAACTTCATGGGCAACTACATTAATTATTGCAGTATTAACCATGCGAGGATTAAGCGCAGCTTTTGCATATTTAACAAGGATTTCATAGAGGGTCATGATGGACTAAATGCACGTGTAAAAGACGTCGCCAGGTGACGTCCTCTCACCCGATACACTAAACATAACTACACGAGCTAAAAGTTAAAATAACAATTATACATGCAACTGTAGACATGTACAAATGTATCTGAATGCATTTTTAGGAAATGTTCTGTGTTAAATTTTTTACCGATTTATGACGTCCTGGCCGCAACTATTTTTGGCCAGGGACACGACGTTGCCGTCGGACCAATGTTTGCTGGGACGTGATTAAAACGTTTTATTGACGGTCAGGTCTGACTGGACCAATTTTGGACCTTTTTAGAACCTTTGTCAAGATGTGTAAACCTCAAGACTTGATTGCCTTTCACGAAGTTACACAATATGTGTGTGATTATTTTAAATGCAGGCTTATATACACTTAAATTATGCAGCAACACATTTAAACACACAAATGACGACGCATTTAGACGTCCAGGGACGCGCTGAAGAGACGTGTAATTCACGGCCAGAAGAGACGTGGAATTCACGGCCAGATGACGTCAAAGACGTCGGTTCAACTTTCATTTTGGAACTATTTTTCAACCATGACGGGACGTGTCAGACGGACGTCTTTTCAACGGTCATTACGCGTCCAAATGTTTGCTGGGTTGTTATTTGACTATACCAAGGTAAATTCAATTTTGAATTATAGGTCACCTTTAAAGGGGCCGCAAAGCAAACATGCATGATCGATATTTGTGCAGATTGACCACAAGTTGGGTATAAGTTAACATCATGAAAACTTTTAAATGTGAAAGTAAGAAATTGATCGACGGAATTAATTTAACAATTATAGTTACTTGTTTGCTACTGAAATAAACCAATTAAAAGCCATTTGTGTGGTGTGGCTTTTGTGTTCATGCCATAAGTTCTAGTCTAATTTCAACATGTTTACTAGCCTTGGTCTTTAATTAACATTAATTTGTGTGCAGCCTATAACAATAACTTTCCTGGTTGAAGTGTAGCCTTAATGCAATTGGTCAAATCGGTGTTGTTTTGAGCAAATGAATTGCATTCCTGCTGAAAAACAAGCGTTCTAGCATGAAAATGTTGCCTATAAGTGTTGCGCGCATTCTTATCATATTTGATCAACCTCTCCTCCATTTTGCTTGGGAACTAATGAGGTCGGAACCAAAGTTTACAGGACTGCGTTCTCTGGAATCCTCTCAAGTGGAGGACTTCTACATTCCGATTGGTTGCCGCCGAACCGAGTCATAGCTCATTGCCATAAAGCTGACCTGACTTCAACTCTCCTCGACGCCCACATCGCACAAGACGCGTCAGAAGTAGTGTAGTGCATCGTGGTGTAGCGTAAATATCAGCAGTAACGTCGCATTACTCGCATAAGTTGCGCTTTACTTAAAGGTGCAGTGTGGGATTTTTAGCGGCATCTAGTGGTGAGTTCTGCAAATTGCAAACGGCAAGTCACTCGCGGCCTATCCCTCGGTTTTCAAACTCGAATGAGAAGTTACGGTGGCCGACGTAAGACAAAATATGTTGTCGTCTGAGTCTGAGTCAGCAGCAGAGAATAGTAAGTCAAGCAATGAGGTTTCTTTAGCGCTGTTTGTTCGTTTTCGGCTACGATAGAAACATACCTTCAGACCTTCATAGAAGGGGATTCCCGCGCCTATGTAGATATAAATGTCTCATTCTAAGGTAATAAAAACATAACGGTTCATTAAGTAAGGTCTTTATACACCACTGAAAACATAGTTATGGATTTTATATTGCATTTCTGTCAATAGATCCTCAGAAATATTACACAATGCACCTTACATAATATAATAATAGTAATCAGCTGATTGTCTCACGAACGTAACCAGCACATTCTCCCCACACAGCAAACCCATAATACAGCGAGGGAGAAGAACCACATGAAACTATGCAACTATATATTTTTTCTAACAGGGTAGTAAAAGTTTAGCTGGCTAATATGAGCTGTTACTGTGGCTGAGCTGGTTAAAGCGTAAAGCCTTGTTTAAACTCGACGGGTCCGCATGAGCCCAAAGGTGCGTGCGGCAAAAATAACGTGATTGTGACAGCGCGCGCGCCTCCGCATCCCCTAGACACCACTTACTACACACAATAGGCTTTTTTTCTCTGATTTTGGAAACTCGATCGACTTAAAATGCTTCCAAGATCGACGGGTTGGTGATTCCTGTAACTGTTTTACGGTCAATGACAAGAGTAGCCTACTAATCAGCTGTCTCACGAACTTAACCAGCACATTTATCCCCACATAGCAAAGCCATAACACAGCAAGGGAGAAGAATTAATTTACATTAAACAATCCAACTACATCTTTACACCACTGACAAGGGAAAAGTCACTACTCACGGTGTTTATGACTAGCTTCTTCTAGCTTCCTGCGGCTTCTCTTTCAATGTAGTGACGAAACGCGCTCTGTAACGCTGTTTGTTCGCATTCGGCTACGGTAGAAACATGACGTCACAATATGGCGACCTTCATAGAAGGGGATTCCCGCGCCTATGTAGATATAAATGCCTCATTCTAAGGTAATAAAAACATTACGGTTTATTAAGTAAGTTCTTTGTACACCACTGAACACATAGTTATGGATGTCATATTGCATTTCTGTTAATAGACACTCAAAAATGTTACACATTGCACCTTTAAGTGGAATCCATATGTTTGTTTGGCTGGAAGCTAGTTATTTTACTTTATAAAGTTTTAAATATTAATATTTTTCTTAGACAAACTCATATCTTTGCTTCAGAAGGCCTTTATTAACCCCCCGGAGCCGTATGGCGTTCGTTTATGATGAATGGATAAACTTTTTTGAGCTTCAAACTGATGGTTGCAATGCACCGCCATTATAAAGATTGGAAGCATTTATTAATATAACTCTGATTGTATTCGTCTGAAAGAAGAAAGTCATATACACCTAGGATGGCTTAAGGGTGAGTAAATCACGGGGTAATTTTCATTTTTAAAGTGAACTACTTTAAAGAATTGGGACACTCATCTGCCGCGTCACCGACAGCATGCGCAGTCTTTCATTATCCTCCAAACTCCGTTGTAACGTGCGTATAATGGCATCAGTGTTGATGGCTGTTTTACAGTAAGCCATATTCATTTGTCACACTGTAATCTGACACTTTCCTGTCCTCGACGAAGTGGGCGGCATTTGAAATGCTGGGGAACGTGCAGTAGCCTTCACCTGTCAGCCACGACTTTTGTGTGTTTTGAATGGTGGATCTGAATGACGTCATATTAATGATGATGAAAATCAGATAATATCGTGTCCGCTACAATAAGCAGGCCAGTGTCATGTCATGGATTAAATGTACCTCATTATTAATACATAAATGAATAAAATAATTATGCACTTTGCTGATGTCAGAATAGTGAAAATTTGCCCAGCAAAATCAAGCCATAAACTGTTTGTTTTGTCGAATCCTTTTAACTAGGAACTGGCAGAGTATGAGAAACTTTCAGACCAGATCAAGATTACACAAAGAGGTAGGCATGATTGTCATATCTCTCCAATACAAATACAATGATTTGTTTGGAATAATTCATTCTGTGGATTGTTTGGAGCTGGTATCAATCATACAACTTTTACTATAGATCTGGAGCAGGATGGATTCTCCAAAAACCCTTTTTTTCATGGAATTATTGCTGAAGTGCCAGAGCATCTTAAGTCCAGAGATGGTGAGAAAAAAGAACCGAACCGATATGCCCGCCTCTAAAGCACGACGTCGATGAATAGTATATACATCATCGCACCTTAGGCCCCGCCCACTATCGTTCAGTCGCTTAACAGCTTTGCTTACATTGGATGTGAGCATCGCATCACGTCAAAAGCAAACCATTATAATCACTGATGCTGTCTACACTAGATACAGTATTCAGATGCGCGTTCAGTTTCTGATGTACTCCACACACGACTTGAGTCTGTCGACAAATGGATGTGTGAAAGAACGCTTTGACACGTCCAGTTTAAACAGCTTGTTTGTGTCTCTGTAGAGACTTCAGAAGGATCCCAGCGTCGAAACAAATGTATAGTTTATTTTAATGGCGTCCTGGATCGCGTCAGAGGATTATGTTTGTTCGGAGCATTTAACTGCAGAATAACAAAAGTAGGGACATTGTAATGGAGAGATCACAAGGAAACTTTTGTTGAAAGTTGAAGCAGCAACTGTATTGAATCTGACAGCAGCTGCATCAAACTAAGTAAATGATTTCATAATGCTTTATCTGTAAATGATGGTATTTTTCTTTTTACTTTATTAACATTATAAGTGAACTTCAAGGAACATATTAAAATAATAAAAAGAAATCCATGTCATGACCCCTTTAAGTTAAATTGCATTTACATTTGCAAGTTAGAATAGGAAACAAATTAGGTACCAAGTCAAATGTACTAATGTGAAAAAAGAGCAATAAAGGAACACATTACTGATATTGTAGTGATGTTTGGCAACTTGATATTGTTAGCTCACAGTGTTTCTGATTTTTGTGTTTTTATTTTAGCCATCAAGCTGACAGAAATGATTCTCTTTACAGGTCATACCAAGGTTGGTTACTCACTGTACTTCTACTCGTACAGCTCATGGAAAGGTCGGGCTGTGTTCATGGAGGATCTGTACGTGATGCCAGAGTTCAGAGGTAAGGAAACGACACCGTGCTTTCGTTTATGTGAATGTAACATAAACTGATTAATGAATTTCTCTGCGTATTTCCAGGGAAAAGCATTGGCAAGGCTCTGATGGCCAAAGTTTCCCAGGTATGGGGAGTTTATTTACACTAGATAAATACAGCATGTGCGTTGAATCTGTTGTGATTTGGAAAACTGTTTGTTAACTGTGCACAAGTTGACATGTTTGTTAATGATCACCCTCAGCTTGGTCTGGCTGCTGGTTGCACTCAGCTGAATTTCACTGTCCTGGACTGGAACAAGTCATCTCTTGACTTCTACCGAAAGCAGGGCTGCTGGGATGTGACCTCCGACATCGGCTATCACTGCATGTGCTGTGAGGGCGATGCCCTTGAACACTTGGCACAGGGGGACCTTTAAATTTTGAACCACAATGAGTCACAGACCAGAGCCACAAGTAACAAGTTGTTTGATAATACATTTTGCCCATTTTAACTGATAGCTTACTCTCTTCCTGTGCTTAAGTAACCATGTTCATCTCTTATATACATTTTCATTGATTGGTACACAAATTGATTGGAGTCAAAGCCACCTAGAAGATGAAGATGTGTCTATTTACATTGTACATGCACAGATGTGAGCCACACACTTTTCTCATCTAACATTTGATAACTGTCACCAGGCATTTGTCAGTCATAACAGAGAATAAGCTCACCAAAACTGGAGAAATGCACTACAATTGTAATTACCGGTAAGCTGAATTCTGTGTTATTGGTTAGTGGAACCATGATCGGATTTTGCTTTTTCTGAATAGTTTACATTACCTTGTTGTGGATGAATTTTGTGCATTTTACCTTCTAGATTATTTTTGTGCAGTTTTTTTGTTAATATTTTTGTAATATTGCCGAAAGGTCTTTGACAAGAAAATCTCGTGAAAAACATGAACAACATACAACTCATAAGTACCTCATTCTATACATTTAGTTAGTTGTAAATGGTAAAAATGTTATGACCTGCTAGAAAGGAACTGTTATTTTGTAGCACATAAAAAAAACTAAAGCTGCTGTATCCAATGTACTGTGGATTATGTTCTTTTGGTCATCAATAAAAGTACATTTGTGCTGTTATTTTTTTTTTTTTTTTGCTGCATGGGTTTTAACTTGGTTAAAGGCCAGTTCACACCAAAAACGATAACTCTATTGATAAAGATATAGTTCTAAAAATCGTTCAAAACATAAAAGAATAGAGTTCACACCAGCTATAACGATAAGACAGAGGAACGATATCATTGGAATCACTTTCAGAACGATTTTTACCAGCTGATGAACTGACAGCCAATCAGAGTTGACCCTGCTTTCAGAGCTCGAGTAAATGACAAAACTGCAGACTGGACGCTAAAATATTTATCGTAGTTATCGTTCTTGGTACGAATGGGCCTTAAAGGGTTAGTTTACCCAAAAGTTAAAGTATTCATTTTTGGGTGAACTATCCCTTTAAAACAGTGAGTGTTGAAGAAAACTATGCACGACTGATCATAAAATAAGCTGCTAAGAGTTAATAAAAGAGGTAATGCCATCAAAGCTCTCTTTTAAACGAATGACCATATCATTTGTAGCTGAGAGGAGGATTCACATTTGGCCTGCAGATCATCATCACTACATTTCTAATCTGCTCAAACGCCATGATGTTGCAGTTTCCACACCTTAACCAACAGCGACATCAAGTGTTCACCCGGAGAAGTGATTAACGATATACCACATTTAGGACTTTTCCAGAGCACTTCTCCTGAGGAATTCAAGTAGTATTTCAATGTTAATTGAACTGAGATAACAATTGTGAAGTACATATGTTCCTTTGTTTAATCCATTAAAATCTCGTAGCGAATTAAATAAGTAAAACACTGTGAATCAGACGCAGGCTGTGATTTGCTAATTTTCTGACTCATAATAATCAAACTCATTGCCAGGAAACTGTTGTTTATGTCTTATTATGAGAGGGAGAATGGAGAGCAGAACTACACACATCTTCACATTATTGATGTTTATTTTTGGAAACGATGATTAGACTGCACTATACTTTTCATTTTAGAGACCACAGATGAGATAAAAATGACAACAGATTTTAAGAAATAGCCTATTCAACATATTACATTTACGATTAAAAGATTACCCACCTCAAGCATACAATTTACATGAAATTTAAGTAAATACATGCTAATAGTTGAATAACCACTGCTAATGAAATAGCACACACATAAAGTTAATTTATAGCCATACTATATCACATAGCTTATTGATCTTATGAGTTTATTCAGGTTTCATAAAGAATCCAAAATGTGTATTGATGGATTATTTTCATACGAAATAGAGCCTGATATGTTGTTTAAACACAATAAGATCATAATGGCATATGCAAAAGATGATTTAAATTTTTTTTACTAATAAAGGTAGGGTAGGCAATTTTCGGAGCAGCTGTATAAAGCCGGGTAGCTTTGAAAGCATGAGATCCCACCCTCCCTTCAGAGCGTCTCCAAAGCCACGCCTCCTACAAAACACGAGTACAGCAGAGTCTGCAAAGTGTCATGGAATGAGAGAAGGCGTTAAACTACCTCATGACGATTGAATGTAAGCTCAGTTTTGTTTGTAAATCTTTCAGTTATTAATGCCTTTCTGTTAATGTTCAACAAATATATGAATAAATAAATAAAAATGACTTCATGTCTCAAAGCACATAACATTACAATAATAATGAACATAACTTAAAGAGCTCTGACCTGTATCACCTGACTGCTGCAGTTTCATTTCGGCGTTGATAGTGTTGCCACTGAAACGCATAAATTCGAGTCACAAACTGCTCTGAGTATAACGTCACGGGTTTCCATCTCTTCCAAATTACAGTAGTTATGGTGTGAACGCAGCATAAGCTCGTTTTTTTTGGTTCAGGAAGAACTATGGCTGTGTCCCAATTCAAAGGCAAACATTTCTGTATATAATAAAGAGTATAAACTAGATTATATAAACTATATATAATCACATCTTAGTAAGATATAAGTCAACATTTGAACCGCTTTAAAGTTTTATATTTATTTTTACATTTGTAGATATTTGAGTAAGCTGAAACCCAGTACTTGCGTTTTAAAGTGTAATTCGGCAATTTTTCTAAAAAAAGAAATTTCTCTTGGTTTCACAGGAAACGAAATCCGCATTTGGAGGAGCCTTCGGATTGGGGCCGCCTTCGTCGCGCCACAGTGACGCAATCATCCTTTGAAGGATGCAGCCTCTGAATTGGGGCTTATGGCTGCTGTTTCGGTTGCGCTGCTCGGTGACTGACGTCGGTCTAAGGCCGTGTGTCCACCAAAGCGTTTTTAGCCAGCTGAAAACGCTAGACGCTCTGCTGAAGACGCCTAGCTGTGGGCGCTTGAGAGCGTTTTGGCAGCACAGCGTTTTTTCCGTTGAGACGTTTCGTTGCTATGATACAGAATATCCGCAGCACAGTTTACTTGTAACTGATTTCGCAGATAATTTTTTTCATACTAAAAATACATTTTTCATCCATTTTGTTCGGTTAGCTCTGCTGGATGATGTCGTTGTACAGAAGAATGTTGTGACAGTTGGTCGGTGTGGTATTAGTCCCGCCCCTCCTCCACTGTGATTGGACGGCTGGGTAAAAAGTGACTGTGATGAACGCCGCGTTTTATCCAAAGTTGAACATTTTTCAACTCTCGGCGACCAGTAAAAAACGCCGGGCGCTCGGCGCTTCAGCGTGAAAAAACCGCTCAGCGCCTCGTTGCGCTCATGGCGTTTAAAAAACGCGGCGCTCCCATTTAAAACAATTGAAAACATACGCCAGGCGCGTGGAAAAACGCTTTGGTGGACACACGGCCTAACTCTGCATAGCAGAAACACGCTGATGACGTGCGATGTCTGCGCGAGCATATGCGCGGAGGTATGGAAATACGCTGACAGGCAGGTAGGACATCGTATCATTGCGTTCGGACCGAATCCAATGATTGGACGAACATTTTATAGTCCTACACTGTAACAAAGTATCGTGATTTTAACGGTAAAAGACTGTAAAAATGCAAAACTGTTAATTGGTTAACAGAAAGTTTCCGTACTATACGGTAAATAACTGTGATAGATCTCATGGTACATTTAATGTCATTTTACTGTAAAATACCATTAAATTGACAGTTTTTGAAAGTGAAAAAGAACAACTCATTGTATAATTTACAGTGAAAAACCGTAAATTGACATTCCCACAATTCCCTGTGTGACACTTCACATTTTATGTATTTTTGTTGAAATAACTATGTTTTCTCATAGTTTTCTTTTTTTTCTTCTTCTAATTGGGTTTTATGTTACAATTAATGTTGTTAAATTAATGTTTATTGCATTTTTTTAATTTCATGTGTGTTACCATGATGGTGTTTAATGTTTGTGTGAATGAGACTGTGCAGCTTCTTGATATGAGTATTAACTTTCTTGTGAAAGACTGCGATGAGCTTTGATTGATCATGTGACTCTCATCAATGCAGTGATGATTGATGGTTGGCAGTGTATTACAATTGTACAAAACAGATATCAATACTTCAATAGGTTGGTAAATTAACATTATATCAGATAATGAAATACGGTTTATTACAGTACATTTTAAGTTAAGACTGTAAAACCAATAATGTTAATACCATATTTTTTGACGGTAAAGTTCTGGCAACCACAGCTGCCGTTTTTTTACCGTAAAAATTACCGTTTTATGTTTTACAGTGTGCACTGTAAAAAGTTATCCGGCAAAAGACTGTAAAAATGCTATGGGGAAAAACTGTTAATTGGTTAACAGAAAGTGAATAACTGTGATAGATCTAACTGTACATTTTACAGTACAATACCGTTAAATTTTTGGTTTTTGGATGTGAAAAATAACAAATCATTTTATAATTTACAGTGAAAAAAACGTAAATTGACATCCCCAAAATTCCCTGCGTGACACTACAAATTTTTTGTATTTTTGTTGAAATTACTGTTTCTTCATAGTTTAGTTTTTTTCTAATCAGTTATTAACATTAGGGTTTAATGTTTAATTTAATGTTGTTGAATTAATGTTTATTGTATTTAAAAAATGTGATGTGTTACCATGATGGTTTTTAGTGTTTGTGAATGACACTGTGCACCTTCTATATATTAGTTTTGACTTTCTCAGCTTGTGGAAAAGCTGCTTTTGATGAGCTTTGATCCATCATGTGATGCTAATCATCATTGTGATTGGTGGCTGTCAGTGTATTACAATGGTACAAAACAGATACTAGTACTTCAAAATGATGGTAAGATAACATTATATCAGATGATGAAATACTTTTTTTTTACTGTAAATTTGAGCGAAGTCTGTAAAACTTAAAATGTTGCAACGTTATTTCTTTATGGTAAATTTCTGGCATTTTTACAGTGTGCAAAAAATACATGTGTTAAAAAAATAAATGTGTTGCCTTCCAATACATTTAGACCACTTAACAAAGTGATTGCTATCAGGATGTGAAGAGACTTTCAAGCAGCATAACAAAAAAAAAAACGTCTCTTGAAAAAATCGCCTACCCTGCCTTTAAGTTTCCCTTTTATTGATTTTTTTTTTCATTACAGGTCAGAATACTAGTACAGTATATCCCTATACAGATTGTGGTGACAATTAAATCAGCACTCTTTACTTTATTGGTCCATGGCCACACTCTGTAAAACCTCCGAGAACAAAATCTCAACCAGCCCCCTAGAAAAAGACACGCGGAAAAACGCACTTGTTGATTTGAGGCAGGACAGAGCTAAATAGTATTTCACTACAGAATAAGAATACTTGGCAGCACACGAGGGGGGGGGGGGGAGGAAATCTGTTTTCCACTGCTGTGCAGGACTCACTTCCCTGCAGTGCATACTTGAGCACATGGACGCAGAAGTGCTTTGAAATGACACCTCTTATGGACTAGACCCTGATCTATCTATCAAAGAGAACACGAGGAAGTCATGCCAAAGAATCAGGTCTCAGGAAGATGCGAATCAAATCCAAATCCCACAGTATTGCTGTGCTGCTGTCAACCCTCTGCAAAAGAATGAAAGGAATATTGCTATGCCATTTGGGCCAGCTGCAGTTTATGCAATAAACGCAGACAGTTCTCCGTGTGCCAGCGGCGACTGGTTTGCTGGGGTCAATCTTGCAACGTTTGCAACAGGGTTCGCGTTGACCGCGCGCAGCATCGAAGTTGAAGAAGCTCTCGCGCACGAGACCTACACCAGAGAGGCTCAGAGATGTTCTCGTGGAATATGGACAGAATGATTGACGTGGAAGCTTCAGAACGGTAAACGACCCGTGTGCGCAACAATGCAGCGAATTTTCCAGAGGAGACGGATCCGCACACTGCGCTTGGTTTGGGCGCTCATGGCCGCGCTCGCGCTGTCACTGGCCGTGTGCAGTGCCATATTCACAGTGTGGACATTGCGACAAACGCGGGACCTGTCGAGGTCTTTCCAAACTCTGCAGGAGCGCTTAGAGCAGGTAAACGCAATGGCTCGCGTGCTTTCTTTTTTATCTTTAAAGTGCATGACAGATGCATGCATGCATTCTCAAGCACATTTGTCAAGCAGTAAACAACTAATCATGCATGTGATTTTGCAATTACGCTATTGTGGTCCTGACCATGAAAGCTGTTCGCAAGCTCTTTTTTGGGGAGGTAGCCTATATCATGAGGAATGTAAGCATATAATTTCGAGGCACTTGATTATACAAACATACAGCTGCGGCACCACTGGGGGTCTGCGGGACGTGTTTTTATTACCCTTCCAGACTTTGCGCGCGGGGTGCTGTGAGTTATGGCCTATTTAGTTTCTAAAGTCGCTGCCAAGTGTGATGGTTTTGTTGCCAATTTTTCTCCATGTTTAGGGCAATTTACTGGAAATCTTAGACTACTTGGCACGAGCGTGTTTCGAAGCGTGTCTCGTAAATGCAATTGTGTAATTATGGTTAAATGATTTGCGACTTGTAAGCTACCATTTAAATACTTAGCATACCCTCAGATAAGGATGGGCAACTGTTTCATGAGTTCTTCTGCCGATGTGGACGAAACACTACTAAAGTGTTCTGAGAGGGTTCCTGCGCAACTATTCAGCACCGCTACTGAGCACGACCAGTGTTCGATTCCAGAACGAATGACTCTTATGAACCGGCTCTTTTTAAGGAATCAAATTAGGCATACAGCGTGACCACAGCGATAACCTACCGAATGACTCTTGAGGTCCGGTTCTTTTTAGTGAATCGAAAACACTTATGAATAGATCTTAGGCTAGCAGTTACTGAATTAACTTGTGGTTAATGAATCATCAAATGGTTTGAGTTTTGCTATACTTTAGGCTCGCTTAAATAAATTGTTTGTTCGTGTGACAAACATGTAAAAAACAACGACGAAATAATGAATGAAATGCAACATTTGAGTGTTTGGCGAGCGGCGAGTTTTTTCCCCCCAAACGGGTTCGAGAGCGATTTGTTCACTTAAAAGATTTGTTCAAAACACAGCTTTGACGAACGAAACATCACAAATTCAACGACGGTCTGAATTCAGAGACGTAAAATTTGTAGCCTATGCTTATTTTTCTAAATTTGTCGACTAAATTCATTCTTCCTAAAGTAGAGTTCACAATGACGTTAGCTAACTGTTAGCAAGGTTTACAATCAATGTTGCTGCCAGAACATTTGTTGGCAATACTTTCTTCTTGCGTGTTAAAAATGCAAGGAATATGTTTTCTGTGAGTTTTCGGAAATTATTTTGTTTGAGAAAAACATGAAAACAGTTACACTCTAAAAAACTCTAAACACTCTTAAAAATGCTGGGTTAGAAAAACCCCAATTTGGCAACCCAATCTGTTTGGCAATCCAGCGCTGGGTCAAAATTGGACGACCCCAGCTGGTTGGGTAGATTGAATGACCCAACATACTGTGTTGTTTTATTGAACTCAACTATTGATTAAAATTACTATGGCTTAAAATGAACCCTAAATACGTTGAAAATTAAAATCTCACAGAATTTCTAGAGAAACAACACAGGCAACATAATCAAAAGGTGAACATTAATATGCAAGAACACCCCAGAATGCGCAAAAATATAGGCAAGTTAAAACAACCTGTACATGTGTCAAAAAGTGCAGAAAAGCATAACAACAACAATTCTAAAGTTAAATGAAATTGCTTTTTAAAAGTTAAATATTTAATAACTTGCATTTGAAAACCAATTTTTCCACAAATATTCCTGACGTAAGCGGAGCGGTGTATTGCCAAAATCTGAGACGGTGAGCCGAAAGATATTGTGACAGGCTCCTTATAATCTGCACATAAACAAACATTACTGAGTTCTGAGAATATATTTTAACATTCAAATGAATTAGATTCAATATTATGACGAATAAAAATCAGTTTATTTATTTAAGGAAAAAGGTGTTTCCATCATGTGAGACGACCGATGCTGACTGACTGATTGACATCTCATCCATGTATGTTACGTTGCATTAATTAAAGTGATTTGCAGCACAGTAGACTTTATAGAAATAAAATGTATACAAAACCATTTTACCGATGAAATGCACCACCAATTCTGCAGCGTTAAGAACTGCTCTCTCCTGACAAGGATGAAAAAAGCCAGCGTTCTGTGTAACTCAACAGCTGGGTTGTTGTAGCAAAGCCCCGCTGGGTTGTTGCTTCAGAGGGTGGGTGGGGGAGGGGAGGGGTATATTGTTTCAACAGTCAGTGAGATTGACCCAGACACTAACCATGGACGTTAAAATATAAAACAGGTAATTGCGACTTTTTATCTCACAATTCTGACTTTTTTCTCACAATTGTGAGTTTACATCTCTTTGTAAACACGTTATAACATGCAATTTATATCTCGCAATTCTGACATCTTTTCTCAGAATTGCGTGATATAAAGTCGCAATTGAGTGTTATAAAGTCAGAATTCCATGATATAATGTTGAAATAAACTCAGAATTGCATGTTTATATCTCGCAATTCTGATTTTATATAAACTCGCAATTCTGAGGAAAAAATTCAGTCTTTTTTCCCTTAGAATTAGACTTTATAACTCACAATTGCGTGTTTATATCTCACAATTCTGAGAAAAGATGTCAGAATTGCGATATATAAATTGCGTGTTATAAAGTCAGAATAAAAAACTTGCAATAAGAAGTCATTCTTATTCTCGCAATTCTGACTTTATAACACGCAATTGCGACTTTATACTTTATATCGCAATTCTGAGAAATAAAGTCAGAATTGTGAGATGCAAACTCTCAATTGTGAGATAAAAAGTCGAAATTATCTTTTAAAATGTTTTATTCTGTGGCGGAAACAAGCTTATATAACTAACCCAACGGCTCGGTAACACAAAAACTACCCAACCATGAAAAGAATAGGCTCAACCCAGCGTTTGAGTAGAAAAAAAGAACCCAACGTTTTTTAGAAAGCACGGTTTGGCTTCGGCTGCATTCATCTGTTTTGTAATCAATATCTGGCAACAGTACATCGTTTTTCCTCGTGGGTGAGCTATTCGCTAGAGCTATTGTGCATATTAATTTAATTACTGCATTCCCCCCAGATATTTCACCCCTAAAAAGGACAAAAAGCATCGGCATGTTTACGGCTCTGCATATGATTCTAACTTTATCCCCTGTAGCACAGTGCACAGTGTACTCCCGAACTCTCCATGGTTAGTAGATTGAAAGTCCAGATGGACAGGTACTCACTTCACTTCTAGGCACAACCGCAGTTCCTGTTGCCAGACATTTGTTAAACTGCTGACGAAGCTTTCACTAGTGTGAGTCACATTGTTTGTCAGCTTTTTCTTTTCTACTTAATTTAACATTTCCTTTTAACAGAGAAGCATTCCCGGAATGTATTGCATTAAAAAAAAGTGTAGCCTACAAGGTGTTGTTACCGGTTTTCATTTAGGGGAAGTGGTTGACCTATTAAAAACTGGAGTTTCAGTGTTTGCCAGGCTTCGGGTGACTGTTTGTTTGTGTCTCGCTCAGGAACGCCTTCAGCTTGGGTTTGATTTTTTCAAAAGCTATGACTACTGCACGGGTTACCTGCAAAACGCCAGTTAATAGAAGCCAGCGATGTTTTTCTCCCCAGTGGCCTGCTCGAACTTGACACACATATTACGTTCCAGTCACGCTGGTGTCGTCTGTCTGCAAAAGCTGTTGAGAGCATTGAAAAACGTGACTCTGTCTTCTTCTCCCTCTCGTTATTTTCTCTCTCTTGCAGGTGAATATGCAGCGCAAGGCCATCTTCCAACTCATCCTGGAAAAACGCGAACTGCTGGAGAGTCGGAGGTTCCGCAGAGATGGTACTGAAGGACATCATACGTCATAATGTCATAATGTTATTGAAATCCATTCAAAGCACTTGACTAGTAAAGACTGAAAACATGATCAGTAGTTATGAATGCATTATAGCAATCACAGATTACACTTTGAAGGAAATTGAAAAAAAAAGTACAAACACGTAGACAAATGGCAGCTCTTCTCAGAAAACCTTGGATCACCTGCAGTGTTTCCAGCTGCAGAAGGATGATCTTTGCACAGAGTATTTACAGAGACCAAACCGTTTTGGACACCAAGCCACCTTGGGTAAACCATTGGGCATATGTTTCCAAAAGCTGCAACAGGAAACAGTAGGCAGAAGGCTGAATGACAGCAGAAATTACAGGTTTGAGCTGGATGGACACGCACCCGGCAAAACCCAACTGGCACAAGGACCGCAAGGGCATATTGGTTCTTTTTAGCAACCTTCTAAAACAAGTGACCCCTGCACTGAAGCCAGAAATAGCTTTAATTAGCAATAGACTTGCTTTCGTTCTGTCGCAATTATGCGATAAGACATCTCAAGGCCATTCTCCCGAGTACATAACAGTGCCAACAGGGTAAAAACAACAGAAAGTGCGGAGCAAAAATATCAACACAATAGACATTAGCGTCGAACAGATGGAGCTTCAGAAGTCGAACGAACAGCCGCAAGTCTTCAGCTGACACCTGACAGATTTCAGAGCCAAAATGCTTATCCACAATCATTCCTCAAAATATGTTGTTTTCCTAGCCCAGAATAGTGCCCCTTAGGGACAGTCACGGCTTCAAGTTGAAGCGGTCAGCCAGAAATAACAGTCGCTTTAACCGTTTCGGCGCGGCTCCTTTTGAAGTCTGAGACGTAGGTGATCAGTCAATGCATATTTTGACGGACTACCGGGAGTTCAGGCAGCTCCCCTGAGGAGAGATTTCCAGAGTCTCTGGAGAGGGACAAGGGGAAAAAAAACGCATTTCTCAAGGTGGTTTGTTTGAATAACTGCATTTAGTTGAACGGTAGCCATAGCTGTTAATCTATCTCATTTCAGAGGAAGATTCTTTTCTGCATGAGAGAGGTTAAGAAAGAGCCAACTGTTCATTTTTCTTGCAGTGTACAATTTTTTTAATTTTGCCTCTTTGTTGACTGGAACCAGCTGGTGGGGTGAAAGTAGAAAAACCCTGTGCATGGTGCCTGTTACTGAAAACAAAGGCTAGGAGAAGTGTAGAACAGAGCTGAAAGGAAATATTTCACCTTCTGCTTTGACAATCAGGACTTCAGCTGGTGTATAAATTACTCTCGATTAATCCATGATGTTTGCATCTGCACAGCTGTTTAATGCTGGAAGTTGCAGGAGCTCCACATGGATGACTCTTATTTGCTTTCCAGAGAGTTTTGTCCCTTTTTCCAAAACGTGCCTTTCTTTTGTCTTTATCTTGCAAGCGGGAGGGAGGAAAGGAAACGGACGGAAAGCGGCCTCTCACTTTGAGAGTAAGTGGAAAATCATTTCATGCATCAATGAAACGCCTAAATGCTTTTTTTCACCCCACAACCTAATACACATCTCATTTTTCAACAGTAACCAACAATTCCTTCGAAAAAGGTGAGTTATATATATGCGCCTAACATTACAGGTGAAACTCGAAAAATTAGAATATCGTGCAAAAGTTAATTTATTTCAGTAATTCAAAATTAAAAGGTGAAACTAATATATTATATAGACTCATTACATGCAAAGTGAGATATTTCAAGCCTTTATTTGTTATAATTTTGATGATTATGGCTTAGTTTATGAAAACCCCAAAGTCAAAATTAGCATATTGTGAAAAGGTTTTCATATCTGTGAGCCATAATCATCAAAATTATAACAAATAAAGGCTTGAAATATCTCACTTTGCATGTACTGAGTCTATATAATATATTAGTTTCACCTTTTAAGTTGAATTACTGAAATAAATGAACTTTTGCACGATTTTTCGAGTTTCACCTGTATGTGTCCTGTGGAATATTCTCTAAAGGCCCGTTCACACCAAGCACGATAACTATAAAGATAACGATAAAGATATAATTCTAAAAATCGTTCTCCATATTAAAGAATAACAGAGTTCAAACCACAACTATAACGATAAAGATATGAGGAACGATATCGTTGGGATCACTTTCAGAACGATTTTTTTCCAGCTGTCGAACGATAAAACACTGACAGCCAATCAGAATCCATTCTAATTTAAAGGTCTACTTTAAACCGCAGCGCGGGCGCGCGCGTGCTTAGAATAAAAAGACCGTTATCAGTCGTTGGTGTGGACGCATATATAGTTATCTTTATCGTTATCTTTATAGTTATCGTGCTTGGTGTGAACGGGCCTTAATACTGTGTGTGTCGTAGTGGGGAATGAGGGAGTCATTAAAGGATGGACTGAAGAGCAGCTGA